>JANHMN010000025.1:2382970-2488603 GCA_030674055.1 Rhabdomys pumilio
TTGGTTTGGTTTGGTTTGGTTTGGTTTGGTTTGGTTTGGTTTGGTTTTCAGACAGTTTATGTAGTTCAGGCTGGCCTCAAACTTATTCTGCAGCTGAATTGGGCCTTTACTTTGTGTTGCCACCTCTCAAGTGGTAGGACCCCAGGTGTGCACCACCATGCCTGTCTCATTAACAAAGATTTTTAAAACCCTGACAGATGCTGTGCCTTTTTGCCATTAATCTTCTCAAAGTCGTTTTTGTTCAGTTCCCCAGCCGCAGACAATAGACACTACAAATCTCTATGGCATTCATACTAATGTGTTTAATTTATACAATCTACAATCAAGAGCCTGCTTATTTGGTTATTTACTCAACAAATATTGAGTGCCTACTCTCACTATGTAGCCCTGGATGGCCTGGGGTTCACTATGTAGACCCTGCTGGCCTCAAACTCACAGAGATCCATCCACCTTCGTCTGCCTCCAGAGTGCTAAGATTAAGGTATGTGCTACCATGCCGGTGGATGCAATTTTGCCTACGTTCCTGGATCTGATACAGGACAGCACATCCAAGCTCTCAGTGTGTCTCTCAGACGCTGCTGGGTTGTGACTGTGTCTGAGTCTGTCCTTGTACATAATGACCTTCATGGTTTGGGGTGAGCACTGGCCAGGTATTGTCTTTCCATTCCAGTCTGAGTGGTACTTTGCTGCTCATGGTGAGGCAGAAGTTAATGGTTTGGAGGAGGAAGACCACAGAGAAAAGATGTCATTCTTATGATGTCATATCAAAGGTTCATGTACCATGACTGATCACTGCTGAGGCTTATCAGCTGTCTGCCACTCATGTGCTGGGGCACACTATACGCTAAATAAAATGTGCTTTTCAATTTTCAAAAAAGTCATTACCTCTTGCTTTGGAATTTCTGTTAATAAAGTGCTTTCAAATGTTATTTAAAAGTTCCCACTCTAAACCTCCATGTAAGATGGCTTACCTACTAAGGTAGGTACCACCAAGCCTGAGTTTACTACCTGAAACCACATGATGAAGAGAATTACCTCCCACAAGCTGTGCTCTGATCTCTACCTGTATACCATGGCATGATCAAGTACACACACATGCATGCATGCATGCACACACACTCCTACATACATATACATACACATAGGCAGACACACATATCTACACTCACACTACTACACACACTCCTATACATACACACAAAAAAAACCACACACCTGTACACACACATACACACACATTCGCACACACGAGTAATAAAAATAATATTCCTACTCTAAGAAAGCTTGCAATCAGGTTGAGGAGAGGAAAAGTTAGTGACCTAGCTTTATGAGAAACACAATTCTGAGATGTGGGGTGCACAGCTGTAACCTATACTTCCAATATTTGAGCAAAGTTGGAAGATTGAGAGTTTGAGGCCAGCTTGGACTACATTGTCAGAGTCTCCATCTCAAAAGAAAGGAGAGGAGAGAGGAAGGCAGGAACCTGATATAGTGGTGTACAACTGTAATCCCAGCCCTTGAGAGGTGGAGGCAGGAGGATTAGCAGGTCAGGGTCATCCTCAGCTACATAGGGAGTTGAAGGCCACCTTGGCATACACAAGACCCTATATTTAAAAGAGAAAAGAAAAACATTGTACACACATGCCCATTATTCATAGTAGTTGAGAGAAGGAAGAAACCTAAGCGTCCATCAACAGAAAAATGGACAGCAAAACAGGATCTGTGCATAAAACCGAATATTGTTCAGCAGGGAAGAAAATTCTCACACGTGCTAGAACACCATGAACTCTGAAGACCAAACACAATAAACCAGCTATAAAAGGCAATAGTGTGGCTGTACTGAAACCCCCAGATTCAGCAGGCAGAGGTGGGGGCCTGGGAGGGACCTCTAACAATGGTTACAGAGTTTCTTCTGTTTTGCAAGGTGAACAGTCTGCAAAACTTTATTTTTGCAAATGATGCTACTGGACCTAACCCATAATAGCTGAGATGAAACATTTCATGTTACAGTGTATTTCTTTATAATTTAAAAAAAAATTGAAGGAAATATAATGTTGAGGGGTCTGGAGAGATGGCTCAATGGTTAAGAGCAGTGACTGCTCTTCCAGAGGTCCTGAGTTCAATTCCCAGCAACCACATGGTGGCTCACAACCATCTGTAATGGGATCCAATGCCTTCTTCTGAAGGCAGCTACAGTGTACTCTTACACGTAAAATAAAATAAATAATTCTTTAAAATAATAAACCAAAAAAAAGAAATACAATATTGAGCCCACCAGGCAGCACACACATTTTGTTCAAGCACTCAATGGGCTGAGGCAGGGGGATAAGAAATTCAAGGAGTACCTAGCAAGTTCAAGACCAGTCTGGGCTACACGAGACCCCATTTCAAACAAACAATAAATACAATTTTGAACAGGAGACATTTTTCTCTAAGTAAAGAATTGATGTACATATAGTTAAGTGAGATTTGGGGTTTTGTTTTTAAACTGGGTACCTGGAAATGTGAGCCCATGGAAGTCACATGGCAGTAGCTGAGCTGGAGCTAAACAGCCACTTTGAGATGATCTGTGCTGCACTTTAGGCCTAGCTACCTTCATTTTGTAAATACAGCCTTTTCCACTTCATCCCGTTCATGGCCAGCCAGTATTACATCCCTAAACACGGTGAGCAGCTGCTGTGTTTCCCCTGCTTAGTAAAGGCTAGTATTCGGACTTTTCAATCTGCTCTTCCTCCACGGCCTGTGCAGCTCTGTCATGGTGCTGAATCACTCTGAAACCTTGGTGGAGTTACTAAAATTGCAAATTACTTGGCAATTCCCCTGAAGCCTTTATCTAAGCCCACACTTTCTCAGGGTAGCCAGAAGTCGTCTAAAGGGGAATAGAATTATTGTCTCACGACCTCTGGGGCGATCCAGGTCCTGCCGGAGCCAAGCTTCAATTTTGAGAATATCATTTTAAGCCCACTGTTGTTCCTGCTTCACTGCTAACAGGTTTGAAGTGAGCCAGTTTGTCTCCCACAATACTTGAGAGTATTCATATCAGATATGTCTAGCCAAGAGCGCAAACTTCAGTACATACATGAAAATGTACAACACACATGCACACACACATACACATATGCACATGCACACATTTAGCACAGGTAGCTGCATGCTAAAGGTCTCTGCATCTCACCGAGAACTATACACAGCTTTGGAAATAAGATTCAGGGTAACAATTTGTGTTTGCTTCTGGGATTACGGATCTGAGCCTAAGAAACAAAAGACTGGTTCTCCTAGTGACACATACTCATGTACAGGCAACCCTCCATGAAAGGACCTCAGCCTGCGAGACACACAGGAGAGGCTAAGCCCACATGCTCCCTGTCTGTGATGTTTGTTCTTTCCCAGCATCTATATCCCTCTTACAACTACCATGGGCCCTGGATGCCTCAGCCGTGTGCCTTAGACAGGATGAAGTCCAGTTCTATCTCAGGAAGAGCAAGCGGTATATCCCATAGGCTTAGCCACAGAACACAAAAACCCCCTTACTGAATTGAATTTTCCTTTATTTCATTGGTGTACGTTAATTTTATAAAAATAAGGGGTTCCATTATGACATTTTCGTACATATTGATAATGTCCTTTGATCATATTTACTCCTTCCTGTCTCATCTCTTTCCTTCCTCCTGTTAGTCCCCTCCTCTTTCCAAAGAGAGATGGGGTCCATTGGATGTTGTTTGTGTTTTGGGCATTTGGTATTTTAGATAGAGACTCATGTAGCCCTCGCTGGCCTCAAATTCACCGTGTAGCTGAGACTGGACTCAAGTTCCTGATCCTTCTGCTTCAAATTCCTAAATGCCAGGAATCTAGGCGGTAGGTGCCATGTTTTGCTAGAGACAGAACTGGTTTCGTTTGTTTGTCTCAACTTTTTATTGATTCTTTGGGAGTTTCACATCACGAACCCCAGTCCTGCTCATCTTCCCATCCCCTCACATCTGCCCCTTGCCCTTGCAACCTTCCCCCAAGCTAAACACACAAGCACACAACAACAACAACAACAACAAACTATCAAAGCACAGAAAACATCTCACTGTGGAAGCCGGACTATGTCTCAGTGTGTCCCACAGTCTGTTCCTCTTCCCGTGAACTGTTTTTTTTAATCCAGTTTTCTATTAGCATTAATCAGTTATACACAACAATGGGTTTCACTATGATATTTTAATGATATTAATGATAATCTATTGTAGCAATATTAACCCCATTTCCCTCTCAAGTCCCCTTTCAACTCCTGCTAATCCTCTCCCTTTTCTAAACTAACATTCTGTTGTGTCTTTTGTTTTTCTTCTAGTGATCCAGTGTTTCTTTAGGGCTGTTGATAGGATCACAGGCATCTTGCCTGTGATGAGATCACTGAAGAAAAGGTCTCTTCCTCACCATTAACTGCACCTGCATATAAGTGCTTGGGAAGGGCGGGGGCCCCCTGAGCCTCAAGCTCCTCCGTGACTGGTGTTGATGTACGACCCAGTCTTATATAGGAGATCACAACAGCAACAGCATGCCCAGAAGTCAGCTGTGTGGAAACACAGCATCTACCACTTCCCTAGGCATTTATATTCTGTCTGCTCCTTCTTCCTGCTGTGTTTCCTGAGCATTGGAGCGGGTGATAAGATACATCCTTTGGGGACTGAACATTCAATAGTCACTAGACTCACCAGTTATGGATCTCCACAATTATCCCTGGCAACTTTAAAATAAGTGTTCCTGACCAAAACTGACCGTGGTGCTGATTTATGGACATACAGAGTTACTTAGAAGACAATTTGACAGGCATAGCATATCCATTTAGCACAATAAACAATAACCTTAACACTTTCCCTTCCAGGGCCGATGAACCAGCTGTGAGCCTCTGACCAGGCTTCCTGTGGATTCCTTCCTATGGGGTGTGCCTCAAATTCACGCCTAAAGCAGTTGGTTGTTTCTATAACCAACTTACCATCAGGGTACCAGATGGCACATCTTGCTTGGCCAGCTGACTTGTGCAAACAGGGTGCAGAACTAAGTAAGACTGTTGCTACAACTCTCCCTCAGCAGCCCACATAATACCTTCCAGCACTGTGAGTGCTAGCCAGCAAGGAGAAATCGTCCGTTTAGTTCCAGCTTGATTTCTCTGCATCTTGAAACCAGAGAGTGCTGTGGGACTGAATTGTTTTGACTGAACAATGAAAAGAGCAAAACTGGAACCTGGTGCAGGAGGACATGTCTGACAGTGCTTGAGAGACTGAGGCAGAAGGGCCAGAAGTTCACAGACCGTTTTGGCCACATAGTCAGACTGTGTCTTAATAAATCCACCTGAAATGAAAGAAGGAAGGAAAAACGAGAAGAAATTCAAACCTGCTATGTGTGACAAGATACAGAGAGAGAGCCAGGAGTCCTTATGTCACACCAGGACACCTCCCTCCACACACAGCAAGCTACTCGAAAAGTGGGTCACGGCCAAGCCACTGAGGCAGCACAGGAAGGAGCCTCTCCCCTGCACCTTGTGTTAAACAAATCAAGAAGCATTCTGCTTATCTTCACCCAGTTTGGGTTGGCCTTTTAATAACAGACAGGATGCTGATCAAAAACCTAAATCATGCAACTCAACTCTTGTCGAACTAGCTGCTTTAATAAATGTCTTTCCCAGAGTGTTTTCAATTCTTTAAAAAAACAAACAAACAAACACAGATAAGTCTAGCTACAGCCAAGGTAGAGTTTAGTTCAGCTGAAAAGCTACCCCCTTTCCCCTTTCTCTTTGGCAGTTTGAAACAGGGTCTCATTCGAACCTCACATCTGCTGTGTAGCCAAGGATAACTGTCACCTCTTGATCCTCCTGACTGTATCTCCCACATCTGCTGGTGTGTGCCATCACACCTAGTAGGACCGTCTCAATATTCATGTACTTTAGCATAACTCTGTTGGAAGTATATGTTTGAATACATCTCTTTTTTCACTTTATTAGGAATTAGGTTTAACACATATTAAAGCAGGGTGTGGGGCAGGGAATAATAAAACAGAAAATGCTCAGGAAAAGGCAATCCTACCCCGAAGCGTGTGAGCGTGAACATCTCTAGAGAGACCCACCATATATGCGCATCTTTTAAAGAGAAATTCAGTATCCGGAATGGAGTGTAAATGTGGATCAAAGCTGTAGGGACTTTCTTTTCTGTTATAGAAAATGCTTTTTAAACAAGGGTGGGGGCCGAGACGTTTACTATTATGAACAGAGCAAAAAAAAAAAAAAAATGCATTTTGTTTGAAGACCCAAGGCACTGGAAACACTGAGTTTCACTACTTGCCTTTATTAGGTGTGCTCTATCTGATTGTTAGAAATTATTCATTTCCTCAAAGAGAGAGAATAAATTGCTGGGGATACAGCCCTGCTCTGCGCTCTTCCTTTGCTAAAGGCAAACGCTGAAGGCTTCACAATCATGAAGATGCTTCTGCGCCTGAGCGTTCTAACTCTGAGCTGTGTCTGGGCCATTGCTATGGAGATTCCCATGAGCACAGTGGTGAAAGAGACCTTGATACAGCTGTCCACTCACCGAGCTCTATTGACAAGCAATGAGGTAAAGTATAACTTTTTATTCCTCCAGCTTTGTTTTTAAGATCAGGGTCTTGCTATACCATCCTGACTGGTCTCAAACTTGCTACGTAGACTAGGCTGTTCTAACTCCTATGAGCTCCCCTTGCCCGTCTTCCATATACTAGTATTACAGACATATCACCTTACCTGACTCTACTGTTCTTTAGAACGCATAAATAGCTGGGTTTAGTTGTACATGCCTTTAATCCCAGAATTTGGGAGGCAGAGTCAGGTGGATCTCTGTGTGTTCAAGGCCAGACTTGTCTACGCAGCCAGTTATAGGCCAGCCAGAGTTAAAAGTGAGACCCTGATCCAAAATAATTTTTTTAAAAAATTAATAATCTGTGGCAGTTCATTTCTAACATAAAAGTCTGCTTTGAATAATGCAGTTGTGAATGTGTTAGTGTCGATGCACAAATGATAACTCTACACCAGCAAGCATTGCATTAAAAAAGGCAAGAAACTCTTTCTAGAAATGACCCTATGTTCTTTCCTTTGCAGACGATGAGGCTTGCTGTTCCTACTCACAAAAATGTAAGTGATGCTTTAGTGACATGAGTGCATGACGAAGTCAGCTTCTGTGCCACCACACCCAGCAAAGCATCCGTTTTCAGTTAAACCATCTGACTTTCTTTGAAAAAAAAATTATGTAGGTGGATGTGAAAGTTTGTGCTTATAAATACAAAGAATATGAGAGTGGCAAATTATGTAATCCCAGGACTTGGGAGCCAGAGGCAGGGGTAGCATGAGTCTAAGGCCAGCTTAGGCTACATATAAATTCAAGGCCAGCCTGGATTACATAGCCAGGCCTTGTATGTATCAAAAATAAATCCAATCAATAAATAAACAAAAAGCATTAGCGGGCAGAGATATAAGCTTTGTTGATAGATTGCCTAATATGCTGGGTTGATCCTTAGCACCCCATAAACTAAGCATGGAAGTGCCTGTCTATGATCTCATGATGGGGAAATGGAGGCAGGAAGATCAGAGCTTCAAGGTCATCCTTTGAGCTAGAAGCCAGCCTGGGCTATGTGACACTCAAAACCCACCAACCAATTAATATCAGGAATGACTTTGAGCTAGATCTGTTATGTAAGTGGTCAGCTGGAGCTGTCAGTCATGCATCTCACAGCCTCATGTCAAAGATTCTTTGCACAGTTCTGCACTCGGCAAGAGGTCCTGCTGGGCTCCCTTCGGTTCTGTCCATGGCTCTCTTCATCCTACTGCCTCTCTCTATTTTCCTTGTCTTATTTCTTACAGCTGAGGATCAAGTCCAGGGCCTTCAATGTGTGAAGTGAGCACTCTACCACTGAATTCCAGAGCCCGCCCACTAATATCTTTCTGAAAGTATTAATAATTTAGGGCTATATCCCTTTTGTTTATTTTTATTTTATGTGTATGAGTATTTTGCCTGCATATATGTATGTGTTCCATGTATGTGTCTGGTGTCCCTGAAGGCTAAAAAAAGGGCATCAGGGCACCTGAGACTGGAGCTGCAGATGGCTGTGAGACATCATGTGTGTGCTGGGAATTGCATCAAGCGCTCTTAACCATTGAGCCATCTCTCCAGCTCAGAGAGTTATATGCTTAGGTAATGACAGGAAGACATAAAAATATCATGAATTCCCTCTATTAATAATTTTCTACACAGTTTAATAAATATGACTATGTAACGATATTGTATGCATTTCAATATCTTGTATTCTAGTGTAAAATACATTACTTCATTTTCTTCTAAGTAGAAGAAAATCATTAGCCTAAATGTCAAAAGAAAATCTTAACCTGGGTATGGTACCACTTACCTTTAATTCCAGGACTCAGATGATTGTGAGGCACCACAAGGTCCTTTGGATGAGCACCCAGTGATCTTAACCACTGAGCCACCTCCACAGCCTCAATCCTAACTTTGGTTTTGATTTTTTGAAGTGATCTCATGTAGCACTGACTGGCCTCCAACTCTGTGTACCGGAGGCTGGCCTTGAACTCCCAATCCTTTTACCTCTACTTCCTGAATGCTGGGATTACAGATAATCACCATCACATCTTGGATTGTCTAATTTTTTTCTTCATTGATGCATTTAAATCTCATGTATTTATTGCATATGGCATGATATTTTGAAATATGTGTACGTTGTGGGCAGTCTGACCTATTTGCTTCTTGATAACCTTCTTCTTTCAGCACCAGCTATGCATTGAAGAAATCTTTCAGGCACTAGACATGCTGAAGAATCAAACTGTCCGAGGGGGTTCCGTGGAAATGCTATTCCAAAACTTGTCGTTAATAAAGAAATACATTGACCGCCAAAAAGTAAGTTCCCTGGGGACCCTGTGAGTCTGGCTGCTGCTGTTTCTCCAGGAGCCGACATGACAGTCTGTTCTTTTCACAGGAGAAGTGTGGTGAGGAGAGACGGAGGACGAGGCAGTTCCTGGATTACCTGCAAGAGTTCCTCGGTGTGATGAGTACAGAGTGGGCAACTCAGGGCTGAGCCGCATCGTGGCAACAGGACTTCAAGTTTTAAGTTACATTTTCAACAGATGCAAAAATCCTACAAAACTGTACAAATGCAAGGGTTACCATATGCTGTCTCCATTCATATTTATGTCCTGTAGTCAAGTTAAACCTATCTATGTCCACATATGGCAAAGTATTTAACATTTTTTTTGTGTACATATAACAGAAATTCCTGTAGCACAGGCTGGCCTCAAACTTGTAATGCAGCCAAGGATGACCTTGAACTTCTGATCCTCCTGCCTCCTCCTCCTGATGTCTGAGATTACAAACATGCACCACTGGGAATAGTTCATGTGGTGCTGAGGATGGAACCCAGGGCTTTGTGCATACCACCAACTGAGCTACACCTCCTATCCCTCATTCCCTTCTTTGTGTCAGGGTCTCAAGTATTCCAGGCTGACTTTGAACTCAGTGTACAGCCAAGAATGAGTCTGAACTCTTGGTCCAGGTGGATGCAGGAGGATCACGTACCCAACCTCAGCATCCTAGCTCTTTGACATAGATGGTATTCAATGACTCTCTGGATGAGGGATGCCACACCAGGGGCTCCTGATTTTATCTAATTTCAATTTAATACCCACTAGTCAATCTCTCCTCATCTCCCTGCTACTCTCCCCAGCCCCTAGTAAGCCCACTTCTATTTCTACAAGGTTGACTTTTCTTATGTTCTATGTATGAATCAGATTGTACTATGATACTCTGTGCCTGGAGTAGCCCAATTTTGGAAAAGAGAAGGGACATTTCCTTGCAGTGAGAATTAGAGCCAGCCACATGCTGAGCCTTACTTTTCAGTGTAACTGAACTTAAGAAGCAAAGTAAATACCAAAACCTTACTACCGCACACAAACTGAAAGCATCAAATGGCTGGGATGTTATTCATGTATCAGGATCACTGGAGGAGCCTCCCCCAGTTTACCCCAGGAAAAAAAATGTATGCTTTTATTTAATTCTGTAAGATGTTCATATTATTTATGACATGTTTAAGGATTCAGTAAGTTAATATTTATTGCAATGTATGTAATATTCTAATAAAGCAAAAAGGATAACTTTCATTCAGTTTGTTATTATTCTCTTCTAACGCTGGGTGTGTGTGCAGGGACCCAGAGGAGGGACTGAGTATGTGCTGGCTGAGCACCTCTAGCTCCTTAGAGTTTCAGGGAGCACCAAGGGTGGACTTGGTAGTGGTATTGGGAGCAGGGATAAGGGCTGAAACTGAGCCTGGATCTCCCTGTGCAGCAGTATGTCCAGATGGCTCCAGGTGAACAGGAGAGGAATGAATGAGAAGATGGATGAATGAATGAATGAATGAATGAATGAATGAGAGATTGCTCCGTTGATAAAGTGCTTGCTATGCAAGTATGAAGAGCTGAGTTCAAGTTCCAAAACCCGTTTGAGAAAGCTGGGCATGGTGGGGGCGCACTCGTGATCCTGACCGTGGGAGGCAGAGATAGCCAGATCCCTGGGGCTCTCCAGTCAGCCAACGTAGATGAATCGGTGAGTTCTGGACCAGTGAGAGATCCTGTCTCAAAAAGCAAGGTGGACAGTATCCTGAGGAAGGACACCTGAAGTTTGACCTCTGACCTCCACTTTCATACGAGGGTGGGCTGGGGGGAGACACACACACAGGGAGAGAGGGAGGGAGGGAGAGAGAGAGAGAGAGAGAGAGAGAGAGAGAGAGAGAGAGTCTGGGAAGTGGCCAAAGTAGGAACCTATAGCTTAATTTCTCCCAAAGGATGAGAATTTAGCTGGTCAGGCTCAAGGCCAGCACATGAAGGAAGCTAGAAAGGTTCTTATTGATGTCCTTGTGGCCTGGGGGAGTTCCCTCTCCCCAAGCTGGGTGTCATGTCCCCACCCTACCTCAGCAACAAGAGTCACTGAGTTCACATGTCACTGTTGGATGTGTGAAAAACTTCTGTGGCTTGATACCATTCAGACTCTTTTTCAGGTCATATGAGGGTCATCTCTGCCCCTCCCCTACCCAACCGTGTCTACAAAGGTAGCACCCAGGAGCCTCCTTTTACATCGAACGGGAACATGTTAGTGTATTATAGCTCACCTCCGGCTCTCCACCCAATTTCTTCCAGCAAAAACCACCATGAACTATCTGTGTATGCATGTTGTGTGCGAATGCACTTGTGCAGGCCAGATGAGCCCACTGGGAATCTTCCCCTAACACTCTCTGCCTCATTCTCTGAGAAGTTCTCTTGCTGAACATGGAGTTTCCCATTTTCTTGACAAGGCTGGCAGCCAGCAAGCCCCAGCAATCCTCCTGTCTATTCCTCCCGCTCAGCCCCAGGAGTGGAGTCTCAGGCATGCGTGGCCGCACCAGACTTTTTCCATGGGTGCTCAGCCCCAGGAGTGGAGTCTCAGGCATGCGTGGCCACACCAGACTTTTTCCATGGGTGCTGGAGATCCAGACTCAGCTCATCTTGTTTGCACATCAAGCAATCTTACCTACTGAAGCATCTCCCAGCTCCTTAGTATGCCTTTTAAAACAAAAGAAACAAACAACAACAAAAAAAAATGTACCCAGCTTTTTAAAATTGTGATAAAATAAAGCTATACAGTATTTATGAATTGATATGCCTACTCACGTATTTATTTTTATGTCTCAATATATTTTTCCTTGAAAATTTTATATTTGATCATACCACTCCCCCTCCTCCTGGACTCCCCGGTATGCCCCCTCCCAATTTCAAATCTTCACTGAGTTCCCTTAGTGTTGGCCTATGAGCACAGGTGTGGGACCATCTACTCAAGCACAGGCAACCTACCAGTGGCCACAGCCCCACAGAAAATGTACTCCCCTCCCCTGGCAGCCATCAACCGCCAGTAGGTCCTCATGCAGGGCAGAAGCCTTAGGAGTTTCCCTCCTCATTCATACTGGAACTTTGATTGGCTTAATGGTGGGCAGATAACCATGGCTGCTGGGAGCTCCTGAGTACAATGGCCAAGTCAGGTCCAGGGGTTGGCATCTCACAGTACCACCCCCTCTTTCATCACGTTCCTTAAGCTTTGGGGGATGTGTGTGTGCATGTGCGTGTGATGTCTTATGTAGAGCTGAACACACAGCCACTTATTCCCAGCACTTTGAGCAGTTATGACTCAGCATTACCCACTGCCCACTCCCCCCCCCCAAAAAAAAAGAGCTTCTCTCATGACAACCATGAAACCATAAGAGCTTCTCTCATGACAGTTGAAACCAGCACTCATCTATGGGTAGAAACATACATAAGAACATAGAAGGCAGTTGGACTGTTTAGTAAGACAATAAAAAGTTCCCTGGAGGGTCTATGGGCTTCTGACCAGATTTCCATTCCCAAATATGCATTCCCTCCAGGGAGCATGCCTTCGATATAATCAGAAAACACAGTTGCTTATGACCACCACATCAAAAGTCATGCCCTGATTACATCCATGGGACCATCTTGCCTGGCAGGTCAGTATTACAACATGTAGTGTATTTTTTTTTTTATTATTATTTTGAGGAAGAGTCTGGCTCATGATTCTCCTGCCTTGTCTGCCCGTGTATTGGGATTAAAGGTGTGCACCGCCACTGCCTGGCTCAAAAATTATTTTTTACCTTGAGTATTTACCCATAGGTGATTTTCCATCAGTGTTTACATTGGAAAATATATTTTATCTTCCCAATTTTTTTTTGAGATGAAGCTTCATTATGTAACTTAGGCTAGCCTCAAACTCACTGTGTTGCTCAGACTGATCTAAATTTCCTAGTCTTCCTGCCTCAGCCTCCTGAGTGCTGGGATTATAGACATGGGCCATGTCTCCAATTTAACACTCGAGCTTTTTGTTTTGTTTCTTTGAAATTTTTTTTAGATATATTTATTTTATTTGTGTGAAATTTCTGTCTGTGTGCGCCCGCCCGCCCGTGTGTGTGTGTGTGTGTGTGTGTGTGTGTGTGTGTGTGTGTGTGTATGTGTGTGTGTGTGTACTACATGCATTCCTTGCACCTGCCAAGGACAGGAAGTGTGGTGATTCAAAATTACCAAAGTATCTCTTATAATCTATGAGACTGGAACTTTTGCTGGACCTCTCAGCTGAGTTAACAGTTCACCCTGAGGTCACTTATAAGACTGCTAGTGGGGTGTGGTGGGGCACATCTTTAATCCTAGCACTTGGGAGGCAGAGGCAGGCAGAGCTCTGAGACCAGCCTGGTATACAGAGAGAGTACCAGGACAGTCAGGGCTACACAAAGAAACCTGGTCTTCTTCCCTGCCCAAAAGAGGGAAGAGTTTGAAAAAAAAAAAAAAAAAAAGACACACATAGACACAGGGACAGACAGATCCACTAACCAGTTTTTAGGCTGTCACAGATTCAGACTCATACAACAGACAGATGGGAGATGGAAGATGGAAGATACAGGGATAAAGAAGTAGAGAATTTTGCCTGGCAGTGGTGGCACATGCCTTTAATCCCAGCACTTGGGAGGCAGAGGCAGGTAGATCTCTGAGTTCAAGGCCAGCCTGGTCTACAAAGAATGTTCCAGGACAGGCAGGGCTACACAGAGAAACCTGACTCAAACAACAACAGAAAGTTATTGAAGAGTTATTACTCAGTAGGAATAATGACTCTTTTTCCAACACCCCATTAATCTGTATAGCTTTGCCTTCTTTTTTTTTTTTTTGACATGTTTCCATGTAGCCCAGGCTAACCTTAAATTCTAAATGTAACTAAAAATAACCTTGAATTATTGATCCACCTTCTGAATGCTGAGATTGCAGGCAGTGCCATCATACCTGGCTCATGTCATGCTAGGGATTAAACCCAGAGCTTCCAGCATGCTAGGCAAACACTCTACTAACTGTGTTCGACCGCCAGACCCCTCTGTGCCCTTTTGTACACTGTTTACCTGTTTTGGTTCAGCTGTGGGGGTTTTTGGGTTTTTTTTTTTTTGTTTTTTTGTTTTTTTTGTTTTTTTTTTTTTTCGAGACAGGGTTTCTCTGTGGAGCCCTGGCTGCCCTGGAACTCACTCTGTAGACCAGGCTGGCCTCGAACTCAGAAATCTGCCTGCCTCTGCCTCCCAAGTGCTGGGATAAAAGGCGTGTGCCACCACTGCCCGGCCAGCTGTGTTTTTTAATGTGGATTTTATTTTATTTTTTATATGTATCAATGCTTTGCTTGCATGTATGTGTACCACATGAAGTCTGATGGCCACTGAGGCCAGAAGGGGGTGTCAGACTGTGGGAGCTGGAGTGGGGAGTTGGGAGTACAGACAGTTATGAGCTGCCATGTGGATGCTAGGAATCAAACCTGGGTCCTCTGAAAGTGCTCTTAACCACTGAGCCATCCCTCCAGCCTCAAGATTTGTTTTTCCTTATTTATTCATGTTATGCATCTGTGTGTGTGTGTGTGTGTGTGTTGCAAGTGCCTACAGAGGTTAGAATCGGTATCAGACCCCTGGGAGCTGGACTTACAGGTGGTTGTGGGAGCTGGGGACCAGACTTTAGTCCCCTGTAAAAGCAGTCAGCATTCTTAGCTGCTGAGCCATTTCCCCAGGCCTGCTAGCTGTCTCTTCCTGCCAGCTGTCACACCACTGGCCCAACATTGACCCATCATCATTACTCCAAGTTCATAGTTCACTACAGTCACTCTTGGTGGTGGGTACAGAGACCCACAGAGCACAGTGACCCATGACGTGTAATGACACATCACCACCACTGTGCTCACACCCATCACTTACTGGCCTAGAAACCTCCTGTGCTCTGCCTAGTCATTCTCACCTGTCCCCTGGGGCTGACAACAATGGCTATTGTACTGTGTCAATATTTTTAATGTTTTCAGGATGACACATACACGCCCTTTCAGGTTGGCTCCTTTCACTTAGCAACTCATATTTATGCTTCCTATGTGGCTGTGTGTTAGAAAGGGTTTTTCTACATAGCCTAGAGTGGCCTTGAACTCACAATCTTTCTGCCTTAAGCCACCATGCATGGCTGTCCATGCTTTTCATGATGAGCCCTGCTTTGAACTTGCTAGGTCAGCACTCTCCATACAGCTACATCTGCAATGTCTCCCTCCTCCTCTTCCTCCTCTTCTTCCTCCTCCTCTTCCTCTTTTCTTCCTCTTTCTCTCTCTTCCTCCTCCTCCTCTTCTTCTCCTTCATCCCCTCTCCCTGCAATGTGTGCATGTGTACATGCACATACGTATGAGTATATGCAGAGTCCAGATATCAAGGTCACTCAGTGGACTGGCTAACTGAAGCTCACCAGTTGAGCTACTGGCTAATTGGAACTCACCAGTTGTGCTAGGTTTCCTGCCCACCAAGCCCTGAGATCCTCCTGTTCCCCCCCAACCTCTCCCCCTGCCACTGAGGTTACAAATGTGTGCCAACACTGCCCAGCTTTTTCTCATGGGTGCTCAGGTCCTCATGCTTGCATGACAGGTACATTGTGATTGCTTCCAGGTTTGGCAATTATAAGAAGGTTTTTCAATCGATGTGCATTTCCCCTCATTCGGATAGAGAGCAATGATTAGCTTTCACACGGGATATTCTAGTTTCATTTCTGCTACTGCAATAGAAATGGGGACCTTGGGAAGAAAGGTTTGTTTTAGCTCACAATTCGGGGTCACAGTTCACCACTGCAGAGGAGTCAAGGCAGTAGGAAAGTCCTATCATGTCACACCCACAGTCAAGAGCAGAGACAGTAAATCTAATACTATGTCCATTTAGCTGAATAACAGCAGGGACTAAATAATATGACCCATCTATCCACAGACATAGCATCAAACTGACTCCCAATGACTTGTCCTTATAGATTAATGCATCTCTCGGCTCTCATCAGAGACATTTTTATTGGTAATAATTGGTGATTAGCACAGAGATCCACAACTGGTGAAGGCGCAGAGACTGCGAGACATTCAGCTTTAGACAGGACATCTATATTATACACCCCATCCAAAGTTCAGGGATCATTGCAGGAAACCGGGTGGAGAGAGCATGAGACTCAGAGGTAGCAGGCGAATCCAAGGAAATGGGCTTCCAGATACAGCGGAACAGCTATTATGTGACCTTGCAGCAGCTGTGACGGCATGCACTGGACCTGTACAGACCCAAGCCTGACTAAACTTCATCCCCAAGAGGAGAGAGAGAAACTATTGGCAACTGATAGGTGTTGCAGGGTGGGGTGGGGGTTCTATAAGTTCTGGTTAAGTTAGCTATGCTCCAGTGGGAGGTGACACAGTCAAGGGTAATGAGCAATGTAAGCTAGATTTGGTGGGCTACAAAGCAAAAACAAACCCAAAAGACAAAAACAAAAACACAAATCTAGGCGGGTAGGCAAGGGGAGGTGATCTGGAGGGAGGTGGGGAGGGCTGAGTAAGATCAAAACACATTGTATGAGATTCTTAAAGAACCATTTTTTTTTTTTTTGGTCTGTTTTTAAGAGCAGAGAAAATGAGCATGCTTGGCAGCTAACCTTCTCCACTCTCCAGTGGAGGGCTCAGAACCCGATGCTGCCAATTTCAGGCTCTCCCCACACTAATGGTGGCAATCAGGACAACCCCACCCGACCCCCACAACATGGCCACCGGCCAATCTGAACGAGACAGTTCCTCACTGCGATTCCGGTTTCAAGCGATTCTAAGTTGTGTCAAGTTGACAATCAAAATGAACCACCACACTGAATAACTTGGGGAGAGTAGTTACCGAGGGGACTCCTGAAAATGAGAACAGGATGTAGGGAAAGAAACCTATCTGGAGCTAGTAACCACAGGAGTGGAACCAGAAGACTCAGGGGGACTATATTCAGAGGGACACTTTATGGACACTTGGAACTTCCTGTGAGGGGGGAGCTGGAAAGATGAACCTCCTAACTCCATTCTCCTCCCACCCTTTGACCACTGGCCAGTGCTTGCCAACCCACTGCCAAATCTACAGATGGAAGAACTCAGCAATGGACCAGTGAAATGGTTCAGTGAGCAAAGGTGTTTGCTATTGAACCTGACGACCTGGGTTTGATCCCCGGGACCTACATGGTGGAGGGAGAGAATTAACCCTGGACCTCTCTCTCATCTCCACTTGTGTGCTGGGGCATGCATGCCCCACCTCCCAGGCTTAATAAATAATTTTTAAAAAGAATCTAAAAATAAAAAGAATGCATTAGTGTTATCCACTGAGGCCCACCTCTGTACCCAAGAGAGGCTGAGGGAGAGTTGAGGGTCCGGGAGAAGCAGGATCTCCATTCCCAAATGCGGGATGTAATAGGCGAGAACCCTCCCAGCACACACCATGAAGGAAAAGACAACCTCACTCAGCATCACCCAAGTTTGGCATTTGCATTTTTGAAGACCTGTTCCAGGCTAGGGAAAATATTAAAGACAATGGACACATTTCCAGAAAGTATCGCAAAGTTCTCTTAATTAATCAGAAAAAGATAAATAACCCACTCAAAAAAAAAAAAAAAAAAAGGTGAAAGACATGAATCAGCAATACCCAGAACAGGAAATGCAAATGGCTAATAAACACAGGAAGAGATGCATACCGAGTTAGTTACCAGGGAAATGAAAAATTAGACCACAGGGAGATAACACGCCCCACCCACCCACCAACTGGCAGAAATCAAAAAGTCAGATATTACATCTCAGTCCAGGACGTGAAGTAAAAGGAATTCTGATACATCACCCGAGGGAATAAGTTGGTAGTTTTGAAATGCAGGTCCTAGTAACACATTTCGGGTACACGAACCCGGTGACCCAGAGGTGCACCCCAGGATATGCCTTAAAGGAAACCTTGCCCACCTACCAGTTATAGCCTTGCATTCAACAACTTTTTCTTTTTCTAACCATCTCTCCCTCCATCCTCTTCCTTGAGACAGACAGGATGTCTGTCACGTAACCCATGCTGGCCTTGAACTTACTACATAGGTTAAATATTTGACATCTCCTCCTTCCATCTCCCAAATATTGGGATTACAGGTATACACCATCATTTCCCACTTATATAATAAAAATTAAATTTATTATTTTATGTACATGAATTTTTTGCCTGCATGTATGTCTGTGTACCACGTGTGTGCCTGGTACCTCAGAAGACCAGAAGAGAGAATTGGATTCCCTGGCACGAGAATTACAGACAACCATAAGCCAACATGTGGGTGTTGGGAATTGAACCTGGGCCCTGTAGAAGAGCAGCCAATGCTCATAACCATCTCTCCAGTCCTAAGTAAAGTTTTTTTTTTAACTTCATGGATGGTTTTAGATTTAAACAGAGTTATTTAAATAAAGTAGAGTCCTCACCTTTGTGACCTTCTCTCCCTGTGTGGTTCATAGATACTAATTTTTTTTTTTTTGTCCTTAACTAAAGGCCACACCTTACTCAGATTTCCTAAATCTATATAATGCTTTATTTGTAGCAATCTTTTTGGATGCTGAGGATTAAACCCAGTGCTTCCTGCATGTATATCATGGCCCATGTACTCCCAAGCCCTTAGCATTACGTTTAATTACATCGCATCAGAGGAGGTATGTCAGGGGTGGGGCTGCCGGGAAGGTTGAGGTTTCAAAGGTTTCTGTTCAGTTGATTAAAGCAATTGATGTTGTTAAACAATTGGACCGCCTGGGGCTGCTGGCTTGAATGTTCTGTTCATCTGGATGTGCTTAGTAGGGGCTAAGGAGCAGTTTGGTGAAGCTAGGACACAATGGAGTCACTTTGGCCTGTCAACATCAAATGAGGTGAAACATGCCCTTCCTCACTCCGATACGTCCATCGTGGATCTGATTTGCTGCCTGGAGAGAGCTGCCAAGTATGATGACATCAAGAAGGTGGTGAAGCAGGCACATGGTGGACCCCTACAGGGAATCATGAACTACACTGAGGACCAGACTGTCTCCTGTGACTTTAACAGTGGCACTCTTCCTCCTTTGGTGATGGGTGGCATTGCTCTCAATGACCACTTTGTCAAGCTCATTTTCCGATATGACAATGAATTCAGCTACAGAAACAGAGTTATGGACCTCATTCCTTAAAATAAGAAGCCATGGACCACCCACACTAGGAAGAGAGGGCCCTCAGTTGCTGAGGAGTCCCTGCCTGGATCCAGTCTCCATCACACCAAACATTCCCTCACAATTCCACTCCAGATCCCCCAGACATGTTAGAAAGCTCCATTCTCTCAAATCCCATCAGTAAAGTTCCCTACTACAGGCTGAAGAGACAGATGGCTCAGCAATTGAAAGCCCTGGATGCTCTTCCAGAAGACCCAGGTTCCATTGCCAGCACCCTCAGGACATCTCACAATGTCTGTAATCCGGAGAGGGGGGGTTTGGTGCCTTCTTCTGGACTCTGTAGACACCTGGCACGCATGTGGTTCCCAGACAGACAGGTGGACAAAACATCCATATGGATAAAAGAAACAAACAAAAAGGTCTCTGCAGTCCTCGCCCCAAATAGGCAAAATAACATAACATAATATTGGAACATTTACGTCTGTGACAAGACTTTAAGGAATAACAAAAAAATGATTAACTAAAAGAAATGGGCCGGGAATGTATCTCCCTTGGCTGAGTGCTTGCCTGGGGTGCACAAAGCTCTAAGTTGGATCCCCAGCACAGCCTAAAACCAACAGAATGGAAAGGGAAAACACCAGTATAACGTCTCCTCTGGCAGGAGGGGGTTTGTGCACTGTGGTGGGGCAGGGGGTGCACTCTGAGTTGAGCAGCAGGCACAGGGTTTGCTGTTTTACGTTGTTGCTGTGATTATCATTCTCTCTTATACATATGACCAGTTTCATAATAATCAAGTTGAAAGTGTCCACGCCTGTTCTTTCCTAGCCCTGGAAGGGTACTTTCCAGACTCTTCCCCAGGCCCCTGCTGGATTGAGGTGGGAGAAATCCCCGAGCTGAAGCAAACAGGAACTTTTGTCTTGGAAGAAATGGGGTTTTGTCTCTTACCATCCTGTTCAAAACCCACCATACATCACGATGCTTCCCGTTACTCATATGTCTAGAAAGATGCTCACACACTGTTAAAGAGCCGACGTAGCGCAGCTTACAGGGTCCCCTAGAGCCCTCAGCATCTTTTGAACGGGCAGGCTGGACTCTTAGCAGTGGTCTGGAATGAAGCTCAAATCTATGCTTCTAGGTGAGGAATGACCCCAAGGTGAGCAAGCCAACTCTTCCTGCAAGAAATGCCACAGCTAGAAGCAGACCAGTTGCCCAGGCTACTGGGCTCTGGGCACTCATGTTCCTCATCCATCTGTCACTTGTCCTAGAGGAACATCTACTGCAGTACCAGCTGAGCACTGTCCTCAGTGTCCCCAAGGAGAGACACAGCCCTGCTTTAACTCACTGTCTCCAGTAGAGGGAGACAGTGAACACAATACGGAGCGGCTGTACAGGATGGTAGGGTGAGTGCTGCAGGCGAGATCTCAGCGCCGTGTTCAGCATGTGTTCAGTTTCCCGAGGCTGGACAAGCAGGATCACATTCTGTTTTGCTGAGGTCCAAGTCCAAAGCCTTTGCCAAGATGCCGATAATTTCCCAGGGCCTATGCTGCCAAGGTGATCACTAGGTCTCTCTCGCTGCTGCTGCATGCTTTGCTTTGTGGCCCTCAGCTCCAGCCCTGTCCTGCGACCTAATGGGGTACAGCCCCGTTCACCTGCTGTCTCTTGGTCTTTGAATTCAACCTGAGCACAAACAGTCGTGTAATTTTTCTTTTCCTCTGTTTTAGATTCACTGTTTTTCTTTTACGTGTATGAGTGTTTGCCTTCATGTATGTATGTCTGTGCCCATGAAGGTCAGAGAGGATGTCAGACGCCCTGGAACTAGAGTTACAGGTAGTTGTGAGCCAACATACAGATGCTGGGAATCGAACCCAGGTCCTCTGCACCAGCAACAAGAGCTCTTAACTACTAAGCCATCTCTCCCCCCCCCTTTTTCTAAAAAAAAAAAAAAAAAAAAAAAAGTTTCCCCCACCCACTCCCGCCTCCCTGCCCTGGCAATCCCCTTCACTGGGGCATCGAGCCTTTACAAGACCAAGGATTTCTCCTCCCATTGATGCCTGAAAAGGCCATCCTCTGCTACATATGCGGCTAGAGCCAGGGGTCACTCCATGGTCACTCTTTGGTTGGTGGTTTAGTCCCTGGGAGTTCTGGTCAGTTCTGGTTGTTATTGTTGTTCTTCCTATGGTGTTGCAAACTCCTTCAGCTCCTTCAGTCCTTTCTCTAGTTCCTCCATTGTGGACCCCATGCTCAGTCCAATGGTTGACTGTGAGCATCTGCCTCTGTATTTGTCAGGCTCTGGCAGAGCCTCTCAGGAGACAGCTGTATCAGGCTCCTGTCAGCATGCACCGCTTGGCATCCACAATAGTGTCTGGGTTTGGTGACTGTGTATGGGATGGATCCACAGGTGGGGCAGTCTCTGGATGGCCTTTCCTTCAGTCTCTGCTCCACACTTTGTATTTCCTCCCGTGAGTATTTTGTTCTTATCTCCCTGTACAAAGCTCAAGTCCAAGTGGATCAAGGACCTCCACATAAAATCAGATACACTGAAACTAACAGAAGAGAAGGTGGGGAAGAGCTTCAGATGCATGGGCACAGGGGAAAAGTTCCTGAACAGAACACCAATGGCTTATGCTCTAAGATTAACAATAGACAAATGGGACCTCAGAAAATTGCAAAACTTCTGGGACACTGACAATAGGACAAAGCGGCAACCAATAGATTGGGAAAAGATATTTACCAATCCTACATCCATTAGAGGGCTAATATCCAATATATACAAAGAACTCAAAAAGTTAGACTCCAGAGAATCAAATAATCCTATTAAAAATGGAGTACAGAGCTAAACAAAGAATTCTCAGCTGAGGAATATTGAATGGCTAAGAAGCACCTAAAGCAATGCCCAACGTCCTCAGTCATCAGGGGAATCCAAATTAAAACAACCCCAAGATTCCACCTCACACCAGTCAGAACGGCTAAGATCAAAAACTCAGGTGATAGTAGATGCTGGCGAGGATGTGGAGAAAGAAGAACACTCCTCCATTGTTGGTGGGATTGTCAGCTGGTACAACCACTCTGGAAATCAGTCTGGCGGTTCCTCAGAAAACTGGACATAGCATTACCTGAGGACCCAGCTATACCACTCCTGGGCATATATCCAGAAGATGTTCCAACATACAACAAGGACACATGCTCCACTATGTTCATAGCAGCCTTATTTATAATAGCCAGAAGCTAAAAAGAACCCAAATGTCCCTCAACAGAGGAATGGATACAGAAAATGTGGTACATTTATACAATGGAGTACTACTTAGCTATTAAAAACAATAAATTCATGAAATTCTTAGGCAAATGGATGGAACTAGAAAATAGCATCCTGAGTGAGATAATCCAATCACAAAAGAACACACATGGTATGCACTCACTGATAAGTAGATATCATCCCAAAAGCTCAGAATACTCAAGATACAATTCACGGACCACATGAAGCTCAAGAAGGAAGACCAAAGTGTGGATGCTTCAGCCCTTCTTAGAAGTTTTTACATTTTTCCAGACAGGGTTTCTCTGTGTAGCTCTGGCTGTCCTGGAACTCACAATGTAGAACAGACTGGCCTTAAACTCAGAGATTTGCCTTCCTCTGCCTCCAGAGTGCTGGGATTAAAGGTATGTGCCAACATGCCCAGCTTATTTTTAAAAATATTTATTGCTGGTCAATGGTGACACATTTTTTTTTGTTTGTTTTGTTTTCCAAGACAGGGCTTCTCTGTGTAGCCCTGGCTGTCCTGGAACTCAATCTGTAGACCAGGCTGGCCTCGAATTCAGAAATCCGCCTGCCTCTGCCTGCCTCTGCCTGCCTCTGCCTCCCAAGTGCTGGGATTAAAGGCGTGCGCCACCACCGCCCGGCTAATGGTGACACATTTTTAATCCCAGTACTAGAGAGGCAGAGGCAGTCAACTCCAAGTCTGAGTCCAGCTTGGTCTGCAGAGTGAGTTCCAGGACAGCCAGACCTAAAAACAGAAACCCTATCTTGAAAACAAAACAAAAACAAAGCAAAAAAAGCCAAAAAAATTATATGTGTATGTATGTGTGCATGCATGTGTGTATGTGTGCAAGCATACATTTGTGTGCACACGTGTGTTCATGTGGCTATGTGCCGTATGAGTCTATGTGCCCATGGTAGTCAGAGGAGAGCATGGGATCCCCTGGAACTAGAGTTTCAGGTAGTTGTGAGCAGAGTGCTGGGAACAGAACTCAGGTCCTGTGTGAGAGTAGTATAGTGAGCTACCTCTCTTTTTATAAAATAAAGCCCCTGAACTTTATTTTATTTTACAGTCAGATTCTCACTATGTAACCTGCCTATCAATATTCTATTTTGAGTCAAGGTGTCATTGGTCCCTAAACAGAGTGATCTTTCTGCCTCTGTCTCCTGAGCACTGTGGTTTCCAGGCATGTATCACCAAACTCGCCTTTGGAAGTCTTTTAGAAAATAGTTCGCCGAGCGGTGGTGGCACACACCTTTAATCCCAGCACTTGGGAGGCAGAGGCAGGGGCGAATTTCTAAGTTCGAGGCCAGCCTGGTCTACAGAGTGAGTTCCAGGACAGCCAGGGTTACACAGAGAAACCCTGTCTCGAAAAACAAAAACAACAACAAAAAAAAACCCCAAAAACTAAAAGAAAGAAAGAAAGGAAGAAAGAAAAGGAAAGGAAGGAAAGAAGGAAGGAAGGAAGGAAGAAAAAAAAAGAAAGGAAGGAAGGAAGGAAGGAGGGAAGGAAGGAAGAAAATAGTTCGACCTTGGAACCAAGAGCGCAGCTCACTATCTCCCTCTTGTGGCCGATCTTGGTATTTCTTCCCAAATTCTCACCAGTCAGGAAGCCGAGACTGGTTGCAAGGCTGCTCAGTGCTGTCCCTTCACACCGTGGCTCAAGAAGCTGAGGCGCTTCTACTATATTAGAAAAGCTTGGGCTGAGGGAAGCCAAGTTCTGTGCACTTTGCAGCAGCGCAGGCCGACTTATCGGAGTCGTTGGTGAGCTCCAACACCGCCCCCTGGTGGCTGAAATGTTAGTTTTCAGCCCTCCCTTGCCCTCCTCCCTCCCCCATTTCTACTTTAGAGACCTTCAAACAGCTGGACATCAGCCTTCCCCACCTCCTCCTCAGAGTTCTAGGATCCAGGTCTGTCTTCCACAGAAGAGACCTTCTGCCAGTTTATACCAGCCCATGACTAGCATCAGCCTGATCCAGACTCAGAGAGAAGGCAGGCACACACCCCTATACATAAAAGAAACAGTATTTTTTTTTTCCAAAGCTGAGGACCGAACCCAGGGCCTTGTGCTTGCTAGGCAAGCGCTCTACCACTGAGCTAAATCCCCAACCCAAGAAACAATATTTTTAAAGGGGGCAGAGAGTCAGGCAGGTGTGGTGGCACACACTAATCTCATCAGTCAAGGAGACAGAGAAGGGTAGATCTCTGCGAGTTTGAGGGCAGCATGATCTATACAGTGAGTTCCAAGCCAGCCAGGGCTACACAATGAGAGCCTGTCTCAATAAACAAACACAAGTAAATCACTTGCCCTCATCCTAATCCTCCAGCAGGAAGCAGCGGAACTTCTGTGGAGAAAAGGCCGTCCTACTCCGCCCTCTGTCGTCGGACACTGAAGAATCCTCAGCCGCTAGAGGAGTGACGGTGTGGAGACTGGGTGGCTATTTCCAACTTGCCACTAGAGGGCAGCATGTCAGGGCTTTAACAACAGCTCCAGGCTACTCTTCCAACTCCCAACCCTCCTTTTGTTTTGTTTTGTTTTGTTTTGTTTTGTTTCTCCCGTGACTTTTCTCTCCCAAACTTTTGAGGACACTGAACTAAGAGTCCTAAATACCAGATTTGTAGACAAGAAGTTGTTCGTAGCACCTCAGTTTAAAAAATAGGCCTCTCTTGGCTCTTGGATACACATAAGGTGGACAAGTCCTAAGCCTACTAAAAACGGGTGTCAGTATCCTAGCTGGACTTGGTGGCACATGCTTTTAGTCCCAGCACTCGGGAGGTAGAGGCAGACGCATCGAGCAGCCTGGTAACACAGAAAGTTCCAGGACAGCCAGGGCTACACAGAGAAACCCTGTCTCGATAAATAAATAAGTAAATATATAAATGGTGGTCTCCTGATGAGCCGGGAAGATGGCTCAGTCTATCAAGTGCATACATCAGAGCATGGGACGGCAAAACCTATTTGTAAAGCCGGCAAGTACCTATAATCCCAGTGCGGGGTTGGCAAAGACAGATGGATTCCTGGAGTGAGCTAGCTGGCCTCTAGTCACTCTGTGAGCTCTAAGTACAGTCTCAAAATATAAGGTGTTCGGCCAGAGGAATGGCTCAGCTGATAAAGGTGCTTGCTGCCAAGTTTGACAACCTAAGGCCAATTCCCTGGATCCATATGTGGAGGAGGAGAACCAATTCTAGCAAGTTGTTCTCTGACCTCAACACACACATACACACACACACACACACACACACACACACACACACGCATGCACACACATACATGCACGCACGCGCACACACACACACACACACACACACACACACACACACACACACACACACACACGCATGGGCAAACACACACATAAATAAGTTGTTATTTTGTTTTTCAAGACCAAGTTTCTCTGTGTAGCCCTGGCTGTTCTAGAAGTTACTCTGTAGATCAGGCTGGCCTCAAACTCAGAGATCTTCCTGCCTCAGCCTCCCAAGTGCTGACATTAAAGGCGTGTGCCACCACCACCTGGCTTTCTTTTTCTTTTTCTTTTTTAAAGAAAATAAATAATTTTTTTCAAAAGATTTAAGCTCTGTCTGCATTTACACATGTATGCCAGAAGAGGGCATCAGATCACATTATAGATGATTGTGACCCACCATGTCGTTACTGGGAATTGAACTCAGGACCTGTGAAAGAGCAGGACCTCTTAACTGCTGAGTCATCTCTCCAACCAAATAGAATTTTAAAAATTAAAACAACTAAGGTAGAGAGTGATTAGGGAAGATGTTTTAACATCTGGTATCTGCACCTGTGTGTACATCTATTTGAACACACTCACACTGGCCAGGCACGATGTTGCACACACCTGTAATTCCAGCACTGGGGAAACAGAGGCAGTTGGATCTGTGTGTCAGCCTGGTCTACAGACTGACAGTAAGGCCAGCCAGTGGTACACAGAAATACGGTCTCAAAAACACTTTGTAAAAAGCACTCATAAAAGTATACCTCAGGCGGGGCAGTGGTGGCGCACGCCTTTAATCCCAGCACTTGGGAGGCAGAGGCAGGCGGATTTCTGAGTTTGAGGCCAGCCTGGTCTACAGAGTGAGTTCCAGGACAGCCAGGGCTACACAGAGAAACCCTGTCTCGAAAAACAAACAAACAAACAAACAAACAAACAAAAAACAAAAAAAAAGGTATACCTCAGTCCCAGAAGTCCCCGTCAGCTGGAGTCTATGTGTTCCGCTCCTCCTGAGTGTTGAGTGCCTACTGTTTTGTTACTGTTTTGTTGTGTGTTTGTTTTCTTGGGGGATATTTATCACTTGTGTTAGATGTTGTTACCTCTCTATTTTCTTTACCCTGCCTACGCTGGTGCTATCTGAACACTTTGGGTGCCCTATTAAAATAAACACATGCACTGTATTTTATCTGTATCAACTGTACATTTTGTCTGTCTGCTTTTGGTAGTTGCTCTGGGACAATATATACTTACATTATAGGACATTGCTGTTGTCCTTGGTTGTGGAAGGTAAAACCCTAGTACCGAAGACATCATCTACTGTGAACACAAGGC
The DNA here is from genome assembly GCA_030674055.1 of Rhabdomys pumilio. Classification (NCBI taxonomy): domain Eukaryota; kingdom Metazoa; phylum Chordata; class Mammalia; order Rodentia; family Muridae; genus Rhabdomys; species Rhabdomys pumilio. Next base: position 2,409,857 of record JANHMN010000025.1, read on the forward strand.
TCAGAGTCTTGGAGGTAGATATTATCTAGAAGCCTCCTCCCGAGGCCTAGCTCCCACAGTACCAGAAGGCACCATGCAAACTTGTAACATTCCTACCCAGCTGTGATTCGTGTTGATAACAGCAAGTATAGCCTGGTATCCCGCAGTGTGCAGTGGTGGCACACATACCTTGTCTGTAACCAACAGCTCCCTATTGGATTTGAGACTTGATGTTAAGAAAGAGTGAAATCATGCCCAGAACTGGAAAGCTAGCCACCTACCCTGGGCTAGTGAGGTCACGGATCCTGGAAAGGAACCACTACTGCCACTTTACTAAAACAACATAACTCCTAACTACATTCTAACTATTTATCCTTATGCCCACAGGTAAGTGTAGTCCTTACCCCTCGCCAAGGAAACCTCTCTTTGCAGTAGATGGCGACCATTACAGAAAACCGCAACCAATCAAAATGCAGAGTCGAGGAGCACAACTGCCACATCTGTAACAACTGCTCACCCACCGCTCGGAGATCATCGTGGAAGACCGGGAGGAAGAACCAGAGGACAGGGAATTCGCTGTCAGATGGTGCCCTAGAAATGCCAGAGACTCTGCACACATGAGGTCTCACCAACTCGGTTCCCTAAACATGACCAGAATAGGAAGATACCAAATAGACAAGCTAACGTGGAATGGAAAAGGAGCATGAGGCCTCAACCCTAGACAAAGAACTACAGGGGACTTAGGAATGCTGAGGTCAGCCCTGAAAACATGTACATACATGTACATACAAATAACATTATCAGGGGAAGGGGGGCTGGAGAGATGGCTCAGCGGTTAAGAGCACTGGCTGGTCTTGCAGAGGTCCTGAGTTCAGTTCCCAACAACCACATGGTGGCTCACAACCACCTGTAATGGGATCTGATGCCCTCTTCTGGTCTCTGTGAAGAGATGTGAAGTGTACTCACATACATTAAATAAATAAATCTATCTTTCAAAAAAAAACAAAAAACAAAAAACAAAAAACAAACAGAACAAATCAAAGAACATTATATGGGCTAAACAGGTTGGGTTTATATATTGGGAACACACACCACACATGCATACACAAATGCAACAACAATTAAAGAAAAAGAAGCCATGAATTTTACAAGAGAGTGGGGGTGTTGCCTGGAAGGGATTGGGGGAAGGGGAATAGGGAGAATGATGTAATTATAATCTCTCTCTCTCATATATATATATGAGAAAAACCATGGAATCATTGAGTTTTGTAGGGTGGTGACACATGTCTAACCACAGCATATGCAGTGCAGGGACAGGGATGCAGAGGCAAGTGGATCTCTGTGAGTTCCTGGTTGGCCTGGTCTACATCTATAGCAAGTTCCAGGCCAAGCAGGACTACATAGTGAGGTCCTGTCTCAGAAAGACAATAAACGTAAGCAAGTGAGTTTCTTCCTAACGTTTGCACAGCTATGGCATGCGGATTGTTGTGCTTTTTTCCTGTCCACCCCCACCCTCTAGCCTTCAGTGCAAATCCCTCCTTTTCCAGCTGGTCCTTTCCTCTCTGACCGCAAGCCTCCCTCCTCTCTCATGTCTTATTGTATGTTATATATAATAGCCTTACACGCGTAACTGTTAAGTCTAGATCTAGCGCTGAGAGAAAGTACAACATTTTGTCTTTCCTTTCCCATCACTATCTGTGGTTTCCTCCTTCATGTTCCCTGTTCCATGTTCGTGCGTGTGCACGTTTGAACCTGGGTTCCTCAAGTGAGAGAAAGCATGCAACATTTGTCTGTGTCTGGCTTATTTTGCTTAACAAGATGGTCTTCAGTTACATCTATTTTCCTGGAAATCCTGGAAATAATGTAATTTTACTTGTTTGTTTGTTTGATTGGTTGGTTGGTTGGTTGGTTGGTTTTTAGAGACAGGGTTTCTCTGTGTAGGCCTGGCTGTTCTGGAACTTACTCTGTAGACCAGGCTGGCCTTGAACTCATGGAGATCTGTCTACCTCTGCCTCTTGACTGCTGGGAAATTTAATTCTTTATGGTAGAACAAAACTGTTGTATTGGGCCTGCAGTTTATACTGTAACCCCAGCATTTAGGAGGCTGAGGTAGAAGGATTACCATAATAAACTCGAGGCTAGCCTGGGGTACACAGTACATTCCAGATCAGCTTGACTAGAGTGAGCAGGAGAGACAGCAGCATGTCTTGTGTGCATGTACCACTTTATTTCTTTTTCCTGGTTTGTCTGTTGATGGACATGTTGCCTGGCCCCATATCTTGTCCATTGTGAGCCGAGGTACAGGCCAGTCTCCGTGTGCTGACTCAGGCTCCTTCCGTGTAAACAGGACTAGTCCCACGAATCACGTGGTAGTCTACTTTTAGCTATGAGGAACCTCCATTATGTCCACAGCTGGCTGCTCTGGTTGGTTCACTTCTCACCCACACTGATGAGGGTTCCCTTCTCCTCAGCCAGGTTTCCTCATCTCCCACGCTTTTTCTAGTAGCATCTTGTTGGGTTGGGGATGGATATTTGCCTGTGGGGGTGGGGCGGGGACAGGGTCCTTAGGTTTGTAGTTCAGGCTGACCCTTCCAGTGAGCCTTCTGCCTCAGCCTTCCAAGCCAAAATTAACTATATGACATACTGGGTTTTGCTAGGACACTTTCATACACATGTCTATGATGTACTTTGGTGACATCTGTCCCCTGTCTTGTCATCTCATACACTGACAACAGCATCAAAAACATGCTGTTGTTTATCTGCAGTGCTAAGGGCTGGATCCAGGTCTGAGCGCCCATGAGCATTGGGCAACACTCCACCACCAGGCTGCATGGCCCGCCCCCAAAATGTTATTTTTGTTTTTCATCAGGAAACATTGTTTATTTCATTTTAAACATCTATTTCTTTTTTTTGTTGTTGTTGTTGTTGTTGTTTGTTTTGCTTTGTTTTTCGAGACAGGGTTTCTCTGTATAGCCCTGTCTGTCCTGGAACTCACTCTATAGACCAGGCTGACCTCGAACTCAGAAATCTGCCTGCCTCTGCCTCCCAAGTGCTGGGATAAAAGGCATGCGCCACCACTGCCTGGCCATCTATTTCTTTTAAAACAAGATTTAACATCTGCCTTCTGCGAAGAACTTTCAGCTGGTCACTCCCAGCTGCCAAGGAACCTCCTAGTTTCTCTCTAGCTGAGAGGACCTGAGGTGCCCTTCCCTCCTGGGGCTGATGGCCTCCCTTGCCTTCAAGTCCTTGAGAGAACCCAGGCTCTACGGTGCTTTTACCTCAGCATTTTATTTTTCTCTTCTTTTTTTGTTTTTGTTTTGTTTTGTTTTTGTTTGTTTGGTTGGTTTGGTTTTTTGGTTTTGATTTTTTTTTTGTCTTTCGAGACAGGGTTTCTCTGTGTAGCCCTGGCTGTCCTGGAACTCCCAGGTGCTGGGATTAAAGGTACTGCCCGGCTTCCTTCCTTCTTTCCTTCCTTCCTTCCTTCCTCTTCTTTCTCCTCCTCCTTCTCTTCCTCCCCCTTCTTTTTAAAATCGAGATCAGGTTTCTCTATGTAGAGCCTTCGCCTGTCCTAGAATGCAATCTGTAGACCAGGCTGGCTACGAACTCAGAGATCCACCTGCCTCAGCCTCCCGAGTGCTAGGTTTGAGGGCATTCGCCACCACCGCCCAGGTTCTACATGGGCAGTTTAAAGACACAATTCGGAGAGCTCTTGCTGACAATCCTGAGTTCAAACCCCAGGACCTACACAGTGGGAGGAGAAAACTGACACACCCATGACTGCTGTGACACATGCATTCACACAATAAACAAGTGCTTAGGGGCTGGGGAAACGGCTCCATCAATAAAGTGCTTGCTCTGTAAGGGTAAGGACCTGAGTTCGGATCCTCTCAGTGCCCCAAAAGAAAAAGACCGGACAAAGTGGCAAGTGTCTGTAATCTCAGCCCTGGTGAGGTAGGACTAGAGGGTTTCTGGGGCTTGCCAGCCAGTCCCGTCTAGCTAAAGCAGTGAGCCTTGGCTTCTAGCAAGAGGTTCTGTCTAAAACAACAACAACAATAAATCATAATTAAAAATGTAGAAAAGGATACAGTAAGATACTCATGACCTCCACACACAGTGCATATCTGTGCACCCAAACACAAATGTGCTCACACACACTAACATGGACACATGGACACAAATGCACATAAACACACACACACACACACACAAAACAAATAAAGATGTGACCCTCTTTGTTTCTAACAGTGAGACTCACTTTCAAATCTGAAGTCATTTGACCTGTTAGTTGTTTGCAATAAAGTCTCATGAAGCCCAGTCTGGCCTACAAATTTGCTCGGCATTGTAGCAAAGGCTAACCCTTAAGTTTCTGATCTTCCTGTGATCACCTCCCAAATGCTGGGATTACAGGTGTACCACTTTGGTGGGTAGTGATTGTCAGCTTGACAGTATCATGCATATTCATGCACACACTAATGATAATAAATAAAATAAGTTACCTTACAGCAACATAACAGGCTTCCATATGGGATTTCCACATATATTCCATTTGATCCCCCCGTCCCTGCATATATATTTGCATATATGTACATATAGACATATACACATATAGATATATGAACATATATGTTATGTGCACCCATTTAATAAATTGACTATTGTGCTCTAAGTATCCTTTATTGTATTTTAATTTTTTTTGGAGACAGTCTCACTATGCAGACCAGACCAGCCTCAAACCCATAGAGATCAGTCTACCTCTGCTCCTCAAGAGCTAGAATTAAAGGTGAATGACTAATCAAATGACTACTTTGATTTTTTTGAAACAAGGTATCAAGTAGCCCAGACTGGCCTCCAACTTAACTGTTAACAGATGACTTTGAAGTCCTGATCCGCCCGGAGAAGTAGTGGCGTACGCCTTTAATCCCAGCCGTTTGGGGGACAGAGGCAGGTGGATTTCTGAGTTTGAGGCTAGTCTGGTCTACAGAGTGAGTTTCAGGACAACCGGGGCTATGCAGAGAAACCTTGTCTGGAAAACAAAAACCAAAACCAAACAAACAAACAAACAAAAAAAACCAACCAAACAAACAAACAAAAAAAAAAAACAAAAATGTCCTGATCCTCCTGCCTTTACCTGCCAAGTGCTGGGATTGCCAGTGGAATCACTATGTCTGGCTTGTTTTGCAAACATCTTCGTGCATTCTACACAAATACTTTGGTAGGCATACATCTATAAATACTCCCTCCATTCTATACCCGCCTCCACGACTGGGTCAGCCATTTGGCTTCCCTGCCACACTCTGCCTGAATTGTTTCCTACTGTCTGAGCTGTTGTCCCTCCACCCTGGTTACCCCTCCTGCATCCTCCACCTACTTTGTCCACCAGAGTGTCCTCTCGTTGACACTGGCCCCATTGCAGCCACCCAGCACGCGGAGGTCAGTGAGCTTCTTAAAGAGCACACCTCAGGCAGGAGAGATGGCTCAGCAGTTCAGAGAACATACCACTCTTGACCCGGATCCCAGGACCCTGGAAGGCAGCCACAAGCACTTGTAACTCCTGCTCCAGGGGGATCCAGTGTCTTCAGCCTCCCAGGGCATTTGTGCTCATGTGTACATACTTATATACAAAGTCATATATAAAATTAAAAGTGATAAAAACAAATATTAAAAGAGAAAGCACACAGCGTAGATCCCCTCCTGCACACGGTATTCTGTCTAAGTCTTTGTGTTCTTCTTTGGTTTTGTTATTATTTTTAATTAAATTGTCTTTTTAAAAAGATTTTGGGATAGCTCAGTGGGTAAGAACACTGACTACTCTCCCAGAGGTCCTGAGTTCAATTCCCAGCAACCACATGGTGGCTCACAACCATGTGTAAAGGGATCTGAGGCCCTCTTCTGGTGTGTCTGAAGACAGTGTACACACATAAAATAAAATAAATAAATAATTCTTTAAAAAAAAAGATTTTATTTGTGTGTGTGTGTGTGTGTGTGTGTGTGTGTGTGTGTGTATGTATCTGTGCATGTGAGTGCAGGTTCCAGAGGAGGCCAGAAAAGGACATCACATCCTCTGGAGGTGGAGTTACAGGTGCTGGGACTTGAACTTCAGTTCTTTGCAAGAGCAGCCAGAATTCTTATCTATTGAGTATCTCTCCATATTATTCTTTCAGTAAACTGTCATTTATCATCATCATCATCATCAACACCACCATCATCATCACCACCACCACGGTCTATTAGTGTGTGTGTGTGCATGCAATGTGTTCATATGGAGGTTGGAAGACAATTTTGTGCACTCAGTTCTCTCCTTCCACCTTTGCATGGGTTCCTGGGATCAAAGCCAGGTTGCCAAGCTTGTGTGGAAAATGCCTTTCCCTACTGATCCATCCATCTGACTCTACTGTTTACTTTGAGACAGGATTTTACATGGCCCAAGCTGGCCTTAGACTCAGTATGTAGCCAAAGACAGATTTGAATTTCTGGTCCTCCTGCCTCTACCTCCCAAGTACTGGGATTATAAACATCCACCACTATCGTAAATTTATACGGTACAGACAGACAAGCTGGGCCTTCAGACATGCCAGGCAAGCAATACACAAACAATCCCCAACCCTCTTTGTTTTTTGAAACAGGGTCTTACATAGCCCAGGCTGGCCTTAAACTTGCTGGATAGCTAAAGTGGAAACTTCTAGATCTTTGGAAAGTTAGTGATGTCGGATGATGTTTTGCTGGGGCAGACAAGTGAAAGACTGTCTTGCTAAAGCAAACACATGAAAGGGCCGTGATGATGGAGTATAACTATGACCCCACAGACAGTGGGAGACAAGCGCAGAGCACTGGTTTGGTTTACTCTCCATCACCACTTTTCACTAAAGACACTGAAGTATTGGTTCACCCTACACAGTGTAGTCAAATTCAACTCGAGGTAACGCTGCCATTGAGAGAAACTTGCCAAAGAACTGCTTGTGAGGTTCCTGTGGCAGCTTGCTGCCTCAACAGCCTCCACTCAGGCTGGTTGGCAAGCCTGGCTGTTTCTTCAGGACTGAACTACAGCTGCGTGGTGTCTGCCTGCCTAGTGGCCAGGTCTGCAGCTGCTGAATCGTGTTTGGTGTTTGCTATAGAGTTGAACTGCTGGGAGAGATCAAGCTCGTCCCCAGAGAACTATTGCTGAACGGGTCCACTCCCCTATCCTAATAACTCTTCTCTTCCACTGCCTCTGCTGGGTGGTGGGCTAGCGGAGAGGTTGAACCCTTATTAAAAGTAGGTTGCAACGGGCGGTGGTGGCGCACGCCTTTAATCCCAGCACTTGGGAGGCAGAGGCAGGCGGATTTCTGAGTTTGAGGCCAGCCTGGTCTACAGAGTGAGTTCCAGAACAGCCAGAGCTACACAGAGAAATCCTGTCTCGAAAAACAAAACAAAACAAAACCAAAAAAAAAAAAAAAAAGTAGGTTGCAAAGAGTTCATGCCTACAAGTAAGTAGCCAAGGATTATCTTGAACTTCTGATCCTCCTGCCTCTGCTTTCTGAGTGCTGTGACTGACTATAGATGTGTGTCATCACATACAAGCAAACTTCCATTCCCTTGGCATAAAGCCTAATGCTCAGAAATAGGTCCCAGAGGCCCCACCTGGTCTGGGCCTGCTTGCCTCGCTGGCTCTTTTTACCCAGGTCCCCATGTCTTCCATGTGGCAGCTGTGTGGCTGTCTCCTCAGGGATTTGCACTGCCCATCCCTTCAGTTTGGAATGTTCTTCTGCAAATCCTTCTGTCGGAGAGCTAAAAGGTCACTCTAAGACATTCTTTAGACCCCAAATTTAAGGTGGCCTTCTTTGTGCTGTGACATCATATTACCTTGTTGTTATCAATGTGTGGCAGTTTCCTTTTTTTTGATAACCGCCTAAACCTACCTGTGCTGGAAAATTAGTTTCAAGAACAGGGACTTCTATAGGGCTAAATAGATGGCTCAGTGGTTAAGAGGACTGACTGTTCTTCCAGAGGACCCGAGTTCAATTCCCAGCACCCACACAGTGGCTATAGACAGTCTATTCCAGTGACTGTCAACCTTCCCAATGCAGTTCCTTAATACAGTTATTATGTTGTGTTGACTCTTAACCATAAAATTATTTTCGTTACTCCTTCACAACTGTAATGTTGTTACTGTTATGAATTATAATGTAAATATCTGATATACTTTATATGTGACCCCTGTGAAAGGGTGGTTTGACTCCCAAAGTGGTCTCTGCCCACAGACTGAGAACCACTGGTCTATAACTCCAATTCTAAGTGATCCAACACCCTCTCTGAGCTCCACAGATACCAGGTACACACATGGGACACAGACATACATGTAGACAAAACACACATACATATAAATTAAACTTTCTGTTGTTTTGTTTTTTGAGGCACAGTTTCTCTGGCTGTTCTGGAACTCTTCCTGTAGATCAGGCTGGCCTCGAACTCAGAGATCAGCCTGCCTTTGCCCCCAGCATACCAGTATTTAATGTATGCACCACCACTGGCCAGCTTAAGTCAACTTTTTAAAAGAGGGAACTCTTTTACTGATCTCTGTTTCTCTGTTATTTGGCCATATGTGGTACAAAGCCCAGGCAGACTCAATAAATTATAGGTTGGGTTTTTTTTTTCAAGATTTGTATTGCTTGTGTGTGTGTGTGTGTGTGTGTGTGTGTGTGTGTGTGTGCGCGCGCGCGCGCGCGCGCACGCGCGCGCAGCAGAGGTCAGAAGAGGGCGTCGGATCCCCTGGAACTAGAGGTACAAATGGATGTGAGACTCACACATAGGTGCTGGGAACTGAACTCAGGTTCTTTGGAGGGGCAGCAAGCATTTTTGGCATTGACCCATTCTCCATTTCCCACCCTCTCACCCCCAGTCACCACCTTCCCTTTCATTAACAAACCCAGGCCCGCCTGGACCTTGATGATGTACCTGAGGCTGACTTTCAGTTTCTCACGTTCCTGTCCTCTCTCCACCCCCACACACTGAGATCATAGCTCACTGACACCATGCCCTCTTCATAAACTCTTGCTGAGTGTCTGCCCATTACACACTTCTGTATCTGGCACCTGGCAGCGTCAGTGTTTGTTCTCTGGGTTTATCACAGCACCCACCCGTCTTCACACATGATCAGTAACCTTCCCTGGGCTAGAAAAGATGAGCATGCAGGAAACTAACAGAAGAAAAAAATCTGCAGAAAAGAATGAAAGGGAGGGGCAGAGGGTAGGACTCAGTGGGCCCGAATCTCCAGCACTGGACATAAAGAGCCAGACATAGCTACAACTGTTTGTCACTTCAGCAGAGAAAGGCAGTAACAGGAAGAGCCCAAAAGCTCCCTGGCCAGCCTAGCTCAACCGGCTGCTTCGGCTGCTTTGGGTTCTTATTGGCAGAAAACAATAGAGAAAACAGCAATAGCCTCCTCAGGCCTCTACATGTGCAGATTGTGCTCTTGTACCTGTGCACTCTTGTGCAAGCACCATACACACACACACACACACACACACACACACACACACACACAAAGTAACAAACAACCACATTTTTAAAAGCTAGAAGAGATCAGTTCACCCAGTGCATCCTGGGAGCTTTATGACTCAATGACAATAACCTTGTCCTGGTGCAGTTTGTCACCCCAGGGATAGTCGGGCATTCCTTGGCTGCTGGGGATGCCAGGCCCACATAGAACACACGAAATTTGATGATGAAATTAGCAACACAGTCCAAAGGCTTCTTAACCCTGTTTGTTTTTAACATTGTGATTTGTGCACATGCGTGTGTGTGTGTGTGTGTGTGTGTGTGTGTGTGTGTGTGTGTATGTATGTATGTATGTGGATACGTGCTCTTATGAATGTGTCACCAACTGGTTAGAGGCTGGCCAGTGAATTCCTAGGATCCACCCATCCAGGTTTCCCGGTACCAGTACCCAGTACCAGTACACAGGTGTGTCCAGCTTTTTTAATGGGTGCTGGGAGCCAGAACCCAGTCCTTCCGCTTGTGCAACAGGCACATTACTCAATGAGCTGTCTTCCTAACTCTAATCTGGTTTTGGAAGACAAGGTCTTAGGAAGCTCAGGCTGGCCCAGAACTCCTAATCCTCCTGCTTCCACCTCCACCAGGGCCAGGGTGACAGGCTTGTGACACTGAAGCCATTTCCCCAGGCCTGCTTGTTAAAAAAAATCAAACCCTTCTGAGGCCACATGGCTCTCTGAACACCAGATCTGTTTGGTATTTGTGAGTTGATTTCCCTTCCTGTAAGCCCCAGTGTGATGGCTCTGCTTCCTCGCACTGGTGACACCGCTTCTGGCTCTAATGGCTCCGGTCTTCTCGGGCGATCCACCAGGCATGAAGGCAGAAGGAGAGCCCACATGTGCCTGGGAAGTTCCAGTAGCTAGGTACTAGGTTTCTGTCTTCCTGCAGGCTTGTCCTTCCCCAGGAGCCTAGCGGCTGAGAGCTCTGAGACTTACTGTGTAGAGTATTCGCTGCCCTATGAATGATCAGGAGCTGTTTGCCAGGGCCCTCTCTGAATCCTAAATACAATAGCCTCCTCCACATGTCAAGGCTAGTGACAGATGTCTTCTTGAGAGAAGCCTTAGCCTGTGCTCCCAAGAGCCAGGGGTAGCCTCAGTCCTTACAGGCAAACAAAATCCCAGATTTTTGTTTGTTTTGAGATAGAGTCTCATGTCCTCCAGCCCAGCCTCCAATTCAGTATTAATCCTAAACTGACTTTAAAATGCTCTCCAAAGCTTCCGCCTCCTCCACCTCCTTTTCTTCTATAGCCATGATGTAGACCTCATGTAGCCCCAGACTGGTCTCAAACTCACTATGCAGCCAATGATGAGTTTGAGCTTCTGATCCTCCTGCCTCCACCTTCCCAGTGCTGGGAACACAGGTGTGTACCACCACTACTGTTTTATGCAGTGCTAGCAATGGGACCCAGAGCCTCAAGCATGCTAGGCAAACACTCTACCACTGAGCTCCATCCCCAGCCTAGTACTGTCTTCCTGCTGTGGGGTGGAGAGTCCTGATGTCAGGGCAATGGTAGGCAGAGCTGTCCAGGGAATAATTCCCCCTGGTCTGTGACAGAAAGTTCTGGGAAGTACACAATTCCCAGGGCTGTGCTGCACATACTCCTGGCTCACAAGTGGGTCAAGGCAGCACACACCAGGTCCTCTCGAGTTTCTGGGCGTTATCTGGAGCTCCAAGTGGTTCCTGTCTCCCACAGCACTGGCCTGGAGTTCAGGGGACATGCCTCAGAAGAGGCAGGCAGCTCCCTGTAGATGTTTCAGGGTTTTATGCCAGCTCGATCCTGTCTCCATTCTCAGTCTTAGCTATTGGTTATGAATAGGAATATGTTTTTGCTGTTACTGGTTTCCATTGTGTTTGTTTGTTCGTTTGGAGACAAGGTCTTGCTATGTAGCCTAGGCTGACTTCACATTCTTGACCCTCCTGTCTCTGCTTCCTGAGTGCTATGACTGTCCCAACACATAGGCTCCACCCTCAATCCATCGAGTTCCCTCTCTCCTTTCTTTTCTTTCTCTCTCCATCTCTCTCCTGTTTTGTTTCTGTGAAAGAGTATCTCATGTAGTCCAGGCTAGCCTCAAACCCACTATGTAGCTAAAGATGACTTTGAATTCTTTTCACCTTCCAAGTGCTGTGGTTACAGGTGTGTACCACCGCACTCCTCTTCTCTCTCCTCTCCTTTCTTCTCCTCTTCCTCCTCTTCTCCCTCCTCTCCTTCCTTCTCTTACTCCTCCTCTCCCTCCCCCTCTTCTCCCTCTTCTCCTTCCTTCTCCTCTTCCTCCCCCTCCTCCTATTCTTCCTCCTCTTCTACCTTCTCTTCCTCTTCTTTCTTTTCGTTTTTCAAGACAGGGTGTAGCCCTGTGTAGCCCTGGCTGTCCTGGAACTCATTCTGTAGACCAGGCTGGCCTCAAACTCAGAGATCTGCCTGCCTCTGCCTCTGATGTGCTAGGATTAAAGGTGTGTGCCTCCACTACCTGGTATTTTTCTCTTTAATAGTGCTGGAAGGAACGGCCCTCCATAGATCTAGCCCCCTTGACTCAGTCTGAAGCCTCTGAGTCCGGGGTCTAGCCCAGGGGAACCGCAGATGTGCTTGCATCCACTGACAGAGACTAGGGCTCATCCTTTCATGCATATCTTCTTTGGGTCATGTGGACAATAAAAGGGTGGAGACCTTCATGAGAACTGTTGTCCCTTAGAAAACCTTAGAAAACCCCATCTCCACCTTTGCCTGGGTCCTGGCCTTTCTGGCATCTGTTCAAAGGCCACTAAGCAGGAAGTAGGTGCTGTTTACCAGGCAGCACCTGCCTATCTGCTTTAGCCAAAGTCCGCCTTCCATGCCCGCCCTTCACACCAGCTTGGCAACATTAGCCCGGAACCTTTTTCTCTTCCCTGGACCCTGCCTTCCAAAAAGAGAACTGTAGTTCTCTAACTTGACAATAGGGGGTGCTTCTGCTATAGGGGCTGAAGTTCAGGGGTCTAAGGTCGGAGAGCTCAGATGGACCTGAGGGTACTGCCGTTTTGCTGGACAACAGAGGGACTGTGGAGAAATAGACAAGTCCCGCCCAGCAGCAGAGGCCACCTTCTTCTCCTTTCTCTCTGCCATACCCACAGAGCCAGAGTGCAAAGGACAAGATGGCAATCTTTGGGTATCACATGAGCCTCTAACTGTGATCACCAATTACTAGGGCATTCCTGGGACAAGCTGCAACCTTCTGGTCTCCTGCTCCACTCTCTAAATCACATCCCTGGATCCCCAGTGTTACACGCTGGCCTAGCTATGGCCATGTATGCACCCAGAGCAAGGTGCATGGGCCCTCTCCTTGTACTTCTCCCAGAATGAGACCCAGGGAAGGCCCAAAGGCTTTGCTCCTGCCTCTCCTACATCCCAACCATACCCACATCCCTGTGTTCTGATTCTGATCAAGATACCCCAAGTATTTGCAAACCCAGACTTAACAGAGGCCAATAAGATGGTCAGAAGATTAAAGTGTTTCTGCCAGCCTGCCTAAGTTTGAACTCTGGCCCCACATGGTGAAAGGAGATAACTTCCTTGGCTAAGCTGTCCTCTTACACATGCGTGTGTGTGTGTGTGTGTGTGTGTGTGTGTGTGTGTGTGTGTGGTGGGGGTGCCCTCCTCTCACCCTCAAATAAATATGTGAATGTGATCGGTTTGGGGTTTTTTTGTTTCAATAAAAAAGGGCAAAAATACAAACCAGTCACATCCCTAATCCTCCAGGGAGGGTCACTTGAACTGCCTGCTGCTGCCCTTCCCACCTCTAGGGTGCAGCAGGGTCTTGGACTAGGGTGAGGCATTTATAACAAACTATTAAGGAGGCACTAATTATCAGGCTCACACAGATGCAGAGTTGGTCTCTGACAATTCGTGCTTCCTTAAAAATGCTGATTCACACACTGCCTCTCCCTATAGGTCTAGTGGGCAATCCTCCTCAGAACCCTAGGAGCATTTCCTGAGGCTCTGGTCAGGAACCCACTGGCAGCCACAACAAGCCATATGGGAAAAGGCTTGGAATTCACCCCATGAAGGCCTCTTTTATCCCTTGGCCTGTGGACTTTGCCTTATGCTTCAGTCCTGGTTAGACTGATACTTCCTCAGAGAAGCCATCTGTGAATACTGGCTGAGAGACCTTGACCCTGTCCCCATCCCTTCTGCATCTCTGTCTCTTTGCCTCACACTCCTGGTCTGGCACATACATATAAGCAGAGGACACTGCCTTCTGTGGGAGGCCAGCCAAGCTCCCACTGCCCTTACAGACTAGACTAGTGGTGGCTGTCTTACTAAACAACATACCCTACAGTCATCAGATTCATTAAGTCTTCAGCATTCTGGAGTCTGTTCTGAGAAGCTGCATAAGTCAGGGACTGGCACCCTGGCCCACACGGCTGTCAGAGGCGCTTTATTCTATTCCTGAGGAATCTCAAGGCATGGGTTTGGTTTCCTGAGAATAATAGACTAGTCACTACAGGCCCCCTGGCTCAGAACTTCTCCCAGCAGGCCATAGTTCATTCTGGCTCCACTGATAGAGCCCAGTCGTCCAGGACACTCCCTTGTACAGCACTGTATGCTGGCTGTCTGACAAAATGACACTCACTGTGGTCTGTCACTCATCCAGCTGTAGGCCAGCAGTCTTTCTTCCTGACTCTCCAGGCAGGGTGGGGTGGGGTCCTCTGGCAACCTCTTGACTGCTGCCAGACAGGTGTTCTTTTTTGGTAAGAAGTGTATTAGAAGATTTGTAAATAGGCACACACAAACAGACAAACAAGCAGCGTCTGGGACTGTGAAGAGAGGAAAGCTCAGGCTCAGAAGGTAGAGTGGGAGTTCCCTCTTGTGGGTCTTAGAGAAAAAGGGTGGGAGGTTTTAGAGTTGGAGCCTGGGGCAAGGCTGTCGGGTGTCCTGGGTAGCAGCAGGTGGAGGGGGTGAATTCCTGGGGAGGAAGCATCCCCACCGGTAGCCTTCTGATGACCCTAGGAGTCCGGCAATCTGAAAGCTGTGAGCTTCCTAGGGGAAGTGAGAATGGCACCTGGAGCCCTAGCCTCGGGGTGAGGGATTCTTTAACACAGAACTGCTCCCAGTAGGGGGCTTGTTATTTTCTTCACAGTAAACGGGGGCTGTCGCAGGTGGGCGTGGCCTGAGCAGCAGTCTGTTCTGGATCTTAACACTGGGGTGGAGACAGACTGGAATCTCTCACACCGGTCTTAATTAGTCCTCCCTTAAGCCAGCCCTTCCAGGGAAGGAAGAGAGCCACTTAGCTTGAACCTGACAGCCCCTGTCTTCTGTTCTTTCACCTTGGCAAAGTGGGGTGGGGGTGGGGTGATGGGAAAGGGAGCAGAGGTCCCGCTGGAAGGACAGAGCTGAGCAGAAACCCCAGTGCCACTCAGAGCAGTCTCACTCTTCATTCCCCACTACTGGGGTAGTGTAAGTTTTTGTAGAAATTATTTTATTGTTAAGATTATCTCAGGGAAAATGTACATACTGCTAAGACCAGCTGAGTTCACCATCTACCTGCCCTCACACGGATCTGTTTATCCATCCACCCACCATCTATCCATCCATCTCCTCATCCACCGTCCCATCCATCCACCTATCTTTCCTCATTCACCTGGCTACATCTGCCGTCCACTCCGTCCATCTTTCTATTCATTCATCTGTCTTCTCACCCACTCTCCCTCCCTCCTACTCACTCATCCATTTATACATCTCCTACCCTATCCTCCTATCCATCCTCCCTCCTATCCATCTTTCACTAGTTCCTGCTTAATGCTGGCTCTTGAGGTTATAGAAGCATGCAGGACGCACCTTCCTCTTCTCCTGTTTTTCTTCCACAAATGTGACCTCTAGTGAAACCCAACACAGACACTTTTAGGCCCACTCCCAGGTCTGCTTTCTGAGCTAGGATAAGTTGGTTCTTTAACTCAGAAATACTGGGACTGAAGCACTGCCTCAGTGGTAAGAACACTTGCCCTCGTAGAGAAACCAGATTAAGATCGCTGCACATAGCTGCACTTCACAGTTGCCTGAAACTCCAGCTCCAGAGAATCTAGCACTCTCCTCTGATCTCCCTGCACATTGTATACACACACACACACACACACACACACACACACACACACAGGGGCGGGGGTGAGAAAAGCAAGAAAATACATACACATATAAAAATGACCTTAAAGCCGGGGTGGGGGGGTGGGGGGTGAGGGGTGGTGCACGCCTTTAATCCCAGCACCTAGGAGGCAGAGGCAGGTGGATCTCTGAGTTCAAGGCCAGCCTGGTCTACAGAGTGAGTTCCAGGACAGCCAAGGCTACACAGAGAAACCCTGTCTCGAAAAACCAACAAAAAAAAAAAAAAAAAAAAAAAAAAAAAAAAAAAAAAAAAAAAAAAGACCTTAAAAATTAAATCTGAAAAAACCCAGACCACCAAGAGCAGCCTCACTGCCACAAAAGGAGGTATCATAAGATATTCTCTCTGGGCTCTCTCTTGGCTGCTGCCATGGCTGCTCAAGCATCTGTGGGGCAGGCCCTGGCATCGGGGTTCCAAGGCTGAGTCACCAGGGACTGTGGGTATAGCACAAGCTCTACTCTTGCAGAATTTAAAGTTTCTCTAGCCCTCATCCAGGTCACGGTAATCCTGAACCCGGCTGGAAAAAAGCAAGGGCCACTGCTTGGCCTATCTGCCTGCCTCCCTCTTGGTAATCTGGCTGTCTTCAGATGGCCACCCACCACTACTGCCTGCCCCAGCCTCAGCTCTTCTGGACCAGGGAGGTCTACTGAGTTTGATTCCTGTCTTTCCAAAGCCATGGCCACAAAGAGGGAGATCCAAGAATTTAAGGAAACATAAGCTTTGAGGTGACCCTGCCTACCTTGACCCCAGATTCTTCTTTGGACTGAGGACACAAGGGAGGGAACTATACTCTGACTCCCCCTAAACACCATCCTGCCAGCTCCCAGCCAAGCTTCCTGGCTCAGATTCAAGCCCAACCCACAGCCATCCATGACTGCAGGAGCTCCAGCCTCTAAGGACAGAAGGAAGTGGCCAAGCTCGCAGATCACATTCCTCTGGGATGAGAACAGTCTGCTAGCTGCCCAAGGACCCACGGGAGGGCAGGGCTCTATCACTCATGAAGTCCACTCCTAGAGAGGGACTCTTCTTTCATCGGCAGGACCTGACTGGGCTCAGGGCCAGGGGACTGGATCCAGAAGTCCTGTTCCACACTATGCCTCCAACTCAGTCAGCTCCACTGCTGTCACTGTGCCCATCTCTAAGTTTGGCTGTTTCTAGCCTTGAGCTTAGCAGGCTGAGCAGGACGGAAGGGCTATGCTCTTCTTATGTCCAGTGAATAAGGAAAAGAGTGATCAAAGAGTGGATATGAACCATCACAGTTGCTGGTGCCCATATCCCAGCATTTAGGTCTGGAAGATGAGAAGATCCTTAGTTCCAGCCCAGCCTCAACTACACAGGAATTTGAGGCCAGCCTGGGCTACTGGAAACTCTAGCATGCACACAGGGATGCATGAGCACACACATACTGGAGATGATGGGGCTAAGTTACTAGTGTCTGCCTTGCCTTAGATCCCTGACACTACAAAGAGGAGGCAAAGTCCCCCACATTTCAGAGGTGGAGGCAGGAGGATCAGAAGTTCAAGGTCACCCTCAGCTACACAGTGAGTTCAACAACAGTCTTGGGTATGTGGGTATGTATCTTGTCTCCATGCAAAGACTCTAGGACTCAGATGGGAACAGTCATTCCTTAGGTATCACTTGACTTTATGGTCCATCAGCTGGTGGACCAACAGACATCATTACACCCTGTTTGGTGACCCTTCTGCTGGTCTCCCTTGAGGTCTCCACCTTCTCTGGGAACAACAGCCAGAAGAGAACTGGGCAGGTGCGCTGAGGTGGGGCTTTTCCGGGGTTGGTTTTCCCCGGTTCCCACTGGAAGTTCCAGCGAGCTGCTGGCCAGGGACTCTGGACATGTGCCCGTCTCACTGCCTGCCTTGGAGCAGAGCTCAGCTCTCCCCAGCGGTTCCGGGAAACTCCTCGATTTCCTTGTTGCCTCCAGGTTGGCAAGAAAACGAAACCCAAGCCCCGCCCCTCCGGCCGACGGAACCCTGAGAGTGGGTGTTGGGAACTAGGGTTCCGAACCCCAGCTAGTTCACACACACCCTACCGCCAGGGTTCTGCGAGTTGTTATCTCGACCAAGTTCTCAGGCTGCAATAGATGATGGAGTGTATGGAGTGTTCTTGTGGGATATCTTCCCTACCCCTCACCCCACGCACTTCTGTGCTTCTACTATATGCCTGTCAACGCGGGGGGGCGGGGGGGAGGAAGGGAGAAGAGGGACAGGCAGAGGGGATTAGTAAGAGCAGGAGCTCGGCTAGATGCTTGCTAGCTTCAGCTATCCCAGGTGATTGATGGTCTGCACAGAGAAATTTATTTAGCTCGTAGCCCCAGGCCACACAGCTGATAGATGCTGAGCTAGGTGCAAACTCCTGGCGGAAGGGCAAGGCTGGGTGGTGGGGAGAAAAAATGCTCTGCCTGTTGGCAGGTGACTGCCTGGCACGGGTGGGGCAAGCCTAGCGTGCAGACGTGGGAGAATATAGGCGTAGGGTTAGAATGGAGGCAGCCACCTGGGCGGCCCAGCTGGGAGGCTCTGCGGTTCTCCGCCTGCCCGCTTCCCTCCCTTTCCAGGAAGCTAGCCAGAGCGGAGCCTGCAACTCACCCCCAAGTCGGGGCGGATCAGGAATGTGGAAGTTGGCCCAAAGGGCCCGGTTGCCCACTCTCCTCCAATCACGCTCACCTAGCGCCGGAGAGCATCACATAGAGAACAGGGGGTCCACCCCAAGGCCAAACCAGGCGAGGAAGCCTGGTGTAGGGTGGCGGTGGTGCCTCGACCACCCCGCAGGACTCATAACAGTCCTGCTCCCATCCAGTTCTGCCCTGGGTCACGGCCTCGGGGCCTGGCCTGACAGTCTCCTCCACTTGGCTCTCCAGGCCCCACAGGGCGGATGGGAACTGAGGCCTCTTTCCTCCCAACGCTGTGTTTATAAGAAATGAAACTCCGCAGCGGGCCCCAGTGGCAGCCCACACGGTCACACGCACACTCCCGCGGGCGGGGGAGGGGCGATGAGTTCCGGAGCTGCACTGACACCACCACCAGCGTGCTGCAGACTTCAGCCTATTGGGTCACGGGGCAGGACCCTGTGCTTTCCCAGTCAGCTGCTGCATCCTACTCTCCTCGTTTTCGATTTAAAATAAATACATAAATAAAAATAACGGTACAAAGTTTGTTCTGCTGTGTCATACAGTGTGAGTGCCAAAGCTGTGAGCAGGGAGGGGTTGATCTCGTGCCCGGGCAATTCCCGAGAATCAAACTCCGGACTAACTCTGAGCAGAAGTTCAATTCCCATTTATTGAATAAGTTAAGATTTCATTCTGCCCGAGCTTCTCACAAGTCACAGTGGTGGGACCTGGAAGCTTTGGGATGGTTTTGGATGCTTTGATGTCTGACTTGTGTTTTTTATTTTTAGACAGGGTCTAGGTATCCCAGGGTGACCCTGAAGTGCCAATCCTTAGGCCTTTATATTATTTCCAGTGATGGAATTACAAGTGGGTACAGCAGCTTATTAGGTTTATGCTATACTGGGGATCTATACTAGGATTTCATGCATGCTAGGAAGATATAATGCTAATTGAGATAGGTCTTCCATGAAGACGTTTGCAGTGAAAATAGAGCTTGGCTGCTAGGAGAGCCCAGGAGAGGCTTTGAGCATTTCAAGGAGCCCTGTCTCTAGACCACAGGGTCTGGAAGCCCTGCCGAGAGCTTCTCTGCTTTGGGGAGCAGTCAAAAACCTAATTCAGATCTCACTGGGTCCTGTCAATACCTCGGATTTCCGAGAGCATTTCCAGTCCCACAGCTGTCTATCAGCACAAGCACAGGCTGCAAAGGAATGTCTGAATACAGAGAATAGTCATCAGATGAGGGAGCAGGAGGACACAGCCATTTAGCAAGGATCTGTAGTGCCTTCCAGGTGCCAGGCATCTGCTGGAGAACATGAGGATTGTTGTCTCCATTGTGTGTAAATGGGTTGGGGTTCAGGACTGGCAGGTCCCCAACTAGAAGGTGGTTCTAAAATCATAACCAGGGAGGCAGAGAACAGGAGGGAGGTGGCAGGGAAAGGATTTGCTGCAAGGGGTGGGGGGGGGAGGTCCTACAGAGTGTATATGATTTTGTCACCAGCCCTATCTCCTGTACTCCAGGCTGGCCCGGACCTTACTATGTAGCCCAGGATGACTTTTAACTTCTGAGTCTTCTGTCCTTGCTTCCCTCACAGAGGAGGCTGGGATTACAGGGATAAACCACCAAGACTGGGGTCCCTGATGCTGGGGATGGAATCAGAGCTTCCTGCAAGCTACACAGGCACTCTGTCAACTGAGCTACACCCCCAGGTCACCCCCAGCAATATCATCGCAAAGGTCACATTCAAGGAGACCCTGCTCGTGCCTCTGGAAGTCCAAAGAAGTTCAGGGACCAGCACTGGGAAGCTGCACAGCACACCTAACTGAGCCAGGGTATTCAGGGGAGCTATTCTCTTTAGTCCTCTGACTCCAGCTGTGGGATGTGAGGCACCTGCTAGACTCTTAACAGAAAAATGCAGCCTATGTTCACTCAGGAGGCAATAGGAATGGAGAGATAAGACGCAGAGAGCTGAGGCCCAAGGGCAAAGGTGAAGGGGAGAGGAGAGTTCTGATTGGTTGCTTTGAGGGCACTCATTGAAACTGGGCATTTGTTCCAAGTTTTTAAGGGGTAGAAATGGAAGCCAAGTGTGGTGGTACACTTCTGCAACTCCAGCACTTGGGAGGTGGAGGCAGGAAGATCAGGAATTTAATGCCAGCCTAAGGGGGTGGGGGGGGGGGGGCTGGAAGATGCCTTAGAGGTAAAAGCACTTGCTCCTCTGACAATTCTGATCTTTGTTCTCTGGAGCCCACGTAAAAGCCACAGGAAGAGAAAGACCAATGTCCTAGGTTGTTCTCTGGCTTCCACACAGGTGCCCTGTGGCACGTACACCACCATACATGAACACATAGACATACAAAAACAATAAGTTAACGTATTTTTAAAAGGACAACCTGAGTCACATGAGACATTGTTTTCAAACAAAAAGAGGGGGCAGGTAGGAATGGAAGTTAGTGGAGAGGAAGAAATGTTCCTCAGTATCGGGGAAATGAGGGAAATGGCGTGGGGAGGGCCAGAGAGAGGGAGAGGAGAGGGTTCTGAACACAGAAGCACAGGGAAGGCCTGTCGATACCCATACCTTTCAGTTGAGGAGTGTTTAATAGTTTTGGAAGGGCTTTGATAGTCTACCTGATTTCACAGGGAAAAACTGCAAGAAATTTGATTATGAGTCTCACTGGCTATGGTTCATGAGTTAGGCATGATTCATGGATTAAATAACGAGAGCTACTGCTGAGCAGCAGCAGATAGGTTCTGTGAGGACAGAAAGAAGGAAACAAAACATCAGGAAAAAAAGCTGATTGGTTAATGCTAGGGCGGTTCAGGTGCAGAGGGGACTTCCTCATGCTAACTCATGGGGACCTAAAACTCCTATGTTTAGGAAAACTTGGTGCGTTCCTTTAAAATTTCAATTACTAATGTAGAGTTTAGCATGAGTGACTCCATTTTGGTTTGGTCTAGTTGGAGCCTAGTACAGGAGCTCAGTCCAAAATAGTGGCCTCTGATATTTTTGTTTACTTATCTTCTCAACTATTAGGAGAGATGGGTAAAGATTATCTCTGGTTTGTAGCTAACTGAGGACCGAGAGAATAATTTCTCTTTTTTTCTTTTTAAAAAAGAAAGATTTATTTTTAAATGTGTGTACATGTGCAAATGTAGGTGCCCATGGAGGCCAGAAAAGGGCACGAGATTCCCAGGAGCTGACGTCACAGGTGGTTGTGAGAAGTTCATGTGGCTGCTAGAATCAATCCCAGCTCAGGTCATCTGCAAGAGCAGCAAGTTCTGCTCCTCACTAAGCCTTTCTCCAGCCCCAGTGGGACGCCAAAAGCACAGGATTCTGTTCTCCACACTCTTCTAAGAACCACTTAAGGAGCAGGAAGTGGAGAGGGAGGACAAGAGAGTTTGAGCCTAGCTGAGGATGTGGCTCAGTGGGCATAGTGCTTGCCCAGCATGTACAAAGCCTAGGTTCCACCCTCAGTTCCAAATATTCCCAGTGAAGGGGTGTGTGCCTGCATGCTCACCAGTGAAGTGGTGCATGCCTGCATGCTCAGCACAGCATTCGATAGGTTAAAAGCAAGTTCAGAACTCAAGGTCAGCCTGGGATATGGTGAACTGTTTAAAAAAAAAATAGTGGTGGTGCATGCCTATAATCCCAGCACTTGGGTGGTAGACAGAGATGGATCTCTATGAGTTTGAGAGTAGCCTGGTCTACATACAGAGCACGCTCTAGGACAGTCAAGACTACATAGAGAAACCCTGCCTTGATCCTCCTCCCCACCCCCCACAATTGGAAACTCAATAAAGATTAAAACAACAAAACACACCTCGCCCCCCAAAAACATAGCACGGCACCCAATCATAGGTAGATTCTTTATCATTTAAAATCAAGTAGCAGGCAAGCATGGTGGTACTGACCTGTAATCCCAGCACTTGGGAAATACAGGCAGGAAGATGAGTTCTTCAAGGCTAACTCAGGCTACAAGAGACCCTTTTCCAAAAAAAACAAAATAAAAATAAACTTAAAAAAAAAGAACCCCTAAAGTCAAAGTGGGGGAGAAAAAAAAAACTTCTCACAGAACGTTTAAAAGGTGTAAATGCCAGTTTCACTGGTAAATCCTAGCAGTGAGGAAGGGACAGAGGAGTCTCCTCTGTTTGCGTTTGTTTAGGGACTTAACTCACAGTGCTGTCTTTATTGGAAAAAAAGTGGAAATAACCTAAATGTCCTACAACAGGGTATTTATGGGGTAAATTTTTATTTATCCTTATGACAGAAAACAGGTACCCATCACTGACAATGCTGCAGATGGGCATTCCAGGACACAGGCTGACTTTCATTATGCATACCCACTCAGGTATTTTGATGCAACTTGTAGTCTCCTGTTGCTTCCAATAGAGTCTCTGTGGGCTGCAAGAGTTACAAAGTTCCTCTCCCTAATCTCATTTTGAATTGTTCCAGTGGCTGTGTCAGAGTGTCTCAGCAGAGCAGGTATCCCATTTGCTGCACTGAGAGCAGGTGTCATGATTCTGAGTCACGTGTTCAGAAGGCCCCTGGTCTCTAGCGATTCTCTTATTGGCCGCTTCAAATACCCCAAATCTCACCTCCCTATTTATTCTAGAGTCTCAATACCTTCCTTCAAGATCCTCCCGCCATCTTGAATCTTCTAGTTCCTTAATCTCTTCTATGAGGCAGTGAAATCACAGGTACAATCCTTCATTGATGTGCCTAATACAGCTTTGCAACATTCAAACTGGGTGCTATCCTAGACGGACAGCTAGGGCAAGGAAGGTGACACGGGAGAATGACACCCTAGAGGATTGATGTACTTGTGAGCCAGAAGCTGCGAGGAAATGAAGGAAGACGCTGGAGGGGCCAGAGTTCGGAGATGGAACATGTACACACTAGCCCGGCCGCTAGAGAAAGAATAAACTGGCAAGATTTACTCGTCAGCACCAGTTAACCCACTGCCCTTGCCAATCTCTTGGGACTTGGGTATCCGTTTCTTTTATTAGATCCAATGCCTTAGCCACAATTTCCCTATGCTGCCCAGAACTTCTCCAGAGTCAGGCTTTGGGGATTCAAAAACGACTCCAAGACTATTAGAGAGGAACTCTCTCCCAAAGGCTACAGCGAGGATGCATGAGCTGCATGCAGGAGGAGCTCATGCAGGAATCCTAGAAGGAGCCACAGTCACTTCTGAATTTTCTCCACTTTCTTGGTCTCAGGTAGTCCCAGAGATACGAGGGAGAAGGGTCTCCTTGGTCACTGCTAGAACCTCGTGTGGCACAGGAAACCACACCAGCATCTTGTGCCCAGGTATGCAAACACAACATCTCTCCCCATCAGGACACGGTGTTCTCCCATCACTGCAGACTAGCAGGTAGACTATTGCCATTTTGTGGTTAAGGAAACTAAGAGTCCCTGCGTCCTTCACCAGCTGTACCTGCAGAGTCCAGGCTGGGAGTTCCTTCTGCCCCGCAATTCCAAGTTAGGTCTTCTGCCTCAAATTCCCAGAGCAGCCGAGTGGCTGTTAAGAGAGATGTCACCTAAGGCAGTATAGGGACCGAATCCCTCCCTTCTTGACACTTCACTACTAGACTGATTTTCAGGGTGATCCAGTCCCTTCGGGAGAGGGAAGCAGGTGTTCTGGAGACCTAGGCAGTTAGGTGTCTCCGGTGGAGGACAAGGGAAAGACCGTCAAAGGAGCCAGCAGGCAGGGAACCTGCAGAACGAGGGGGAGGGCCTCGGCTTTCCAAGACAAGCAAGAGGGTAGCCGGGTGGAGAGGAGCACGGGGCGGGCCCGCGGTAGCCCCGGGGCGGTGGCGCGGGCCCGAGGGGGTGGGGAGCGCAGCCGCCTTGTACTTCCCCTTCGCCGCTTAGCTCTACAACAGCCTGATTTCCCCGAAATGATGAGGCGGAGTGAGCCAATGAGCGCGCGCGAGCGGCCCGGCGGGGGCGTGGCCGAGTCGGGGCCGGGGAATCCCGCTAAGTGTTTAGATTTCTTCGCTGCGCCGCGGACTCGCCAGTGCGCACTACTCCTTCGTCGAGGTAGGACGTGCTCTCTCTGTCTGAGCCGAACCGAACCGGGCCGAACTGAACCGAGGTCAGCCGTGGCCAGAGGAACCCAGCATCTCGGGCATCATTCGCTCTGTGCGCACATCGCGTACCTACACCGCAACTCCGTGCCTCGCTCCCGGGTACCTTCTGTGGATCGCTCCTGCAGCAAAGGTAAGCTCGCGCGGGTACCGACGGGTGGCGTGAAACAAAAGGCGCGCGGGACACCAGGAAGTGGGGGCCAGAGACACCCTGGGTCGGGGTGGCGCGCTGGCTCGGGAGGGCGCTGCGAGCGGGCTGGAGGCGGGCCGCGGCGTGCACCGCCCCCTGGCCGCGCTCGGCGGTCTGCGTGCGCGGAGCCGCTGCGGGGCCTCTCGGTAGCCCAAGCGGCTGTCGCGCGCACCCGTGAGCAGCGCCGGGGGGGACTCGGATGTCCGCCTGCGCGCACTTTTGGCGGTCGCAGCTTGGCGCCTGGGCTCTAGCTTTCGGACGCGCAGTGCCGGGTGGCAGAGGTTGGCTCGCTGCCTTGACTGGCTGGGCCCGGTCGTGAACTACAGGGCTTTCGGGAGGAGGTGCCACAGGTGTTGCTTGCGCCACTTCTCTTTGCAGCAGGGGAAACCAGGCCGGAAGGGGTTGCGCCCCAGCCTGTATGTTGTGGGCACTAGCTGTCAAGAGGGGACGTAGACTGGATTGGGGCGGGGGGGGGGAAGCTGGGGGAGTGCCAGAGATGGAGAGTAGGGTGACTTGCTTGCCCAGCCTGGAAGGTGCAGAGCTGGGGATGACAACAAGCAAAAGTAGTTCCTTCCTTCCTCCAAAGATTGAATTTTGAGAGAAAAGTTCTGGCATTGAAATGTCTGTGTTTTGGCTTTGTTTTTTTTGTTTTTTGTTTTTTGTTTTTTTGCACATATCCTGAAACCATCCAGACAGACTTGTTTGTTTCTTCTTGCGACTGGCTGGGAGAGAGTGAGAGAATGGGCAGGTGGCTTTGTCCATGATGCTAGAGAGTTTCATTCTACTGCAGGGTCCGTGATCTATGACTGTAGGACCTGGTACCTGGCTAATGGCAGGAGAGTGGGGGAGGGTAATGGCCTGGGTGTGAGGACAGGGGAAGGTAATTGAGTGAGTGGCCTTGGGTGGAGCAGGGCAGTGCCCAGGATTGTTTAACAGACTCCAAACACGGGCCTTCTGTCTTCTCCCTCCAGCCATTATGCCTATCACTCGGATGCGAATGAGACCCTGGCTAGAGATGCAGATTAATTCCAACCAAATTCCAGGGCTGATCTGGATTAATAAAGTGAGTGTTATCCTGGGTATTCCTGCCACTGTTTTAAACCATGTTCTCTTGGGGACCCAAGTTTCATTAGTGAACATAAGAGAGCAGGAAAATGTATTTCCCAGTGGGTGCTGCATGCAAGAATGTGCAAGGTCTGACTTCTGCCTCCTGCTTCTTCCTTCCTGAAGCTGTGGCCAGCCCACCCTCCTGGTGGCACAGTCTCGCCACCAAGACTTCCCAGCATCTGCAGAGCCTGGGTTCTTCTCTCTCCCAAGAGAAAACGCTGTATACATAACATCCCACATGAGCCCAGCTGGATAGGCAGACAGGAGACAACAAAGCAGTGGATGCTGGTTAGGAATGGGACTAGTTAAGTTGGAGTCCCAAGAAGCCATGGCTGGCACACATGGTAGTATAGCAGCAATAATAGCATTGGTGATAATTAATATGTCCTTTTTAAATATGTTACCAAACTGCATTTTAGCCCTCATAGTAGTCCTGTGAGGTGGTCTCAGATAAGGAAACTGAGGCACTTTAAGGTAGATTACAAAATCACACAAAAAGTGTGAAACCCAAGACTAAATCTAAACAATCTTGATTGAGAGTTAGCCAGCAGTAACAAGAATGATGGTAAGATAAAGGCACCTTCCAGGGAGCCTGAAGACCTGACTTTGATCCCTAGTCCTCGTGGTAGAAGGAGGTTGTCCTCTGACCTGTACACAAGTGCCCTGGCTTGCACACACCTCTGACACACACACAAAGGCATAAAAATTAAATAATAAACCCCCCCCAAAAAACCCATAACTCATTGTGGCTGTTGTCCCCATACATACTCTCTTTTTTAAAAACAGTCATTCCCCTGTCCCCCACATACACAATCCTTTTCTCTTTGAGTTATGTCTTAAGGGGAGAAGAATGGGCCAGTATCACACAGGCAGTCCTCATCGAGGTCTGGTCCAGGGTTCTCTTGGGTGTATGAGCAGAACCCTATGTAGGAGCCAGTGTGCCAGGTGCCTGAGGAGACT
The DNA here is from genome assembly GCA_030674055.1 of Rhabdomys pumilio. Classification (NCBI taxonomy): domain Eukaryota; kingdom Metazoa; phylum Chordata; class Mammalia; order Rodentia; family Muridae; genus Rhabdomys; species Rhabdomys pumilio. The sequence continues at coordinate 2,436,451 of JANHMN010000025.1, forward strand.
GTAAAGCAAGAAGCTCCCATGTTAGCCAGAGAGAAACATCCGAGACCTGCCAAGCCAGGGCTGAGAGAGAGTGCTGCTAAGGTTCTCAGTACATCCACAGGAGTGTAGGGCAGGGGCATCTTTGTTGAGCTTCTGGTGCTGTGGCTCGTCAGAAACTAGACCACCTCCCTTCCTAAAAGATGCAGACTGCCCTGTTAAAGGCAGCCAGGATAAGTCAATCCAGGCCAGATGTCGGGGTGAAAAGGGGAAGTCAGCCTTTTCCCATACTTGGGGGCCGTGCATACTCAGACACACTCTGAGCTGACACAGTCTTCTATGTGCACTATTCAGGAAGAGATGATCTTCCAGATCCCATGGAAGCATGCTGCCAAGCACGGCTGGGACATCAACAAGGATGCCTGCCTGTTCCGGAGCTGGGCCATTCACACAGGTGTGCAGGGTGGGGGAGGGGCAGAAGAGACAGGGAGACGCATTGACCCCCAGTGCTCTGGGGGCCTCTGAGCTCCCCATACAGCATGCAGAATCACTGGAGCAGGGGATGAGGTGCACCTCTATTTTTCTAGGACAGAATTCCATTGTTTTAGCAAAATTCTTAGAGGGTTTATAAAGGCAAAAAATGTTAGAAAGCATGTGTGCTTTAGGGAGTTTGTATAGAATACAGTTGTCCCTAGAAAAGACAGTTGTGAGTCAGGGTACCAAAAGATTTAATATCTTCCTTTCTCAAGGTACTAACTAAAGGTCCTTGACCCAAGCCCCTTCTAGTCGGTGGCCTTCTTCCTTCAGGAATCAGGCCCTTGATCCAATTCAGACTTGTTAGTAACTGTCCTTGTTGCCGGCTCTGTGCCCACTTGTACGCTGGAAACATCAGATAAGCCTCGGTCCCAGCAGTCTCTGGCTGCTGTGAGTCTAAGCAGGGAGACTGTTGTAGTCTAAAACAGCGCATTTATGGAGATAGAGACACTCTAGTGAACCCATTTGAGCCCTTCATATGCCTGCTGGATGTCTAAGCCAATTCTGGGCATATGAGCACCTCCAGGGCCTGTTGACAGTGGTTTTTGCTAGTATGGATGTCTGGGGTACCCTTGCCTTTCTTCTCCTGAGCCAGGGAGCAGCTGATGGATGCATTTACTCTCCCGTTCTGTAGGCCGATACAAAGCAGGGGAGAAAGAGCCAGATCCCAAGACATGGAAGGCAAACTTCCGTTGTGCCATGAACTCCCTACCAGACATCGAGGAAGTGAAGGACCAGAGCAGGAACAAGGGCAGCTCAGCTGTACGGGTGTACCGGATGCTGCCACCCCTCACCAAGAACCAGAGGAAAGGTAGCCAAAGGCACTGGGTCCTCAGGAGGAAGGGAAGGCAAGGGACGAAGGGCAAAGGGAAGGGAAGAAAGGCAGAAGGAAGATCAGCTGCCTCTCACAGCCTGTTTGTCCCACAGAGAGAAAGTCCAAGTCCAGCAGAGACACTAAGAGCAAAACCAAGAGGAAGGTGAGTGTGGCTCTAGGCAGCCCAGCCTGTAGGTAGGGTGGGCAGTGGTAAGTGCCACAGCAGACTTAAGCTGTACTCCTTTCCGTAGCTGTGTGGAGATTCTAGCCCTGACACCTTCTCTGATGGACTCAGTAGCTCCACTCTGCCTGATGACCACAGCAGCTATACAACTCAGGGCTACCTGGGTCAGGACTTGGACATGGAAAGGGACATTACTCCAGGTGAGGTTGCCACTATGACAAGGGTTCTCCCTAAGAGGCATCGTGGGGACAGAGAAGAGTGTGGGGTGGTATCACAGGAACCCATTAGGGAAGAGTGCGGGGTGGAGGGGCTGATGAGTTGCAAACTAAGAAGGCATGCCATCCTGACCTGTACTTTCTGCTGCATGCTATTATCCCAGCGCTGTCACCGTGTGTTGTCAGCAGCAGTCTCTCCGAGTGGCACATGCAGATGGACATCGTACCAGACAGTACCACTGATCTCTATAACTTGCAGGTGTCACCCATGCCCTCCACCTCTGAAGGTTTGCACTCTTGCTTGCATCTTAAGGGGGAAGAGTCTGCTTAGAAATCTATGTGCCAAGCTGGGCGTTGGCACACACCTTTAATCCCAGCAGTAGAGGAGGCAGGAAGGCCAGCCCTGTCTACAAAGCGAGTTCTAGAGCAGCTGGGCCTTCACAGAGAAACCATCTTGGGACGGAGGTGCAGAAACCTATGTGCCTTTGAGCTGAGGGAGCCGGGTACTGCTTACCCTAGCCCCATAGTAAGAAAGCAGGTTCTGGGACACAGGGAGATGGCTCAGAGCTTCCATGTGCTCCAGGCTAAGAGGGAGGGTATTGGGCCACATCTTGGTCAAAGGTGGCTAGTGCTCCTGGCTTCCCTGAACTCGGTTGTTGGAGTGTGAGGAAGGAAGTGAAGGGGTGGGATGTGGTCTTGCTTCGCAGTTGGGGAGGGTGAGTCATCAAACCAGTGTCCTGTTCTGGAATCTCCGGGGCAGGCGGATGCTAGTTGGGAGGCTTGGGGAGGTGGCGTGGAGCTGCAGGGCAAACCTACATGGCCAACCTCTGCCCCTCCTCACAGCTGCAACAGACGAGGATGAAGAAGGGAAGTTACCTGAGGACATCATGAAGGTAAACCCCTTTGCATAGTACATGGGGGTGGGAGGGGAGAAAGCAAGCTAGGGACAGCTTCCAAGTCGCTGTGGGCAGGTGCTGTTACCTGACTGCCTATGTAGTTCTACAAATACCCCTACTTTGTGTGTTTGGGGGACTGCTACCTCAGCAAGTGAGAAGCCTGGTCTCTCACAAACCATCCTGAAGCAAGCCTCAGGGTCCCAGACAGCTCTGAGTCAGCTCCCATGAGCGCTGTGTCCTCCACCCCAGCATACCCAGCCCGTCAAGTTTGGGAAATGCACATCAGGTTTCAATAATCAGCTTTTTGGGATCTGCACTAGGATGACTTTAGGAAAAAAAGAAAGAAACCCTCTTTTTGTTTGGTTGTTTTTCTTGTTTTGGTTTTTTTTTTTTTTTTTTTCTTCTTAGCAAGTTCTTTTATGGTTTACTTTTTCAGCTGTAGTTTTCAAAGTGACCATAAATGTTTTTGAGGTAGTTTTATCCCGAGTCTGGCCCATGAGCACAGAACTTTTGAGATGTGTGTTCAGTTGCTTGTCTCTGGCTTTCCTGGCTTGTTATGCTAACCTTTGCTTTAAGCTGCCCTGCCAGTTCTTATGTGTCTCTCCCCCCACCTCCCGCAGAGGGAAATCATGCAGATTCTGTGTCAGGGTGAAGGCGAGAAGACAGGGACAGTGACATACAGGAGGGGCCAGCAGGGCTTTGTGCTCCCCACACTTGGGCCTTGTCTTGACAGTTCTGCATATTGTTACCCATCAGCAGTCAAGGTTGTGATGCTGCCTGGGAAGGGTCAGGTCATCCTAGGGAAGGGCCACAGAGTGAATCCACACTGGCAGGCAGCTGACGGCTTCATGCTCTCTCCCCAGCTCTTTGAACAGTCCGAGTGGCAGCCCACACACGTGGACGGCAAGGGATACTTGCTCAATGAACCAGGAGCCCAGCTCTCTTCTATCTATGGAGACTTCAGCTGCAAGGAGGAACCAGAGATTGACAGTCCTGGAGGTAATAGGCTTCTACATCCTTATGGGTTCTGCGGGGAGGGGGAAGCTGATGGAGGCAAAGCCAGATAAACCATCCTTTTAAAATCAGGCCAACAGGTATAGCATTAAGTGAGAATCACCAGCTGTTCCTATGCTGGGGCTGGTCTATAGATGAACTGTAGATGAACCGTAGGTGCTGTTGGCTGTGGACAGCTGAGTAAGATTCACATACAGTTCCTTATGCAGCTTTTTCTTTTTTTGGTCACCTTCTAGGGGACATTGGAATAGGCATACAGCGCGTCTTCACGGAGATGAAGAATATGGATTCTATTATATGGATGGACAGCCTGCTGGGCGGCAACTCTGTCAGGCCAGCCTCCATCCAAGTCATTCCTTGTGCACCATAATTTGGGTTTCTGACTCGTTCTTGCCCTCCTGAGTGAGCTAGGCCTGGCATCATGGTGGCCGTAATACCAAAAAAAAAAAAAAAAAAAAAAAAAAAAAAAAAAAAAATTAGCTAGACTTCTGTGGGCCCCTGACATGGCAAAACATAGTCCCACTGCCAAGTAGGGAGGGGACTGTACTCCTTGGGTCAGTGGACTCTCAGGGCTTAGGAGGCAGGGTCTGAGTTTTTCTTGTGAGGTGAAGCTGGCCCTGACCCCTAGGAAGATGGATTGGGGTTCTGAGGTTAGTGCGAGGCAGACGCCATGGACAGGGGTCATCTTCCTAGCTTTTTAAAAGCCTTCTTGTCTAGAGAGGGTCTTATCACTGGGCTGGCCCTGGGGGGAATAGACCAGCACCCAGAGAAGAGCACAGCACCGTCCCTAGAGCTTGCTCTGCACTGGGAGACAATTGCACTAACTGAGTCCTATTCCCAAAGAATTGCTGCCCTTCCCAACCGAGCCCTGGGATGGTTCCAAAGCCAGTGAAATGTGAAGGAAAAAAAAAATAGGGTTCTGTGAGGGTGGGGCTCCCTTAGCCTCAGAAGGGTTCCGCCTCACTACCTGCTCCAGCTGTGGGGCTCAGGAAAAAAAAATGGCACTTTCTCTGTGGACTTCGCCACGTTTCTGATCAGAGGTGTACACTAACATTTCTCTCCAAGTCTTGGCCTTTGCATTTATTTATATAGTGCCTTGCCTGGTGCCTGCCGTCCCCTCAGGCCTCGGCAGTCCTCAGTAGGCCCAGGGAGGGGTTTGTGAGCGCCTTGGCGTGACTCTGAATATCAGAAACGCCTCCTAACTGCTAACTTGTGTTTGATCACATGTGGATCTGTGTAAATATGTATATTTGTCTTTTTATAAAAAGTTAAGTTGTTTACAAGGCGTGTGACTTTTTACTTAGAAATCAGAATTGGTTTTACTTTTTATGGAAACACCCTGAGGGGAGGGAATCTTTTGCTGGCTTTCTGCCTGAGCGTCAGCCAAGCACTGACACGCATCTATCATGAATCTTTCCAGTTATGGTCAAGAAGATGACAGGAGGAGGGGATGTCATGCCACAGAGACATGCTCATTTATACTCATTTGCCACAGGAGGGAGTTTTTATTTTATTTATTTTTGTTTTAATTTTTATTTCACATGCCTGCATGTATGTCTGTGTGAGGGTGTCAGATCCTCTGGAACTGGAGTTACAGACAGTTGTGAGCTGCCACATGGGTGCTGGCAACTGAATTTGGATCCTCAGGAAGAACAGCCAGTGCTCTTAACTGCTAAGCCATTTCTCCAGCTGGGGTTTTGGTGTGGTTGGTTGGTTGATTGGTTGGTCGAGATGGCATTTTACTATGTATCCCTGGCTGTCCTGGAACTCACTATGTAGTCCAGACTGGCCTCAAACTCACAGAGCTCTGCCTGCTGAGTTTGTGTGTGTAGGGTAGAGGACAACTCCTAGAGGTTGGTTCTTTTAACATTGTAGGTGAGCAGGCTTGGGAGTTGATTTTGAACTCTTGGGGCCCAGTTATCTGTCAGTCTGTGACACATTCAGAAGAACCCAAAGTCTGTTGGTTCTTTTGAACATGCCATTTCAAACAAACAATTGGTATAACAGTGACCATTAGAATAAACAACCATGCAAGCAGCGTCCCCAAACCCTGCAGTACTAGGTCTCACTTGATGCTGACACTAGTCAAGCCTGGGAACTAAATAGCTGAAATGTGTCCAGTGACACATTCAGGAACCTGATGTTTAATTTCAGTAAGAATTTGAATAGCCACAGGTAAGTATGGTTTGGACTGATTTGGAAACAGTTTGGGGGCAGATCTGAAAGAGTGAAGGACCGGGGGATACTATTTGACTAGCTGAAGCCCACCTGATTATGTTAGTAGTTAATTCTGAGTGCTGAATACCAACCCCACAGCATATATTACACATGCACATAGGACCATCAGACGGCATGGTGTCTATTCCTCAGGTATTTTATGGTTTTGTGTTTGAGAGGGTCTCTGGCCTGGACCTGGACCTTCACCGAGTAGCCTGTCCTAACTGGTTGAGCTCCAGGGGTCCACTGTCGTCTGCACCATCACATCTGACTTTGTAAGGGTTCTGGAGCTTGAACTTGGGTCTTCACACTTCAAAGCAAGTGCTTTACAGGCTGAGCCAATACCCCTTTACTCCCCACCCATCCCTTCATGCTGAAGAAGATGTTTCTTTGCTCCCATCTTTCAGAACTGTGCATGGGCAAATGCATATGAACTCTATGCCTAAGTGCTGGATCAAAAGTGTCTAACAACATAACAGTTCTTTAAGATAAAGCCTGACTCTAAGTACCTGAGGTAGAATGTCTGCAAACAGCCTTTAGGTTTCTCTTTTTTAAAATACTTATTTATTTTATGTATATGAGAACACTATAATTGTCTTTAGATGCACCAGAAGAGGGCATCGGATCCCATTACAGATGGTTATGAGCTACCATGCGGTTGCTGGGAATTGAACTCAGAACCTCTGGAAGAGCAGACACTACTCTTAATTGCTGAGCCATCTCTCCAGCCCCAGCTTTTAGGTCTCTTAAGCAGCAGGTGCCACTGGCAATGATTGGGGAATGTGGTCTTGGCAGTAATAGCACTGCTTTATGAAAGCTCTGGATACATCTTCCATATTTTCAGTCCCAGAAGCCCCTGGGACTGGTGACTCCTCACTGGGTCCAGGACTCTGGAGTGTGTACCCTTGGTGAGAAGGGAAGATGAGAAAAACTGGAAAGTGGGCAAAGATCAGTCTGTGGTCATCCTGTATTGTGATCACTGTGTGAGTGGCAGATGGGTTCTTCCTGGGTAGCCATCCTGTCTGGGGGCGGAGTCCTTGATCGCAGGCCCTGCCCATCTGAAGATCCACGTGGGTTTTTCAAGAATAGCTTCTTTTCGAGAATGGATCAGTCGCCTTCTTAGTTCTTTGAGGGCCCAGTCCTTACCAAGAACTAGATTTGAGGTGGTTAGCCTTATGTGGCATCTGTGGAGTTTTCTAGTGGGTGGCTTTCTAAGTAATGGTGAGTGGGAGTGGTATAAAGCCAGCTGGACTGGAGAATTGCAATGCTGACTTTTCTCTCTTTCAACCTGATCCCTAATGGAGAGTAGGCAGTAGTGATAAATGAAGTCCCAAGCCGCAGGGGAGTCTCCTGCTCTAATAAGCAAAGCTCATCATTAGTACATTATCAGAAATGTACAATGTATCAAAGGCATTGTGCTATCAGCTCCCAACCTCCAGGACCAAGATGGAGTCCAAATCTCCTATGGATAGGATCAATCCCTTGGGATATCTAGAGAGGGACCCCAAACCTCACAGGGTAGCTAGGTCCTAGGGACTAAGCCTTAAGAACCTCCAGGATCAAGAGTGGTCCCAACCGTGGATTTCAGCCCTTGCCTGGAAGCCAGACTGTAAAATGAGACTGCTCAAATAAAGGTGGTAGCCGGTGCCTGGCCTGGGGCAATATAAGTATAAATTGAGCCTAATTTAGGCCTACAATAAGTCTTAAGAACTTTACAGTGCTTCTGAGGGCAGTTCCTAAGAGTTTCTGTCTAACCACTAATGGACACTCGGCTGAGCAACTGGAAGGTCATTGAAGGATGAATTTCTTTGGGGTTATGATGATATCATAGCTACCAAGGACCACTCTCCACTGGGGTTAACTTGTAAAAAGGTGGGGTTCATAGGAAAAGCCCCATTTTTGCCAGCTCAGAGGTGAGGCAAGTCTAGAGTCTAAGCTGGTTTTTACATGGTTATGGCTGAGCCCTGCCCACCTTGCCATGGTGGCCTAAATTCATAGATAAAATTTGAGAGCATTTCTGGTGAGTCATAGGGGTCTCCTTGCCTTACTCCAAAGGAGATTTGGAGATCCTGGGGAAAGCTTGGTAGGAGGTGCAGCCCCTTTCCTGGAAGCAAAGCACTCCTGTTGTTAGGGCCAGGTCCTGCCCACCAGGTCAGATCTAAAACTCTACTCTTGTACAGGGGAGGGCAGTGTGCAAATGTATGAGTGTATTTCCTCCAGACTGTTCTATTAGAACACTCAGCAGGGAGCTTTTGCTTCTGTCAGAAGCTATTTCTTAACTCATATGTAAATTGGTCAGATCCCTGCCCTGCTGTCCTGGAGGCAGGAGGCATGGGTGGGAATGAGCTGGTGCAGTACCTTTTCAAAGCACTCTCCTGTGGGGCCAAATCTGAGGCTTCACTGGCTGGCCTTGTAGTTTCCTTAGCTCCAAGGAGCTCGGGACTCATTACTGCATTGCTGCTTTTACTTTTTTTTTTTTTTTTTTTTTTTTTTTTTTTTTTTTTTTTTTTTTTTTGGTTTTTCGAGACAGGGTTTCTCTGTGTAGCCCTGGCTGTCCTGGAACTCACTCTGTAGACCAGGCTGGCCTCGAACTCAGAAATCCGCCTGCTTCTGCCTCCCAAGTGCTGGGATTAAAGGCGTGAGCCACCACCGCCCGGCGCTGCTTTTACTTTTACTTTATTTTAGTTTTTGTTTGTTTGTTTGTTTTGTTTTGTTTTTGAGACAAGGTCTCAATGTATTATTCTGACTATCCTAGAACTCGCTATGTAGACTAGGCTGACCTCGGATGCACAGAGATCTATCTACCTTAAGTCTCTGCCTTCCAAGTACTGGGATTAAAGGCTGGGATTAAACTATGCCACGCAGCTGCTGTTGCTCTTGAGGAGATTTCGGAAGGCCCTACTTCTGGTGGCTAGGTAGTGAGGTCCGTGATGTCTATGCTGGGTTTCCTTTCAGTTGGGGAGATGCTGGGATCATGGGGTAAATGTATGGACACTAAGTGGAAATGACAGAGGCAGACATCCACCTGCCAACCATCTACCAGGATAATGGTATCAGCAGCAAGGACTCAGTTGGACTACATTTAGGCGGACATGACAACACAGCCAAGCCCCACATACACAAGCACACTTGCACATACTGCCCCCAACACCAACCTCTTGTTCACAGACCAGAAATCAATGTTCAACAATGCTAAATAAGGGGCTTGCCCAAGATGACTCAGCTAATCACTATGGAGACTGGCTTCTAAGCCACATCTGTCTGTCCATGCCCAGAACTCAGACTGGTTCCTGCAAGAAGGAAACAGAATAGCTGGGGACCTTATACCAAGACGGTATTTGGGACTCTGAGCTGTGCCTGCACCCTCTTGACACCCTGGAGTCTAGGGTCTAGACAGTTGGCTGTGCTTCCCTGGGGCTCCAGTGGGGTGAGGTGTGGCCTTCAAAAGAAGCAATGCTCTACCTGTGCTTGGGAGGCCGCCTGCTGTTTCAAGGGCTAGGGCCTCAGAGAGCTGAGATACAGACAAGGCTTATAACTAACTTGACCTCAGAACAGACAGCAGCTTGGCCATAGGTGTTTGCTCCAGAGGACTCTGGCCTGCCAGGGCTTACCTCCAGGGTTCAAAGCATACTTGTTGGCCACGTTTCTGTCTAAGTGAGATGACCAGTTATGCTCTAAACCAAGTCCACCTGGGAGGCAGAGGCAAGTAGATCTTTCTGAGTTCAAGACCAGTCTGGTTACATACTGAGTTCTAGGTCTGCCAATATGCCAGCCTGCCAGGGATATATATAGAGACCGTGTCTCAAACAAACAAAATAAAACAACAAAACCCCACCATGAGCAAGGCAAGAAGTTCTGGTAAGTTGACTTCATCAGACCACTGTCAGGCTGCAGTTGGGGATGAGACCACCCCGCATGTGGGAGGTGGAGGGTCGTTGTCATAGCTGGGGAACCAGGGTTCCCTTCCAACTGCTTTTGCTGGCTTACTGGAATGCAGGGGGGAGCCACATGTTTTCGTGACAGCCAGAGCAGAGGCTGGAGCCTGGCAGTCCTTTGCAGTGTGAGAAGGGCAGGAAGGAAGGCCTGAAGGGGTGGTCCAACCTTCCACGGCCATTCATCAGCACTCTGCTGTTGGAGAGCAGCAAACAGCCGGACACAGATGCCGATCCCAGGAGACACATGCTCCCAGCTTGCAGAGTCAACCTTAGGTCACTTGGGAGGATCCCATTCTCAATCTCTGCCCGTTCTAACAAGGTATAGTGTGGGTTCTCACAGACAAAATGTCACCCTCTAGGTGTTAGCCCTCTCGGGTGTGCCTAGGTGGTCCATGGAGAGCTGAGTTCTACTGGACTGGAAGCTCTCCAGGGGCAAGTGTCTCCTCTCTACATTCTCACAGTACTCAGCCCCAACTTACACTTGAGTGTCCATGTCCTTGGCACATGCTCTGCTGAGCTCACCTGGACCCTGAGGTTCAAGAGCAGGCTACGGGATCGGGGTACCTGTGAGTGACTAGGCCTGACTCAGCAGTAGAGTCCTGACCAACCAACAGTCAAAAGTAAAGGTTTTGGGACAAGGACGACCGTGTGTATGACACGTAGCACAGTCTGCCTGTGTTCCCAGCAGAACTGAGAGCTGAGTCAGAACATACAAGAACACCTGGTAGGATAGATAGCCACGTAGGTAAGGGCCCTCGCTGCCAAGCCTGATGACCCCAATCTGATCCCCAGAACTTACACCGTGAAAAAGAGAACCAACCTGCACAGGTTGTCCTCTGACCTCCACCACACATGTGCTGGGGCATGTGCACTAAATAAATACGCATTAACACACACATGCACACACGCGCACACACTCAAGTGCTATCTAATTACAAAGAAAAGGTGTGGATGTGGTGAGTGGGGAAGTGAGGAGGAACTGTGAGGAGGTGGGGGAGGGGAAGCAGTGAACAGAATATATTGTACGAAAAGAATCTTATTTTCAGTATGCAAATAAAAACATGATTTAGTTATACGAAGAGGAAGAGGTATGAGGAAATAAAAACATTTACTAAAGGCATCTGCAGAACAGAACCCGGAAGTGACCAGTGGGTTACACTTTTAGAACTTCTGATGTAAGCACATTGTGTCATTCACTCATGCGTGCAGCCGAGAATGCTGTGCCATGAGGGCACAGGTGGAAGATAATCACTCCCCCACCTCATCTTTCTAGCATCCTCGGATCCAAAGGGCTGGTCATATAGGAAGCAGGCCTGACTGAAGCAGACTTGGGGGTGCAAAGGAGATTTGGGGACACCAAGGGTCTTAGTTTGCTCAGAAATGGAGAGAAGGTCCTTGGGATTTGAGATTTCTAGTTCATCAGAGAAGGTCCCAGGGCCAGCTGCTTACGCTACTTGAGGGTGAAGGCCTTGCCTAACCTATCTTGCCTCTGCTCTCCCGCTAAGGGGCAGAGAGAGGTCTAGCTAGGATTTCCTCCTCTAGCTCTCAGCCTATGGCTCAAAGGGCAGGAGAAGAGGAAGGAATGAAGGCAGGCAGGCTATCATCCCCTGAGAAAGGGCTCAGGGGAATTCTAGTCATCATGGAAGTCAGGGATATACAATGGAATCTCTAATATCTTCCTGCTGCTCCACCAGGCCAGAGCTGCCCTCAGATTCTGGAAGACTCAGTCAAGGCTCTGGCCTGCACTTCTGAAAAGTGCAGGCATTTGGTAGGAAAGGCCCAACCCTCTGGACTCCCACAGCTGGGTTACATCTGACCTTGCCTTCCTCTTCCACATGTGCACACACTTTCTATTGTCCAGCTCACCCTCTCCCTTCCAAGAACTGGGAGCAGGAGGATGGGAAATGAGCCCAGGACAGGCTAAGCTACGTGAGGAAGAAGCAGGTGGGAGGGGATCTGGCAATGACAGGCATATCCCACCTGTGGTCTGGCCTAGTCCACCGTCTGTGCCTGAAGACGAGATGCTCGGAAAACCTGGAAGAATGTCTGACTGGGTAAGTTGAAGCACAGTCCATGGCGGAGGAAAGAGACCCACATTCTAGTGCACAGAACCCAGGACTTCGCTATGCTTTGTGGCAACAAGGGATCGAGCTTGCTAATCAGTTTAATTCGAAATAGAGCGGCGTCTGGGTCTGGTAGCATGGGCCTATAAACTCAATTACTCAAGAGGCCGAGGCTCAAGAGGATGTTAGAAAAAAAACCATTACATTTATTTGTTGGGAGGGGAGCCGTGCCACAGCGTGTGTGTCACTATCAAAGGACAATTTGTAGGAGCTGTTTCCCTCCTACCGTATGGGTCCTAGGGTCGAGAACAAAGTTCATCAGGCCTGAGTGCCTTTACCCACTGAAACTGCATTCATCCTGCTCTGGGCTACCTTAAAGTCGAGATCTGCTAGGCTATAAGGTGAGTTCAAGGCAGTCTGAGCTGACATACTGGACCCTATCTCAAAATTTAAAGGTTTCAAGTTCCATTTATTTGTTTATTGAGACAGGGTCTCACTACGTGGCTCTGGATGTCCTGAAACTCACTCTGTAGATAAGGCTGGCCATGAACTCATAGAGATTTCCCCTGCCTTTGACTCCTGAGTGCTGGGACTAAAGGCATACACCACTATACTCAGCTGCTTACAAGGGTTCTTAAGTGGAAGAGAGGGTAACAAGAGAGAGAGAACTAAAGACATGACATTAAGTAAAAGACAGGACCATCTATTTATCACTTGTTTTGAAGACAGAAGATGGCACCGTGGAACTAAGGAATGGAGGAAACCTTTACAAACTGGATGATGAAGGGATTTAAAATTTTTAATTTTTTTTTTTTTTTTTTTTTCTTTTTTTTTTTTTTTGCTTTTTTTTGAGTCAGGAACTCATTCTTCTATATATAGTCCAGACTGGCCTTCAACTAGAAAATCCTGGCTCAATCTTTTGAGTGCTGGGATTACAGGTGTGTGTCACCTTGCCCATGGGCTGTTTCCTAGAGCGCCATGTTTGCTATACATCCTGAGGATAGCCCTGCGAAACCTATTTTATACGTTGGACCCTCAGAATCCTAATTGTGTGCTCTTCTAGGCCATGAAGTTCAAGGACATTTCTTACAGCAGTAACAGGAAACTGACACTCTTCAGAAGCTTCTAGAAGGGAGGTTGCAGCTGTACCAGGACCCAGACCTTGGCTGGAGTCAGAATCACAGTACAAACATGTTACCTCTCAAATGAATCTTGGGATGGCCAGGGAGAAGATTCTGTGTATCTTCTCTGTACTGGGACCCAAGGGGTGCTGGGGGAGAAGAGACTCAGTAAAAGACCCTACTCATCTGGGAGAATTGAAGCCTGGGAGAGGCCAAGAAGGATACCAGGAAGGATAGTGCCTCTGCAGAACATCCCTATAGGAAACAGTCTCTCAGACTCCCTGCCCAAGCCCTCAGTGACTGGAAGTCCTGGCTCTGAGTTGTAAACTGAGGCCCTTAGGACAGCCAGACAGAACTTATAGGATCTGGCTAAGGACTCCCAGGGTAGAGCCTGTGGCCACATTTACGTAACAAACAGTCTTCGATGCTTAGCTGTCCTCCCTAGGGGGGGTCCAGTTTGGCTCAGGGAAGGCACTTAAAGGAAGTCACCGAGTTAGATACCAACCAGATCTACATAAAGTCACTTAACTAGTTGTGTGGCCTCACCCAGGCTACTGGTCCCGCTGGCAGCTACCACATCTTCATTCACGAAGTGGAAGACATGGCTAATCTTGGTTGTCAACTTGACACATCTAGGAAGAGAGGACAAGAATAGAGATTGTGATGTTGCCGCCATCAGATTGGCCTGGGGTCAGTGCCAACAAGCTGAGCAAGTCTCAGAATTGAAGCCAGTAAGCAGTGTTCCTCTGTCCCTGCTTTACTTCCTGACCTGGCATCCCTTGACTGTAACCTGTAAGCCAGAGAGAACCTTTCTTCCCTAAATTGTTTGTGGTCAGTGTTTATCACAGCAGAAAGCCAACTGAACAATGTGGGGGAACAGGGCCTGTCTCAGAGGCTCACAGAGCTTGTGGGTCTGTGAGAGAAACAAGGAGGGGGCAGAACCGACTGCTGATGGTCCACCTGCCTTTTGGTGTGTGTGTGTGTGGTGTGGTGTGGTGTGTGTGTGTGTGTGTGTGTGTGTGTGTGTGTAAGGGGTGATCAGTGTATCCTGAGGGGAAGGAAGGGCAAGTGCAAAGTCATCAAAAGCTCTTCTCACCCTTAGGCAGGAGGCTGTAGCCCTTCCATGAGAGCAGGGCCTGGCCAAGGCACCCCGACCTCTGCAGCTCACACAGGATGCGGATACGAGAGCCACCCTTGTCCCCACAGGATGTCCTGCTGGCTAGAGCTTTGTACTATGCTTGTGTTTTATTTACCGACCTCCTAATGGGACCTCACTACATACCTCAGAACTGGCTTTGAATTCACAGTAATGCTCCTGCCTCCGCCTTCTATTGGATTGTAAGTGTGTGCTGCTAAACCCTGTTCTCCCCTCACCCCCAGTTCTTCCTTTTAAGGAATGTTTTCTGTGCACTCATGAACTCTCCACAACATGGATGCCTGCACAAGAAAGGCTGCAAAGATCACACCAGTCGTTTTTAGGAGGGACCACTCCTAGCTGCAGAGCCACATGCAGTCCGTGGGAGGGAGGGAAGTCTTTAGGGACAAGCAAACCTCTAATCCTAAGTGGTCAGCCCTAATTGTACGTAGCTCACGTATTCAGGAGGGGAGAGAGGGCAGGAAAGGAATTGGAGAGAGAAGAGTATGGTTAAAAGATGAAGATACAGTCAACTTGTATATGAAATTCTTAACTAAAAAAAGAAAATACTGTTTTCTAGAGTTCTTCTGCATTAAAATCACCACTTCCTGAGAAAGCAGAAGACATTTCACAGGGCAAAGGAGGGACCTGAAACTGCTCAGTTAGTTGTAGCCTTAAGGGATACCTGATTGCCTAGGGATGCCACTGACTATAGAAGTGCATCAGGCTCTTTGTATTGTTAGATTAACTTTCCTGGGATGATAAAAACAAATGCCTGTTGACCCCGTTCCCAACATGGGGTCACAGTCAGGACAGGAATTTCCTTCTGGGAGGTCATAACTGGACTTGAGGCAGTGTGTGAATTGGGTTTTGCCCTGGTATGGGCCCTAGCCCTTACTTTGGCTTTGATCCAGGCCTCGATAAGATGTTGGATCCTTCAAATCTTTTTGCAGCATTTGCTTTGGTTTCATCCAAGCTGCCCCCAGCTCAGCTTCCAGGGACTCATCAGAGGCCAGAGAAAAGAGCAAAGCTCCTCCCCCAGGCCTTGGTGGTGTTGATGTTGACGTCTGTTCCTTGGCTTGCATCTCCCAGACACAGTCTGGGAATCTCTGCCTCTTGGCCTTGGCTTGCACTGCAGCCTGCACTGCTCCCAGCCCTACCCTTCCTTGAAGAACAAAGCCTGGCATAGCCAAAGCTGGTGCAGCCCGCTGGCCCGCACTGACCTCTGCTTCCTCCTAATGTGTGTAACAATAGCTGCCTCTGACTGGTAACTCCAGGTCAGTCCACAAAAGTGCTCTCCTCCAAACTCAGGTCACCAGAGTCTTCACAGACCCAACCGTGAACAGCAGCAGCCCACTCCCTTCAGGTTCCTCAATGTGGTGATCCTATGCATATTTTAACTTCATATGCATATGTATTTCATATGTTAACTTGATTTCACTGATAACTGACACTCAGAAAGGTTAAGTAGCTCACCTGTGGTCACCCAGTGGGTTTGTGGCAGACCCAGCATTCTACCCCTAGAAAGCTGTTTTTATTCTCCCTCCACCACTGCATTTCAGCACTCCAAAGTATGTAGGGTGTGTTCAGAGGTGAACCCCCAGAAGGCACCCAATCATGTCTGGCAGTCATGTGTTCACCATAGTAGAAAAAAATCAGGGATTATCATGCAATCGGCTTGTCTGTTCAGAGTGTCTGGGTGCTCTGGCAGGTGGGACAAGTATACCCGTTCACAGCTGTACCACACCTAGCAGTTTTTGGCACATAGTACACACTCACTTAAATGGCAAAAGTGACCTATTCTATCCAAATAACACATTAACGAAGTAGATAATACCAGCTAATGCTGGTGAGATGTATACCACTAGCCAGCTGCCTTGGGGTTCTGGGATCCGTTGGGAGGGTAACAATATCGCGCTTTACAACAAAATAGGACCCAGACAAAGGCCAGAAGAACATTTAAATCAACCTTTAATGTTCTTTAATGGGGGCTGGAGAGATGGCTCAGTTGGTAAGGTGCTTGTATCCCAAGCATGAGGTCCTGAGTTTGATCCCTACAATCAACATAAAAAATTCAGGTGTTCTGTCGTAATCCCAGCACCGAGGCAGAGACAGGCAGATCCCAGGGGTTTGCTGGACACCCAGCCTAGCCTAATGGGTGAGCTCCAGATTCAGTGAGAGACTGTCTCAACAAACAAGGCAGATGATGACTAATGAATAACACCCAAGAAAGAAAATGGGGGTGGGGGTGAGGGAACAACCTTGAATCTTTCTGCAGGACTGGAGGCCATGCTGGTAGCAGTGTCATGACGATCCAAGAGGCAAAATTTCCCCACCCACGCTTCTGACTGTATGTTCAGAATCTATCTGGATACTCCTGTTGCCTCTTCTGACTGGATAACCAGTGTGCTGAGGGCCAGAGTGTAAAGAGCTGTGTGCACTGAGCATGGAGAAGCTAAAGAAACACAACTTCATCAATACTTGTCAGAATGCCCTGTGTAACGTTGGCCCTTGGGGAAAAGCTCTGGGTATGCCAAGGAAGCTGGCTCCAACTGGTAGGGATATCTTAAGATGGACAAGATCTCCCAGAGAGGCAGGGGCCCAGTGAGTGGCCTGTGAAGCCGGGCTCTAAGGCCTCTGGGCTCAGCAACATATACTACCCATGCATTCACTCGACTGAGCTAAGTGTGACACAAGACTGGTCTATACAATTAAGGAAATGAAGATGGAACAAACCGAGTCTGTATCTTAGGGGAAATCAGGCCCTGCGGCTGAGTTAGGAAGGCCTTGGGCCCCTTACTAAGCATCCCTTAAGCTCCAGCATCAGGCACAGCTAATGGCTGCCCATTTATTTCTTGAGTTCAGGTTCTGATAGTTAATAAGGCATCTATGAAGGGAGACTCCTTAGCGATACTTGGCGGAGATGGCTCTGGGTGGGGAGCATGTGGGGACAGCAGCCTTGGTTGGGGAATTTGCATGAATTCCTCTGTGTCTTCAAGACCCCTGAAGTCCAGATAGTCCTTGGTCAAGAAGACAGTGTTTGGCAGCATTTGTTTCCCAGTTGGTGGTACTAGTAGACAAGGTGGGGGGTGGAGTCTAGAAAATAAGTCAATGGGAACAGGCTTTTGAAGGTTATAGGCCAGTACCTAGTTCTGGCCACTCTTTGCTTCCTGCTCTGGCCCAACCACACACTCTGTAACAACTGCACCTTCCCCACCGTGATGCACCAAAATCCCTTGAAACAGCCCAAATAAGTCTTTCCTGCCTTAAGCTGTTCCCTTCAGCTATTTTGGTCACAGCATGGCAGAAGGAACTCATAGAACTGTGTGGTTATTCTTGGGAGCTGCTACACCCCTTTGTTACCTTCAACATCTATTAGGGGTTTCTACCCCACTTCAGACCATTTAGTTCCCAAATAAAAGTCACACAGACCATTAGATTATAATAAACTTTAAAGCGCTACAGCTGGGCAGACAGCAACCCTCTGAAGTTAACTTGTCTGCTTCCCCGGCCAAAATCCCCATAAACACTTGCATCTGCCTCACTTGCACCGTTCCTGATTCATCAGGCCGGCCCTCATGGCTGCGTGCTCGCGATGTACCTACCCCATGGCGGCTTCCTTCTTCTCCCTGGATCTTTCTTGTGGTCCCTACCTAAGACCCTAAGCCCAGGAACCTAAGCTCTGCCTACTTCTCTTCTGCCCAGCTACAGGTTGTTGAGCCTTTTTTTTATTGACCAACCAAAGATTATAGAGGAGGGAGCTTTATACAACATCATTTGATGTACGTGAGAACGTTCTTGTGTCAGGGAGTTGGCAACCAGATCTTGGGGGTCCAGGACTTAGCATCTGAATACATAGCATCATCAGACCAAAGCCCCACACAGAACTATGGCTCTTCCAGCCCCCATTCTCACACCACTGATGGCTTCTGACACGTCACAGATTGTTCTTCTTCACGTTCTGTCTCTCAGTCACAGATGTGGCAGAGCAGGCAGTGCGGGACTGATTGTGTTTCCACAGAGGTGCAATGCTGAAGTGAGCCTGAGGTGCTGTCCATCACTGCACTGTTGAGGGCAACACAAGATTCATAAACAACTGTTCCTTCCTTCCGTGTCCCCCTTCCTTCCTTGCCTCCTTCTGCAGGGTCTCACGTAGCTCAGGCTGGCTTTACTATGTAGTCAATTTACTATGTGGTCAATTTACTATGTAGTCAAGAATGCCCTTGAACTACTGATCTTCCTGCCTCCATGCCACAAGTGCTGGGATTCCAGGCATGGGCTACTGTGCCTGTATATGTAGTGCCTGAGTTTGGACCCAGAACTTTATGCATGATAAGCAAACAGTCTACACCCTCAGTTAATGTGCTATTAATCTGTTTGTCTATCTGCCTACCTATTGTGTATATGCCTGGTAGAGGTCACACTTCTGCCATGGAGTACACGTGGAAGTCAGAGGACAACTGTGGGGGTTGGTTTTCTCTGTCTGCTGCTATGTGGGTTACTGGGAACTACACTTAGGTCATCCGGCATGGCGGCAAGCACCAGTCCTTGCTAAGTCCTATCATCAGCCTTGCTTTTCATTTCCAATGGTGAAAAAGTATATACGTAAAAATGTACAAAACACACATTTAACAGACACCTAGAAGGCAAAACTCTTTGTAACCATCACCAAGAGTAAGAGATAGTAACCGTATGGCCAAAGTCCTCCGTGTGCTCCCTGTGTGCCATCTATGCTCATCTGTATATATGCATGGTAGTCCTCCACCTTTGTATGCCTTCCACAGATGAGTGTTGCTACTGATAAACTTTTTGAGAAAAATATATTTGTTTTTTATAGGTGAGGTTTTTTTTTTTTAAAGATTGGTTTATTTATTTATTTATTTTATAAGAGTACACTGTAGCTATCATCAGACACACCAGAATAGGGCATCAGATCTCATTACAGATAGTTGTGAGCCACCATGTGGTTGCTGGGAATTGAACTCAGGACCTTTGGAAGAATAGTCAGTGCTCTTAACCACTGAGCTATCTCTCCAGCCCAAGAAAAATATATTTGTATATATTTTGCCATCATTCCCTTGATAAGAGTCACTGATCATTCCAGTATTACCAGATAGTATGGCTACTGCATATCTCTGTGGCTCCTGCTGTCACTGCAAGAATGTTGAGTGGTTTATCTAAGCTCTTTTTCTGTCCACAGATGTTTGGATTATTGTTTGTTTGTTTGATTGTCTTTTGAGACAGAGTCTCATATAATCTAAGATGATCTCAAACTCACCACGCACTGCAGCCTGACTTTTAACTCTTGATCTCCCTTGCTTCTATCTATGAGATTACAGGTGTACTTGTCACTGTGAAATTCAGGATTCTTTGTCTGCTGTGTGAATGTTGTGTAATAGTCAGATTGAAACATTCCATCTAGCAGGGGAGCTCCATGAGCAGGAAGGTAAACAACTTAGAATAGCTTCAGGAAGTCCCTGAAACTGACCAGATTCACTAGGCCCCTCCCCACCAGAGTAACACTGAGAGGCTGACTCAGAGGGAAGAAAGCTGAGATACAAAGACAATTCTCAGGAGAAAAGCTGTGCCAGCTGACAGCCCAGCTGCCTGGAAGAGATTTAGACCAACTGAGCCATCTGGAAGTTCTCCAACCCGCTGAGCCGCCTGCAAGTTGTGCAGTGCACTCCAGGTTCCCAGATTTGTAAGCTTTCACCCACACTGGAGTGGGCCTTGCTGATGCAGCTATCTTTGAGTCATTTCTGCTTCTGTAAATAACCCGTCATGCATACTCCTGTAACCCCAAAGCATATGGATCACAACTTGGACACTGGTGTTATCTATACTTTGATCTGTCTTGGACTCTATCTAGGGAGACCAGATGTGTATTGCTTCTCCAAAGGGGAAGTTTTGCCACATAATAGTGGATGTGTAGATAGATGTACAAGGGTCAGACCGTGGCAAGAAAAGATTTGGAGGAGCGGGACTTTGAAATTATAAGGTATTTGTGTGTTTTTTTTTGGGGGGGGGTTCGAGACAGGGTTTCTCTGTGTAGCCCTGGCTGTCTTGGAACTCACTCTGTAGACCAGGCTGGCCTCGAACTCAGAAATCCGCCTGCCTCTGCCTCCCAAGTGCTGGGATTAAAGGTGTGAGCCACCACCGCCCGGCTGGTATTTGTGTTTTCATCTTAAATTTTTTCTTTTGCATTTATTTATTTATTTTTGTCAGGGGGTAGAGAGTGTGCGCCACAGCATGCCTGTGGAGATCAGAGGACAGGCGGGAGTCAGTTCTCTTCTCCTACCATGTAGGTGCCAGCTACAGAGTTTATCATCAGGCTTGGTGGCAGGTGCCTTTACTCAGCAAGCTATCTCACCACTTCCCCCAAATATTTTTAAGTTTTTATTTGTGTGTGTGTGTGTGCGCGCGCACGCGCGCGTGCACGTATGCATGTGCTTGTATCCACAGAGGTCACAAGAGAAAGCCTGATGCCTTTGAGCTGGACTTATAAGCAGTTGTGGATGTTGGGAAAGAACTCAGGTCCACTGAAAGAGCAGCAAGTGCTTCTTAGCTCTGAGCCAGGCCTCAGCCTCTTTATTTTTACTTTTGGTCTAGAAAGTGGTCCTTAGGGAGGTGGTGCTCTAACTCCTCTGTCTGGGTAGAGGAGAAACGTCTGCTCGTTTACCTTGACTCTTTACTTTCTGAACCCTTACGCCTGTCAGTCCTGTGTCCCCTGGCGCCCACAGCCTAGCACCTCTTTGGTGACCTTCTCTCTGCTCCTCACATTGGTGGTGTAGTTGGGTGGGGGATGGGAAGAAGTCCAGAAGAGGAAGTGGAAACCAAATACCAGAGGCTCAGTGAAGTCTGGTCCTCAAACCTCAGCGTTTGAGCAGCATACTTGTTGGAAGACCATGTGGGACTCGTGGGAAGCCTGCTGGGAGAGTGCCCAGGTCACCCTGCTGAGGTATATCTGTAACCAGACAATCTACTGCTTGGCACCAGGTTCCCCAGGCATATGCCACATGTATAGTCCTCATCTTAACCCCCTTATGTCACAACACTGAGTCGATGAGCCAAAGGCCTTGAGTGCTGTCAGTACAGTGCAGTAGCCAACAGCCTGGGATCTAGAGCTATCTAAATAGAGATTAAAGTGTGACTTATTAGTGATGTGACTGGGTTAGTCCTCACTGTCTTCACACTCGGTTTCTATATAAAAGACGGCTAATAGGGTTACTGAATCACGGGCATCAGAACATCACATGTAGGAGTCTAGCTCAGTGTCTGGCACAAAGAAAAATGAGCCGGACCAAAATGGAGTTCATGATGGAAGCCCAGGCAGGGGGTAGAGGGGCTGTCTTGCCAAGCTGGGCCCTGGCCACTGCAAGGACAGTGTTGGTCAGACTCTGTGTGAGGATTCAGGTGGTTTGGACTCTGAAACTCATACAGCCGGGCAGAGCTCTGCCCCGCCTCCGCTTGTCCACCTTTGTTCAGAACATTGTCCCTTTCCATGGTGCTCTGAAGGGCAATGATTTCAGGCGGAGACACCTCTTTGCATGTGGAAATATCAGCCCGCCTCTAATGGCAGTAGCAGCAGCCAATGGGCAGCCAAGACTGTTGCTAGGGTCACTGTGAACCTTATTTGGTGACATGGGACTGACCCTGCATTCACCTCTGAGAACCCTGAGAAACACCAACCGCAGCTGAGCAATATGAACGGCTCAAAGCCACAGTCGCGTTTCCTCCGAGAGGAGACTCGACTCTCCCCCTTCCTGTCTCTCTCCCGGGACCATCAAGACCATGGTACACAATCTCAAGACAGAAGAGCCTGCTGCAGACTCCCATCAGGCAGGTTTAAAGGCAAGAAGGCAGAGACTAGTACATGGTGGCTCAGAAGTCCAGACCCCATGAGGACCCAGCTTCTATCCTCAGCCATGGCAGCTGCGCCTTCTGTGCCCCTACTCCCCAACTGCCCCCACAAACACACCCAAAAGGTCCGCTCCTTGCCTCACTTCCTGCAACCCTGGGAAGCCGGCTGGTGAGAGGAGGAGGAGGCAGGGAGGGAGGAAGTGGGCCTGCCCCTGGGCCCTCACCATCTGCACTGGCCACATCTTCAGCGCAGGCAGGGCAGCCCACAGCTCAAACGGTTGGCAGTTTCAGTTTGTCACCTTTCTCTGCCACACTTGTAACTTAACTTTAAATAAATGAAGCCCTTGTCCTACTCCAGACAAACGCTGGAAAGAAGCTGGGCGCATTTGTGTGTCTGGGAGCTGTGCCTGTGTTCATAGTAGCTTGCTCACAGCTAAGGTAACAACAGTGTACACACACACACACACACACACACACACACACACACACACACAATTTAATAAGAAATTATTAAAAAAAATCACTCATGTTCCCAACCTTCAGCTCCTACTCGACACAATGAAAATGGCTTTTCTTCTGCTTCTTCTGGAGCCAAGTGTCCTTGTGTGTATGGAATGGGCTATGTGACATCCAGCTGTATAGATAAAGGGGCAGAGACAGAGAGCTGCCATGTTGAGTCGGCCACAGGAGGTTTACCCCCGTGGCCATACCTCACCCCCAAACTTAGAATCCTGTAGATACTGGAGACAGTCCAAGTATTCCATGACTTGGGGCTAGGAACTGCAAACTGCAGACTTGAGGTATCTGTCACCACGACAGTGTCACATGAAGGTGCTTATAGGGCCTGGGAAGGGATACGGACACTGGAGCCTGAGGCAGTAGTAGTCTTGAGGGACCGTCATAAGGTCTACACATTGTGTATTTGTGTACATATCTGAGTGTGTACTTGCAGCATGGGGATATAACATAAGCCACACAAAGTCTAAGCCTCAAAGAAGTGTAGTTCGATGAAAGAGGCAGACACTAGGGATATTAGCATATAAACAGCTGGCAAATGCAGGGTAAAGAGAGGGTACAATTTCAAGGGGTCTTAACCTAAGGGATGTGTAGCGTTGGGGGGATTTGGGCAGCTCTTCCCTGAGGAGGAGACATTTGAGATGAGGTGAGGGGCAGGGTGGAGTCAGCAGGTCAATTTGTAGCTCTTGTTCACTGAATTCTCTCCTGTATCCTAGTTTCGTCAGGAAATCTGCTATCTGTATGAAGGCTGACCTGTTGGATTATCCAGGCTGCCTTTGTGTGTGTACACTGGAACCCATGTGTATCTGTAGGGGTGGGGCTAGGGGAGAAGAGAGCCCAGGATTCCTGATCTTTGATCCTCAGTTAAATTGTGTGATCCAGTACCTCCTTCCTCATGGGGAAGTCCAGGCAGGCTGTGGGAGTGAAGGCAGCACTCCCCCCCCCCACTGGCCCCCAGCAGTGCTGGAAGCTGCACATGAAGCTACGTTATAGACTGACCCCTCCTACCCTCACTGAGCATGCCTCTTTCTCCCTTGGGGACTCTCCTTGTGGAAAAAGAGAGCCTGGCGCCCTGCGGGATGTGAGGCTGTGATTTCCAGTTTCATTTTCCAGTTTCAATTTAGAAGCTGTTCTGCCAGCTTTCTACTTGCCCTGATCCCCAGGGCTCTGGAGAAGCTGCCAAGAGGAAGCTGTCCAGCCAGCACCCTGATCCCCGGTGTTCCCTGAGGGCAGGCAAGGAGGATGCTCAGAAGAAGCAGATTCAGGCTCCCTGGTCTCTGAGTCCGGGTCATTCAGTGATTCCTACTTGAGTTATGGAAAAGTCAGAGGCCATCAAAACAGCTGAAGCACATCGTTATGGCCCGAATCAGCTCCAAGGCCCTTTGTAGTACAAATGTTTATGAAAGGGGGTCTCCCTGTTCAGCACCCCATCCCTCCCTGCCTGACCTTTGACCCTCAGTTAAATTGTGTGAGAAAACACCTCCTTCCTCATGGGGGGAGTCTACGAAGCCCTTTACAAAATGGCTGAGATAAAGCTCAGTAGTTTTCAGTATTTCTAGGAGGCGTCTTCCTCCTGCCTTCCTGCCTTGGTTTCCTTTTCATCAGTGCAATGGGAGAACATTAGTAGCACAAACAAGACCAAGAGATCCTGTTAAAGGCTGCCAATCCCCTTTCTCTCTCCGTTGTCATTTCCTTGAAAGTCTTAGCTTAACTCTACACTGGCTTGAGGACACCTTTCATCTTTTCCCTCTTGGTGTTTGAGAACATGTGGGGTGGGTCTCCCATGCACCCTTGTCCTGGTTTGATCCAGGAGAGAGCAGGTGGACAGGCCCCTAGCCAGCCTGGCAGATGTAAATGTCCCTAATCTCTAGGGCAAATTTGTTCTTCAGTGCTTCTAGTATCAGCCTCAGATCAATCATTAATCAAAGTTGCAATAAAATGATAATATTCTCCAGGCTGGGCTGTAAAGCTCCAGGCTGCAAGGTTGAATAAATCCTTCTCTGGAAGCCTCATAGTCAAAAGAGAAGGGCCATGCGCTCCGGGGGCTGTCTGAGAAGACATGCTAAGGCTATATCTGTCTTGTGTGCTCACACACTTCAGCCCTCTGAGTGGCTGTGACATTTTGTTTTCTCCTTTTCTACCAATTTAAGTTGGAGATGTCATGAATCCCAGACCAAGTATTCAAGCAGAGAAAGGGGGCTACAGTTGGTTTCAAATGTGATTCAAATGTGAGCTTGGGGTACTACCCTCGTGTTATGTGGAAACTGCTATCTTACTGGGTCAGATCTGCATCAGTGAAAACCTAAAAGTCTCCAGTGTCTACAGAGCCCCAAGGTGGGGAGCATGGCAGCCCACTCACTGCAGTGTAGAAGAGGGCCTCAGGAGAAGAGGCACAGAGGAAGTGGCTGCAACAGGGGGCAGGGACTCTGCAACCTATTTCGGAGCCTGAGGGTAGCCTGCCGCTTGAGAATGGAGGTCCTGTTTTCTGACAGGCTGGGGAAGTGGGATCTAACCAGGGATAGTGTGACACTCCACACCATGCCCTAGAAGCTGGTGCTCCCAGGTAGGGGTTGGAGGTATCTGAGTATATGCTAAGCCTGACCAGCTGACATAGGAGCTCCAGAGAGCTCTCATTCAGTATTCTCTCTCCAACCCTTCCCATGTGATACTGGCCCATTCTGCAGCAGTTTTAGACACAGCAAAGAAATGGGCATTTTCAGGGCATGATCCAGGATATGAGCAGAGCAAAATCAGCCAGGATTGGCTGACATCCAGAATAATAGATGCAGTTCTAGGAGGCTCCAAGAGAAGAGGAAGCACCATGGGACAGCTGGGAGACAGTGAGGAGATTCTTAAGTTCAATATGGCCTCTGAATGAAGGAACCATCTCTCTCTCTCTCTCTCTCTCTCTCTCTCTCTCTCTCTCTCTCTCTCCCTCTCTCTGAAATACAAAGATACTGAAAAATTAACAATAGCTCTATTTAGTGCTTGAGAATGATTTTAAGTCCTGGTCCATGCTGCCCCACCCCTACCCCAGTCATTGCGTTTATTAATAGTTTCTAAAATCTCTGTAACATATCCACATTCATCTTTGTGGTACAATATAATATGTATCATTACTTACTTGCTGTGACAAAATATCAGACAAAAGAAACAAAGGGAGAAAGGCTAATTTTGGCGCCAGGTTTGAGGGTCTGGGCCATCATCATGATATAGAAGGCACAGGAATAGGAGCTTAAAGCAGCTGCTCACTTTGCATCCTCAGCCAGGAAGAGAGAGAGAGAGAGAGGGAGGGGGAGGGGAGAGGGAGAGGGAGAGGGAGAGGGAGAGGGAGAGGGAGAGGGAGGGGGGGGGGGGAGAGGGAGAGGGAGAGGGAGCTCAGCTCACTTTATAATTGCTCCAGCCAGGATCCTTGCTGGGGAGTTAAGCTACCCACATTTAGGGTGAGTCTTCCTACCTTAGTGCAAACAATCCCAGAGGGTGGTTTTCCTCATTATTCTAGATCCCGCCAAGGTGACAACCAAAATAACCACCACAATAGTTGTAATCATGTTTTGTTTTGTTTGGGAAGGATCTAACTAGTTCCAGCTGGTCTTAAACTCCTAGACTGCTCTAGATTCTCCTTCTGCCCCTTAGGTTCTGGCTGGTATCATTGGTATGGGCCTCCATGCTTGGTCATCTTAAAGCAGTTGACCGTTTGAAGTGTATGGTTCTGAGGCCTTACTTAACCATCTTCAGATCCTTTTCGCTATCCTATCTGGAACCCCTATATCTGTGACACACGGAACCCCTATATCTGTGACACACGGCACGATTCACAATGTGGCCTTCAGAGGCTGGCTTGTTTTACTAAGGTCTTTTACAATATTGCCATTCAGACTTTCAACAGAGCCCTTGGGGACAGCAACTTTGGAGAGGGGAGGGCTTTTCTTCCTGTCACCTACGGGCCAGATCCAGCAAAGGACACAGCAGCCTTTTTACTGATTTTTCACTAACTGAAAAAGATTAAGTTCATACAGGAAGAGATTGAAAATCAAATGCTACCTCGGAGCCCAGCGAGACTTAGTAGCAGCCCACATCTGTTCCCAGGTCTCATTCTCCCTCCTAAAAACATCCTCGATAGATACCCTACTAAACTGCTTGTAATCACTGCTTCCATCGCCCCTGCAAACGGGTAAACTTCTGAGACTGGGGCGTGGCTCTGTGGTAGAATGCAGTCTTTCTGATGCCTTAGGCTTGATCCCCTGCACCAAAAACTAAAACTACAAACAAATAGAAAACAGTGGGTGTTGGGTGTAAAAAGTTCCTGTCTCGGGAGCCATTAGATGATCCTCTCCTCAGGCTAGAGCCTTGTGTTTATGCAGGCTGTTGACTCTGTAAGCCTTTTGTTAACTGCTGGTTTGTTTTGGTAGACTCAAGTACTGAGCCTTCAGAAGATCACAGTTTTCTCTTCCTCTTCCGTGTAGCAGCAGGTGTCAGTCAGAGTTATCTGGTCCATCCACTCCTGTCAATGGGCATGTGCTGTCTCTGCCCCCTGGCTGGAGTAATTAATGCTGTAGCAAGTAGAATAGACTGTATGAATAGAATAGACTGGTGAATGGACACTGTATTGGGACCTTGAAGGTTCTCCAAAGGCCCTAGTGCTGAAAGCCTGACCAAGGCCTAAGGCACCACTCAGGTGGGGACCAGTGGAAGAAAGGTCCCTGGAGTGTACCCAGGAAGGTGATGTTGGGACTCTGGCTGCAGCTTTCTCTCCTGTGCACCTTCTGATCTACTTCACAGGCTCAGACAGCAGTGGTGCTGGATGACCATGCATTGAAGCCTTTAAAACCATGAGCCAAATGGTTTCCTTTAGACTGCTTACCTCAGATGTTTTGTTACAGTGATGGAAATCTGACCAATAACAAAAATCTCTCCGGCCCCTGCTTTCATTTCTTTTGGCTACACTGCCAGAAGCAGGGGAACTGGACTTTATGGTAGGTGTTTTTAATTAGCATATACAGTATTAGACACCATGGCAGTTTGAATGAGATGATCCCCGCAGGCTCTTAATATTTGAATGTTTGGCTCTGAGCTGATGGAGAAGGACTAGGCGGTGTGGCCTTGTCACTGAGGTGAGGCTTAGGTTTCAAAAGAGCCTAGTGTGTGTGCGTGCGTGCGTGCGTGCGTGCGTGCGTGCGTGTGTGTGTGTGTGTGTGTGTGTGTGTGTGTGTCTGTCTGTCTGTCTGTCTGTCTGTCTGTCGTCTCTCCCTCCCTCCAACTTGTGGACCTGCCAGCACTGCTCCAGTGCCATGCCTGCATGCTTGCTAGCCTGCTTTTTGTCATGGTATCCATGACCCTCTGAAACTGCAGGAAGCCCCCAATTACATGCTTTCTTTTAGCAGTGCCTTGGTCATGGTGTCTCTTCACAGCAACGGAGCAGTGACAGCGGCCACCAACAAAGGGTTTTAAACTGTCTGCTCTCATGAACCCTGACTCTCTGGCAGCCTCCCGGGCTCAGAGACTCATATTCCAAGTGTCTTCTTGCCACATCCCCTCCTTCCTCATCAGCTACTGTCCCCTTGCCCTGTCTTGACCTCTGTAAGTCTTTCCACTGTGTTTTCTACACTGGCCACACCATTCTCCATTCCCATTAGCCATGCAGACTGCCTTTTTTACTTCTTCTTCTCAAGATTTAGCTAATGTATTCTATCTGCATGTAAACCTGCATGCCAGAAGAGGGCATCAGATCCTATTATAGATGGTTATGAGCTGGGAATTGAACTCAGGACCTCTGAAAGAGTGGCCGGTGCTCTTAACCACTAAGCCATCTCTCCAGCCCACCATGCAGATTCCCAATTGCCCACACTTGTTGTTTTGTTTTGTTTGTTTGCTTGTGAAAACAACTGGTCTGAAATTTGTGAAGTAGCATCTTTTCAGGGCCTCAATTTGCATGTTCCAATTCAAATTAGTTTTTGATTGGACATCCCAACTAAATTACTTTGGCACTAACCCAAATCTATCAGAACAAAACCCTCTTTTCCCTTTGTAATGACAAACACCATCTATTTGGTGGGGTGGGTAGAGAGAGTGTACGAAGCACCATGCAGACCATGGAGATAGTGCATCATGGTCCACATGTCAGGGGCCAATGAAGTAGGAGCCTTTCTAGGCCTGGTCTGAGAGGATAGATGGGTGTGATTGCTATGGGTGTATGGACCCCTGAAGTGAAAGGAGAGGTGCTCTTCTATGAAGCTCAGGTGGTGGAAATGGAGTGAACAGGAGATGCTGATGGCTGCTGAGAAGGTAAAGCAGCTATAAGCTTCCTCCACCGGTGGAGGTAAGTTCCTGCCTTGCTAGGTTCGGGAAGCACTCCAACCATTGGCTACCACAGATCGTTTGGGCCAATCAGAGAAGAACCCCAATACAACATCTGCATTTGGATGATCAGATATGGAGTGCTCTGTTTCCAGAACATTTTCCAAAATGGGTCTGTATCTGTGGGGCGTGGCATGAAGCAGAAGCCAGAGCAAGTTCTGTGCCCCAACTTCTAACATGTCAATGGCATGCAGCTGGCAGGGCTTCAAGAAAGAGAAGGCAGACCCTGTTCTTCTCCAAGAGCACATGGGACAGACAGAGTTCTAGGTACTGTGATAAACTTCAAAGGTGTGTTTAGAGCCTACTGCCCAAAGAGACCTTTGTGAATACCTCATCCAGGCCCCAGCATCCCAGCCCTGGTCCTGGGGTTCTCAGAACTCCTGACTCAGTAGAAGGACTCCTCACTAACCAGGATGGCATGATACCCCCATGGATCCCACACTAATCAGCTAGTCTGACTAGCTCTGGTCTATGTATGGACCAGGTCTCCTCATGTTGGAAGATGTTCTCCCCAAGTTACCATGGGGAGTAGGGAGTACCCTGCAGTCCCTAGGATGAGGTTACAGCCCACAGGCCATGAGAGGTGAGCACAGATGACAAGGACCCAATCAAGGTAGCATGACATCAGAAGCCACAATGTGTGCCCTCACTTAAAGGGCTGCAGAAGTCAGAGGACTGGGAGTTAAGGGAAGGTTGAGAAAGCCCTAGAACCAGAGAATGGAAGAGGCCATTCCAGATGAGGGAAGCAACTGGTACCCATGTGGGAGAGGCCTATCAGCTGCTCTGACACCCAGCACAAACACCACAGAGAGCAAGCCTTCCTCAGTCTCTGGAACACATGTTCTACTGTCCCCAGTCTAACCATATCCTCAGACAATAGCTGGGACCCATTCACGCTAGCCCAGAAACTGGGAAGTACCTGGCACAGAGCCCTTTACTTCCTCTACATGAGTGCCTAAGGCTCCATAAGGACCAGCAGGGGGCCATTTTTGTGGTCAGGAAATGTCTGTGGTAGTTGTGGATGCTTCAAGCCCCACCCCAGGCCCTTCTGAAGTGGAGGTCACATTCCTAAAGATCCTCAACTGTCAGCTTCAGTCTCTTGCTGCTTTTTGAGAGGTGCAGCTGGTGAGCTCAAGTCCACTAGGCCCTCTACAATTCAGGAGTGGAGTAGGAAACCCACACGGGGGGAAGGAGAACAAGCACGCACGTCTGGTTTAGTTTGGTGGTTTTCAACCTTGACTGCACACTGGCGTTATCTGAAGGACTTTTACAAACATGCTCGGATCAGGGCTGGGGATGTGGCTCAGCTGGTGGATGATGGATTACTGGGTAAGCACAAAGCCCCGCCTTTGACTCAGCACTGCAGAAAACTGGGTGTGGTTGCTCACACCTGTGATACCAGCACTTGGCAGTGACACCAGTTTTAGGTCAATCTTGGCTACATAGTGTGTTTGAAGGCCAGCCTTCAAACAAACACACACACACAAAAAAAAAAAAAAAAAAAAAAAAAAAAAAGCAAACAAACACAAAACAAAGAGAGATGGGGTTCACCCTCAGATACTTCCAGAGTCCTAACTGGCTAATAAACATATGAAAACGTATTCATTCAGCTACATTAGTCACCAGGCATATGCAAATTAAAACCACGTTGTGATTACTATACCACTGCACACCCACTAGACCAGGAAACATGAAAAAGAAAATCAGAAAATACCAACCGTTGGCGAAAATGTGACACATTCTATTCATGCATAGCTAGAGAGACTATGATCCCACCTTCAAGTATACACCTGACGGAAACACACACTCCCCAACGTCCACCCATTAACACCTCCCAGCTGCAGAAGGATCAGATAAACTGCAGAATGTCCACTCAGCTCGGTATTCAGCCAGGGCATGGTGATGCAAGCCTTTGAATCCCAGCACTCAGGAGGCAGAGGCAGATAGGTCTCTGTGAGTTCATATCCCATCTAGTCTATATAGTGAGCTCCAGGCTAGCCAGAGCTCCACAGTAAGACTGTCCAAAAATTAAAAAAAAAAAAAATTTAAATTACAAATATAGGCAACGAGTCGGATGAGTCGTCTCACAAACTTGTCACTGTGTAGAAGAGCCAGAAACAAAAGGATGAACGCTGTGTGAGCCATTTTGCTCTTTTTTTTTTTTTTTAAAGAATTATTTACTTAAGTACACTGTAGCTGTCTTCAGACACACCAGAAGAGGGCATCAGATCCCATCACAGATGGTTGTGAGCTACCAGGTGGTTGCTGGGAATTGAACTCAGGACCTCTGGAAGAGCAGTCAGTTCTCTTAACCACTGAGTCATCTCTCCACACCCCTCTATTTTGTTCTTTCGAGACAAGTCTAATGTATCCCAGACTAACCTCAACCGCACTATGCAGTAGCTACTTTTTCCTGTTATGAAATATCCTAACAACCACCAAAAGGCAAAGGGCTGATTTGATCCCCGGTTGTAGAGCACAGTACATTTATCATAGTGGGTAAGGTGTGCTGGGAGTGGGAGTCCAGTGGTCACACTCCAACAGTCAGGAAGCATGATATCTGTGCTCTGCCAGCTCCCCCTTTTCTGGTCGTCCAGGGACCACTCTCCTTTAGAGTGAATCTTTCTACCTCAGTGAACCTAATCAAGATAATTCCTCACAGGCGTGCCCAGAGGCTTTCCTGAGGTTTATATTCTGGGTCATTCCACACATGGATGACAACATATCACAATGACTGCACCATCACCGCCCTGCCCCCATCTTCTGGCTCCAAGCTCCCAAGCTGGGATTCCACCATTTCAGTGGGGGTGGGGTGCAGTGCTGTATACAGCTGCGACTATTAACTTACCCACTGTCTCCAACTGGGATTCTGTGAATTTGCCTCAAGTTTTCCTGCAGATCACAATTAGGACCAGGAAGTGCCAGGTCTGCAGGCACTGTTCTCCAACCCAGTGCTGGTTGCTTAGGCTATGTTTATATTTATGTTCTGTGCTCTTCTTGTTTATGTCATACTTTAATAAAAACTTATTTATTTATTTATTTATTTTCACACCAATTTCTTTGGGATCTTTGGGGGTCAGGGTGCGATCCAGGCATCAGGGGTTTCAGATACACTGGAAAAGCAGGTCCACTGGGAGAGCTCAAGTTGGAGCAAGAGAAGTGGCAGGTAGACAGGTAACAGCACTTTCTGCTCCTGCAGAGGGCCCAGGTTTGACTGCTTATAACTGCTTGTAACTCCAGTTCTAGGGGATCTGAGGCACTCTAGATTCCATGGGCACCTGTACATACATGGTACACACACACACACACACACACACACTCGTAAATAATAAAAATTCTTTTGCTTTACATTTAGTTTTGCAAGGGGGAAGCACACTACAGCACATATATGGATATTATAAGATAATCTGAGGGAATAGTTTTTCCCCTTCTACCATATAGGACCTGGGGACTGAACTCAAGTAGTCAGGTTTGATGGCAAATGACTTCATCTGCTGAGCCACCCCAATTGGCCCTGACAAATATTAAAAAATGTCAAGGCCTAAAGTAGTCCCGATGAAAGCCACTTCCAGCCGGGCGGTGGTGGCGCACGCCTTTAATCCCAGCACTTGGGAGGCAGAGGCAGGCAGATTTCTGAGTTCGAGGCTAGCCTGGTCTACAGAGTGAGTTCCAGGACAGCCAGGACTATACAGATAAACCCTATCTCGAAAAAGCCAAAAAAAAAAAAAAAAAGCCACTTCCAGCAGTGGAGTGGATCAGTGGGGTAAAAATGTCATCACTGTCCACGTAAGGTTCCCCAAGCAGGTAGAAGAGACATTACAGCAGGTTGTTGCAATGTGTTTCCTCCGTGGCGTGTCTGTTGAAAGCAGTTGCATCAGGTGAAATGGTGTGTAATGGGAACATGGTAGGCCCCCACCCACTCTGCCCAGGAAAAGGGATCACTCACTCCACACAGTTATTATTAAGTCACTCTTAGAGAGGTGGTAACTGAACTGCGGCTGAGGCTGTGACATTAGTGGAGGAGAGGAAAAGGCTGACTCAAGGGTGTCTATGTTTATGGGGAACAGCCAGCTCTTACTTCAGACCACGCTTCTGGGCCTCTGTGTCCAGATTAGGAAACTTGTAACGTCTTCCTGAGGACCACGGTGGGCTCAGTTTTAAGAGCATAGAGGAGAACTTCCTGAACATTCCATGAGGTTGGCGGCAGTCTCCTTAGATATAGCCGACTTTCAGAATATTCTGGTCAAAACTACAGACAGCTTAGACAGGATGAGACAGGACACAGGCTCACACACAGGTATTGTACCCTTCAGAAACATGGACCATGAACCTCTTCTTGCTGTTGAAGGGGGCTACGTAGACTGGCTGTGCTCAGGTTCCAAGCCTTGGGGTCTCTGCCATCCACAGTAAGAGGGCTGCGCTAGAAGCTGGGGCAGTGTTCCTGATCTGCCTTGCAGGGTTGAGTTCACAGTGAGCTTGGAGGAGCCTGAGGCTTCCTTGCTTCTGCTAGACAGGGATGCTGGGGGTTGGGGGAGTCCTCGGATGGATGCACTTGACCAAAGGACTCAGAGTGGCGTGGGATGCAAGAGGATAAATTAATCTGACAGAAGCTATGTCACTCAAGAGTTTCAAGACACCCCACCCTCACCCCCCAGGTGAGAGAAGTGTGGCTATAGCAGGAGGGGTTGTCTGGATCTCTCCACTAGGCTGTAGCACCCCACTCCCTTGGTTCTGGTCCCCGCCCTGTGATATCGGAATGATGGTCCAGTAGGGGTGAAGGGCCATAGCTCTGTAGCCTTAAGGCTGTGCTTTTGTTGTCCTTGGCTGGAACCTCTGTTACCCATATGCCGTCTCATCTCCAGTCTCTGAAATAACACAGTGGCAACTGTGCCGTCCAGTGTGGAACAGTATATTCCTGCTGCTGTCACTCTCCCCCTTCCTTGGAGTTCTGAGGTATTTATAACAAACATTGGTGCCCATATACATAGACTTACTTAAGCTAAATTAACAATACAATTACCAATTACTTCATTTTTAGTTTAACCATCTAGTAAATCTTTAGGTTTCACTGATTTTTTTTTTGTCTTTTTTTTTTAATTTGTTTTTTTGTTGTTGCTTTTGTTTGTTTTTTGGTTTTTTTTTTTTTTTTTCTCCTGAGATAGGGTTTCCCTGTGTAGCCCTGGCTGTCTTGAAACTTGCTCTGTAGAACAGTCTGGTTTCAAACTCAGAGATCTCCCTGCCTCTGCCTCGATGGTGCTGAGATGAAAGGAATGTACCACTATTGTTGGGCTCATGAACCTGCCATGTGGATCCCAGGGATGTAGTTCAGGCTGTGAAGCCTGGTGGCTAGTGCCCTTGGCTGGGCCATCTCAGCAGCCTGGGGTCCCAATTTGGCTGCTACCTCCTTTGTCCAGGGAGGTAGGGACATAATTGATCAGAGAACATCTCTAGGTTCTCTGCTGACAGGCAGTACAGCTTACTTCTCTCTGCTGACAAGCGGTACAGCTTACCCCTCCCTGTTTTACCATATGGGGATCAAACCCACCCCTGCAGTGGCTACCACCAACGGCAGACTTTGAAAACTTGGTTTACTTAAGGCTCCATATTCTTTATGCCTTGTGAAGGGTTAACAGGAGTCTGGAGAGATGACTGCTCAGTGGTCATGTTTTATGTGTACACGCATGCGCATACACATACCACATGCACACACCACATGCACACAAATATATTTTTTTAAAAAAGATTTATTTATTTTATGTATGAGTACACTGTAGCTATCTTCAGACAAACTAGAAGAAGGCATCAGATCCCATTACAGATGGCTGTGAGCCACCATGTGGTTGCTGGGAATTGAACTCAGGACCTCTGGAAGAGCAGTCACTGCTCTTTCTTAATCTCTGAGCCATCTCTTCCCCCTTCCCCCACCGCCCCCAAATCTTTAAAGCATGATAATAGGATGCAACACCCATTGCAATGTGGTAGGTCCAACTGCTACCACAGAACTGGTCTCAGCTCAGCTCCAGTTTGTCTTCACGAGGCCTGGGTCATCCCATCTTAGAGCACACACTTATACTGGAAAGCAACTTGGATATAGCCTGGCACCAGGCCCTCCTCTTGTCCTCTCTAAGAAGCATCTGTGAGGGCTGGAGAAAGAGATGGTTCTGTGGTAATCCTCTGACCCCCAAAGGCACTGCATGGAATGGCAACATCCCCCCAAACAAAATAATGTAATAAAAATGTAAAAAGCAGTATTTATGATGTTTCCTTTTTGTGTTTTAGGAACTGAGCGGCAAGAAGTTCTTGATTACACTTTATGTTTTCCTTTCTCTAGAGATATGTGTGATTCAAAGGGTTATATGTAAATTAAAGACAATAGTAAGGGCAGACTGGAGGGAGTGACGAGGTCCTGAGAGGATCCAGAGTCTATCCGTGTTAGAAACGATAGGGTCTGGACTTGGAGGTGGGAAGGGGACCTGGGTGGCTCCTCCAGAGTCAGCTGTGGTGAATGGCAAGGGCCATGCCTCCCTGGCCTCTAGCATGACCTCACACCAGCGACAGGCAAGCACATGACGGACAGGCATAGGACTCTCTTCAGAACATAACTGAGCCAGCATCACACAGGCTGCGTGAATGGGTAGGTCCACCTGAGGGACTCTTCACAGAAGACCTGGGGGAATCCCACCGGACAATGACTGGATGTCCCCCAAGACATCCAACTTCACCTTATAAACCAAGCAGGGATTTGCTCTCCAGGAAGTTCTGCTTTTCCCAATCTGTCACACAAATTCTGAAAGTCATTGTCTAGTCTCTCTCAGGGTGGCCGCAGCAACTGTGTGGCTTGGGTGTGTTACAGAGATCAGAGCCAGGGCTCCTAGGAGGATCTCACAAGGCTCAGCTGGAGAGCTGTTTATTCTTATGTTAGATACATATCAGAAAATGTTTTTTGTGTGGGTCAGAGTCTCAGCAGGAAGCAGACACACCCCTTCCCACCTCCCAAAAGGACAGGAGAGTTTAAGGAAGGGCCTGTTCATGAAGAAGGGAGGGTAGGCAGAACTGGGAGAAATATAAAGGGAAGGTGAACCAGCAGGAACCACCATTGTAGGAAGCTGTGACCAGGGAGGGACCCTGCATTCCCCTGGAACCTAAGAGTTGCAGGAGAGAGCTGCTGGAGCGAGCTGGCACTGCTGAGCTAGCAAGGGAGGGAGCTGGGGGAGAAAGCACCCAGGGTGACTCCACTCCTCTCTGTCCTCAGCTGGGGTCTTTGATTGGCAAACACAACTGGAAAGATGAAGACACAGAGGAAAGCTGATGGTTTTGCCATGGCTGAATCTTGGGCACTGTAGAGAAGGACAGAGAAGCAATAGAAGCCGGGTGGTGGGGTAGCAACCAAAGACACCCAGCATTGGCACTCCTCGTAGTCATCTTAATAATGGAAGCTATGAGTTGCGCTTTCTGCTCTTCTCTTCCCTTCAGCATCCTCAGTATGTAGATCCACAGGACCATGACCACAAGGACAGGAAGCCACAGTGAAGGTGTCAAGAATCCAGTGCAGCAGCAGTCCAGTTCGCTGAGTAAAGTGTTTGTTACCCAAGACTGGAGAACCTGAGTTCCATCCCTGGGACTCACATAAACATAGAAGGGGAAAGCTGACCCCAGAGTTTTCCATTGACTTTTACGCATGTGTTAATGGCATGGGTAACCACACATAGAGCATGTGCTCATATGCAATAATATGAAAAAGGATTCTAGCACAGGGACGGGATTCATATCATGAAGAGAGAGATGGCTATCTCTACTTAGCTTAGTAATTAAAAGGTGAACATGCATGTTCATGAAAGTCACTCAATTATCAACAAAAGGCTCATGGAGCAACAGATATCCAGAATAGGGAGACCGCTTACAGAATGACTTCTTGTGATTCCTTAGGACTCCTGTTTTTCCTGCTCTGGATGTGGACACAATGGTGCTAAAGACGGCAAGGAGCCAGGCCCTGGAGCCACGTAGCTTCTCTCGGCTAGACCAGAGCCGGGCTGTCACAGCTGTTGCAGAAGGCACACACTTATCACCTGAAGCTGGGACAGACTGGCCTTAGGTCAACAGCTCTTCTACCAGGAGCTGACGGTGGGCATGGAGAAGAACAGGCTAAGGCTGGAGCAGGTTCTGAGGGCTGTGTCTTCCCCTTCATTGCTGGCCTTTGAGCACCTCTCCTCCCAGCCTGGGGCTCAGCGTCTAGGAGCTAGTCAGCCGGCTTGCATGTCAATGCACTGCAGTTTTAAAAAAGTTTTTAAACTTTTATTTAATGTGTGTTTGAAGGGGGCAAGGGTGTCACATGTGGAGGTCAGAGAACAACAGTTTTGTAGAGTTGGCTCTCTCCTTCCACCTTTATGAAGGTTCAGGGCCTGGAACTCAGGTTTCTAGGCTTGTATTAACAGGTACTAAGCACACTTACCCACTGAGCCATCTCACCACCTCTGCCCCCCTCTTAACTCTTCAATGGCTGCACTAAAATGAAACAAAACAAAACCACAACAAAAAAACCCCCACATACATTAAAAAAAAAAAGTATACCATCATCATTGTAGAAAGCTGCCTTGTAGAAAACAAGGAAACAGTGAAACAACTCATGACTCTGCTAGCTTTTCTCCAAAACAAAACAGAAGAGCAAGGCTTCTGTAGAATCCTCTAAGTCCCCATGTTCTGGACACACACTGGTGCGGTGCTCAGTGCATGAGTGTCTGGTGCAGACTTGTAGGTGTCATTTCCATCAAGTGAGGGAGAAAGGCTGCGACAGATCACAATGTCCTGGTTCCCAGTCATTTTCAACATCCCAGGATGCAAAGCTACTGTCTATGTAATCCAAGGTTTTTTATTTTCCTTTTTTTCAAAACCAATATATCCAAATATATTGCCTGGGGCAGTGGTGTACACCTGTAATCCCAGCACTTGAGGGACAGAGGCAGGAAGGTCAAAACTTCCAGGTCAGACTTGGTAGTACAATGAGCCCAAAGCCAGTCTGGGTTACATGACATCCTATCTCAAAACCAAACAAATAGTTGAAAATCATGGCACCAGGAGACAGAGGCAGGCCGATCTCTGTGAGGTCTAAGCTAGGTTGGTCTACAGAGTAAGTTCCAGGCCACCCAGAGCAACACAGTGAGACTCTGTCTCAAAATTCGAACAACAAAGTGAGTGATGGAGGCAGAGGCAGGTGGATCTTTGAATTAGAGGCTAGCCTGGTCTACAGAAAGAGTTCCTGAATGGCCAGGGCTACACAGAGAAACCCTGTTTCCAAAAAAGAGGAAGAAAAAAAAAAGAACCCACAAACAACAAAATAATAGATATGTCTTTCTTAATAAATATGTGGGTATGTCACTCTGGTATTTGACATACCCTTGGATAGATATGCAAACTGTGAATAATTTCTTTTTTCTTTTAAAGTTACATTTATTTATTTAGTGTGTCCTTGAGTGGAAGGAGACACATATGCCAACTGAGTTTGTGGAAGTCAGAAAGCAATCTGTGTGAGTGGGGATCAAACTCAGGCCTTCAGGCTTGGTGGCAGGTACAATTACTAAGCAAACTCACTGGCTCCTGAACAACTTCTTCTTGATGTTTCCTTTACAAATGCTGCCGTTACAGACACCTTTGTACAGTCACCTTTGCCTAGATGTGATTATTTCTTAGTTCTGGAAAGCAAATTGCTTGGTTCAAGGCTGGACACAGTTTTAAAGCTGCCTCTTTCCAATCACAGCAGTAGCCTCCCCGCCCCCACCCCATGTCACCATTACCTTACATCAGGAGTACTCCACAGCAACATTAGTCTACATCATCACTCCCATACACACGCTATAGCAGCCCCCCATATCAGCAGCAGCAGCTCCGCCAGCAGCCCCCGACACCAGCAATACATTTTAGTATAGACATGCTGCCTTACATCAAGTAGCCATGGATTTTTTTTTTTTTTTTGGTTTTTCGAGACAGGGTTTCTCTGTGTAGTCCTGGCTGTCCTGGAACTCACTCTGTAAACCAGGCTGGCCTCGAACTCAGAAATCTGCCTGCCTCTGCCTCCCAAGTGCTGGGATTAAAGGCATGTGCCACCACCGCCCGGCTGGATTTTTTTTCCCCCCATTTAGACTGAGATTCAGCTGGAAACCAGAGGAACCATATGCGGGGGTGGAGAGGCATTTTAGTAAACTCTTGGTCTAAAACTAAACTGATCAAGGCCTTCCTTGACTTCTGAGCACCATGAAGGAGCTCTGGGAAGAGCTAGAAAGGCAAGGCCTGTGAGTGGTGGAAGAGGATGGCCATCCTGTGGGCCCACAGCCAGGCATTTTTCCCATAGAAGCGCTGCTGTGTCTTGAACAAGGTTTGTCACTCTGAGATCACTGGCTCTGTGGAATCCTCAGCGAGCCCTGTCCTGCTGACTGCTGTCTCGTTCATGTTACTGCATGAGACCCATGTGAGACAGGGCTATCTGATCTTGGGCTTCCTGCTTCTGGGAAAAATGAGTTTAAATGAAATGTTTTCCTTTATAAATTATCCAATTTCAGATGTTCCATTGTACCAACAGAAAACAGACTAATCTGGCTCTAAAGACCTCACGTCACCCCTGGCAATACTGAACTGTCCCCTAGTTCCAGGGTTTACTCTCTGTCCATGAAATCAGCACCAGTCCCCCGGGGTTTCCTGGGCTACTTTCCATAACCTTTAAGATGGGAAATGCCAAAGCAGCCACAGTTCATTGCTCTCTTACCTCCTAGCTGTTCTCGTCTGAGGCACTGTACACTCCGGCACCTGGAAGAGTGATGCAGGCTCATCTGTAACAAGTTCTCCCACAGCCACTGAGATAGGGGCTAGCTCCACACAAGCTGAGACAGGCAAAGTGGCACGGCTTCCATCCAAGGGCCTTTCTACTGAGACTGGCTTCTTAGCCAGCCTTGAAGTCTTGTAAACTGGGAGAAACCCCAGAACTCTTCCATTGCAAGGCTCAGTGAACAGAAGCAACCTCTTTATTTATCTTTATCAAGGGAGGCACTCATCAGCTATTTATTGAACACCTTATGGCCAGCTCACCCTGAATGTGTTGATCTCTCCGGTTACTGAACACTACTGTACATGCCTGGCACTGTCCTAGGACTAAGTACACAGCAGTAGACAGAAGTATTTGCCCTTAGGGAGTTTGTGGTGTTCTTAGAAATACTAAAAAGCTGAATAAATAAATAAAAATATAGCAGTCACAGGAAATACAGTGCTATGAAGAAGAAGAAAAAAAGAAAATCAAGAAAAGAGTAGAAAATGTTGAGAAGAAGTTTCAAAATTCTTAATAGTGGGGCTGGGATGTTCAGTTGGTAGAACATTTGCCTAGAATGTCTGAAGCTCTAGGTTTGATCTCCAGCACTATATAAAACTAGGTGTGGTAGCAAGTGCCTGTGATCATTATACTGGGAGGCTGAGGCAGGAGAACTGGGAATTCAAAGTCATACTTGGATATACAGTAAGTTCAAGGGCAGGCTAGGATACAAGAGATCCAGAAGGGGAAAAAAAGAAAAGAAAGAAAGAGAAAGAAAGAAAAGTCTACACACACACACACACACACACACACACACACACACACACACGTACACACACGTACACGCACAAGTATGGAATAGTTGGATATCCAAGAGTGAAAAAATAACCCAAGAACTGAGGATCTGAACCCAGTGGATTATGGGAGAGTGGCTCCCAGGGTCAGGAACAATAAAGTTAAAAGTCTGAGGGTGACAGCTTGCCTGGTATGACCAGAGAGGACAATTGTGTGACCAGAGTAATAAGGAGGAGAAGGAAAGAGAGGGTGAAGAAGTAGAGAGAAGGCCCTGCAATTGCAGGGCATTAGAGGAAAGCCAGTATGCAAATTTGGGCTGTACCTCAACAAGAGCGGGGCCACTAAAGGTGTTTATAGAGAGAAATGACATCATCCTAGAAGCACTTTTGAGAATAAATTTAGCAAAGGTAAAACCATTCAGCCAGCAAGCCAGCCACTGCAGAAACCCCAGGGAAGATGGTGGCTTGGACAGAGGAGTAGCACAGGGGTGTGGTCAAATTCTAGAACATGGCACTAACAGGCTTTGCTGATAGATTACAATTGAGATTCTTTTTTTAAAGATGGAGAAGGACTCAGGATTGGAGGTTATTCTAGTTTGATTTCTTTTTTTTTTTTTTTTTTTTTTTTTGGTTTTTCGAGACAGGGTTTCTTTGTATAGCCTGGGCTGTCCTGGAACTCACTCTGTAGACCAGGCTGGCCTCGAACTCAGAAATCTGCCTGCCTCTGCCTCCCAAGTGCTGGGATTAAAGGCAAGTGCCACCACAGCCGGCTCTAGTTTGATTTCTGATGCTATGATTAAAGACTGAACAGAAGCTCCCTGAGGGGGAAAGGGTCTGTTTCATCTTATACCTCCAGGTCATAATCCATCATTAAGAGAAATCATAGCAGGAACCTGGAGCAGAAACCACAGGGGAATGCTGCTTGCTGGCTTTTCTGGATCATGTTCTGCCAAGTCTCTTAGACAGTCCAGGTTCTTTTGCTTAGGGGATGGTGTCACCCACAGTGGGCTGGTCCCTCCTACATTAATCACTACAATTCCTTACAGACATGGCCACAGGACAAAATTATTTCTAGGATTCCTTCTTTCCAGGTAACTCTAGGTTGTGTCAAGTTGACAACTGAAACTAGTCAGAGCAGGGTCTGAACGTGTGAGGTACAGATGCCTGCAACAGTGCAGGCTTGGTAATGGGACAAGGCAATTGTTGGGAGATGTTAAACACTGATGTCTTTTAGGCATGCAGCTAGAATGTGAATCTGGAGAGGCTGGGAATGAAGGCTGGGAGTTCTTAGCATGTAGCTCTTTAGTGTCACTGTGTAAGATAAGGTTACCAGGTGTCAGGGAGAAGCTGTTGACAACAGAAGCTTAGCAAAGGTGCCTGAGGATTCTATATACGAGGGCCAACAGGATGGGTGCCAGGGAGGGTGAGCAGCACACAGAGACAGCCACATAACGTGAAGACGGAGAACTAAAGACTGGGTGTAGCATCTTGTAGCTACCTGGTCACGACAGGACTGGCAGAACGGATGGGATGAACATGAAGACGGGCTGACGAATGGAGGTAACTGCCATGGCAGGAGGGACTGCAGAATGGAAGAGAAATTGGCTCTTTGCTTTCCTCAAATGCAGACTGCAAAGCTGGTCCACCCATAACGCCTGTAACTGGAACCATGGATAGGGCCAGGTTCCCTGAGTTGTCAAGTTCCATCTACTTCAGGGCTCAAGAGCCTGCTATCTCTCTGCTTCTCCATTCCTATGAAGTCAGTTCCATCTCACATTGCCATGTGTAGCCTCGGGATAAATGTCCATAGTCCAGGGCTGCTGAGAAAGTCCCTGTGTTCTTATAAACCACGATCTCATCTGATCTTCCGTGATGGGAGACTCAAGGGCTCCTGTTCTCTCCCACAGGGGTAACGCTCATCAGACATGCCGTTAGCAGAGAGGTGACTTCAGATACCAGTGAGCCTAGGAATATGGTAACACACACATATACAAAGGAGAGCCTCCTGCTGTAGCCTGTATTGTCCGCTGGGATCTCTGGTGATGCCTGCACAGCCATACTGGGCTAATTCCCTTCTGATGCTTTCTTCCTAGCATCTTCTGTCTGCACTCCTGCACCTTGGCTGGTCTGACTAGCTACAGAGCCACTCCTCATATTGTGGGCTTTCTCCTTCACAACCACAAAGACACAAAGGACAGTGCCTTTCCCCTGGTGGAACTTTGGGAAATACTGAAGCCAGAAAACCCCTCTCAGAAGACACTTGTGATATTCTACTTCTAAGCAGTAACTACAGCTAATATTTGGTATTAACTGGGGTGGTGTCACATGCCTGTGATCCCAGCCCCGGGGAGGCAGAGGCCAGAGGATCACTACAAGTTTAAGCCCAGCCTGGTCTACACAGAAAGCTCCAGTCCAACAAAATGAGACTTAGTCTCATAACACAAAAATAGTACAAAACAAACCACAAAGGCATTTGATAGGCATCCTTCCAGACATTTTTTTTCTTATGTATTTTTAGACAGGTCTTGTGCTGCTAAGGTTGGCCTTGAACTCCTGAACCTCTTGACTCCATTTCTCAAATCCTGGGATTGTAGGTGTACATCACTGTGTCTGGCTTGCAACATAAAACTGGGAGGAGGGAAATGAAAGCAAACTGTATTCGGTAACAGGTGGCACGTGCCTTAATCTCAACACTCAAGAGGCGGAGGCAAGAGGATTACAGGGAATTTAAAGTCAGTCTGAAATGTACAGCGAGGTCTTGTCTCGATAATGGGCTGGATGTCTCAACGGTCAGAGCACTGGCTGCTCTTTCAGAGAATCAAGGTTTGATTCCCAGTACACAAGTGGTAGTTTACGACTGTCCCTAATTCTAGTTCCAGGGGATAAAATGCACTCTTCTGGCTTCCATGGACACCAGGCATACACATGGAACACATACATACATACATACATACATACATACATACATACATACATACATTCAGGCAGGCAAAACATCCATACACATAAAGAAAATTTAGTTACAAAAACAGAAAGAGAAATCATGAACACTGTTTTGTGACTTGAATTTTTACTAAATCTGTTATGAAATCCTCCTGTCGTAAGTTTCCTCTTCGGGATACTTTTCGTTTCTTAGTATGTTACATGTGTCTTCTCACAATATATTATCTAATCCTTAAACACTGGCGTCGTTTCTAGTGAACGCCATCAAAAGCCAGTGTTGTAATGAACAATCCAGTGTCTTTTATTTTTCCTCAGAAGTGGGTGGAGGCTCCAAATCTTAGAGTGTTTCCTTCTGTTATTAAATACAAGTGTCACTGCCTGGTGTTATGGTCTCATGGCAGCAAGTGAGTGATTTTGGGGGATGGAGGGGGAAAGATGGAGCTTCAGACACCAAAATGCTTGGCTAAGAGGCTAATGCGGACAGGCCCTAGTCTCTCTTCTCCCTTAAGGACCTGTGTTTCAGGAAAACAAGAGGCTCCTCCCTTTGGCACCGTGAAATCCATAGGGGATTTCCCCACCTCAGCCAGAGTGCAAAGTCCTTCTCTGACCCCAGGAAAAAGCCCACTCCAGCCCCTTGGGGAAATCCCTGTGGGTAAGCTCCTCTCTCCCCCCCCCCCAGGGTGGGGAAAAATCTTGGCTTGGGGTCAGAGATGCAGGGACACTCCCAGGTTTGCTCTCTACCTCTCATGAGACTTTCTGGGATAGTCTGTGCCCTTAGAGGCAGTGCCTAGAGAGCAAGAGAGTCCCAAACTGGAAGGCCACCACACTGGGGAGTGCATCCAGACGCTCACATATTCCAGGTCATCCCAGAAGATCAACACCTGGGGAAGGCATGTGCTGCAGGGTGGGACTCTGCTGACTGTGGGTCTGCAGTTAGTAACACTGAACTCACTGCAATGGCACCCACACATGCTACTTTAGAAGCCTTAGCCAGCTCATCCGCAAGATGGGTATGACATCAACCTCACTGACTTGTCGTGAGGACCAAAAAATACACAGGTATCCGGTGTCCAACAAACCCAAAGGCCTGGAGGGTTGCCCCCACCATGCCCCATGACGCAGACAGGAAGTTCTACAGTTTATTCTAGTAGAGTTAGTTGTCTTCTACCCATTCACTATGCCACACAGACACTCCTGACAGAAAATGCATCAGCGTTCATGGACTGGTCCCAAGTTTACAGCCCCATTCCTAGCTCCAGGACCCTTTAAGGATGAGAAGTGCCAACTTGAAGAGAGTAAGAGCAGTCATTATCTCCTCTCTACTAATAAGGAAACTGGCTTAGAAAGTTAGGTACCTCACCCAGGTCAC
Organism: Rhabdomys pumilio; assembly: GCA_030674055.1. Classification (NCBI taxonomy): domain Eukaryota; kingdom Metazoa; phylum Chordata; class Mammalia; order Rodentia; family Muridae; genus Rhabdomys; species Rhabdomys pumilio. Next base: position 2,481,183 of record JANHMN010000025.1, read on the forward strand.
AGCAGGAAGAGGGTGGAGAAGGTCAGAGCTGGGTTCTAATCCCTGGGAACTCATTTTGTTGGGAGCAGTGCGCTTGCAGAGGGGTGTGAGGGTAAAAATGAAGTAGACAATTCACAAGTCTTTAAGAGAGAGAAGGTATGTCCTTAGGAGAGGCAGCACCTCACCACTACCCTGCCCCTGCCACACTCACCTGAGCCCCCACCCTATCTTCCTGAGATCTTCCTGCAGATGCCCAGGGCCAATGAAAAGGGGGTTAGGTGTCCTGCCAGCAAGGGACTTGAGGATCCACAGCCCAGGATGAACATAGGGACTGTTAGGCACCTGCCTTGGAGCTAGCTGACCTTACTGTGAGCCATAAAGGACTCCTCCCACCAGACCCTAAGTATCTGGATTTACTAATTTCTGTAAGCCTAAGACCAGGACCACAGGTGCAGCTAGACTTAAGCCAGGGACAGGAAGGAAGGAACAGAGGATTCAGGGTTCAGATGACCAAGAATAGACTCCCTTTCCCCTTCTAAGTGGAATACCTGTGGAGAAGCAGGCCTAGCTAATTCATCTGCATGGCCCCACCACACCCAAAAGGTTACTCCTCAGAGAACTGAAACCCAGTAATCGTAATTGATTGGCATTGTCAGTATACAGTATGACAGTTGGCATCTGCTTTGCATGCCTGAGCCATCGGGGCAATGGGTCTGTCCTCTTGACTCAATGTGTCCTGGCCAAGATGGCTATGGACAGGACAGCAAGCCTTCCTCTCTAGCATCTGTAGAGTGTGTCTCCTCCCTCCCCAGGTCTGGAACACATGGGTAACTTTCCTTTCTTTAGTCAAAGGGAGAACATTTGGAGGAAACTATGTGGTGCTAGGTGCTTCCCTGGTGATGGCAATGGGCTGGCTATATGGTAGACTGTCTGCTCGATGGCACTGGGGAGCTCCCTAGGTCACAAGAAAGAAAAACACAGATTCATTATCTCTTTGCACAGACTAAAACCGTGGTCAGACTAGCTGATACTTTTCAATTTGTCAGCCTTACTGTGCCAACAGACTGTATAACTGCCAATAACCCGGATGCCTCACGCCTCATCCCACAGTGCATATGCCTGTCATCTCAGCTTTTTGGGGTGACCAGGTATTTGTGGTGACAAAGTCAAGGCCTGCCTAGACTTTGCTTAAAACTGAGTCAGTCTTAAGCCAGCCTGGGCATAAGCTGCCTGGAAGTAACACACACTTACATGCAGCTACACACACACACACACACACACACATACACGCGAATGAACAGAGTCCAGAGGGCACATCAGTAAGAACAACATCTGACCCAAGGGTGGATCCACTTGCGTGTGAAGTCCGGGCTCTGCAGGGAGGGGAGCCTCACTCAGCTCAGCAGGCATGTGCAGATGTCTGTTTTGGATCAGCTGTGGAGCCAGTGCTGGGAATGCTATGAGGCTGGGGCTGGGGTTAGGGTAGGCTGGATGTGGTGGAATCCTGAGAAGCAGCCATTTTCGTGAGTGCGAGTTAAATCAGGCTCCCTCCCCTCCCACCCTACCTTCACCACCTCCTTGGTCAGACCCTGCTCTTCTGTGCCGGGGCCTGCACAGAGAACAGTGCAGACTTGTCCAGCTGGCTGGCCCAAGGGAAATTCTACCCTCCCTGAGTCACCACCCAGCAGGAGCTTTGCACAAGCTCTGGACTACAAACAATCACTGTGCCTGCTTCCAAAATCCCCTGTGATGTGTTGGGATGGAATCTGGATCCAAAAACTTCCCCATTCTCCCCCCCCTCCCACCCCCACCCAAGTTTGCACAGAGTGATACCCTTAGCAGTCACATGCTACTTCATGAGATCGACTTCCCTACAGAAAAGACAAGATCCTAAACTCAAGAACTTACTGTCAGGTCCAAAGAAACCCAGGACAAATGCCTATTAGGCCTCAGTATTGTTCAGTTCCTGTGACTCCTCTCAGTCTATTCTAAACCTCCAGCTCATGGGCTTTGCTTTCTCCCTGGTTTCTGAATCCTATAACACCTTGCCATTTGCTCTCAGCGCTTGGCCTGCCCCTCCACCCATCTCCTCTCTCTTCTCTCATCTCCTCCCCCTTCCATCCCTTGTGGCTCAGTTTAGTCTACTGGCCATGTCCAAGGTTCTACTTTCTGTTCTTGCTCTAGACTCTTCCATATACCTCTGGCTGGATTTTCCCTCCTGTATTTAACAAAAATTCTCAACTATACCTTGGAGCAATCATGTATTCATTTCATTTACTTGTGGTCTGGAGTGACCAAGCCCCTCCTTACTTCGTTGGCTGGGAGCCCACAAGAAGCCCCTGTCAACTGGCTGAGATTAGACACAAGCGCCACTCGCCTCCTCCAGGAAAACGACTCCAGGCCCTGTTTCCTTCAACTCCAACTTTATGCTAGATATATAGAGTTACAGTGCACAAGTCCCAGGTGCCATGGACCGCTGTTGTGGCCTAGCACAGTTGCTGACTGAAAAAAACCATCCTGGTGGAAGAGAAGGCTTACTGTAGATAACGAAGGAGGGAACAGCCAGAGGTATCTGGAAGGGTCCAGTCTGAACATGGCCAGCAGAATAAACTGGGTAATGAGACAGGGGAGTCTGAGTGTGGGCAGGAGGTCAAGAGAGTGCACAGGAACTAAGAGGACCAAGAGACTGAGTAGCCAAAATGACTGAGGTGATAAAGGAATCAGAGAAGCTGAAGGAAGGGAAGAGAAGTCCAGGGGCTGGAGAGGCTGAGGGTACGAAGTGAGATATGCCAGTCTGGATGTAACAGGCATATGTGAGTAGGGACTGAGGGGGCCTGGAGCCACAGTCTGCTTGATATGTTAAACAGGCGCCTCAGTTAGCTGTTTGAGTTTGAGACCTGACTCTGCCTAGGACTAGCAACACCCACTGGTGACCCTGTGACTAGTCTTAGGTAAGACCATCAGTCATGAATCTCTCTCTGTCCCCTGGTCTTGCCATCACCTTCTTCCACTTTCTCTCCCTCAGCTAAGAGCTCAGAAACCCAGGCTGGGCCAATGGTCCTTGAAAGCTGCAAACCGCGCACAGTTCTGGCTGCCTGTGAATTCTTCCACAGAGAGGATCTACTTGTTCCATGAGATCCTGGAAAGGGAGCGAGATTCAAACAGGCTAAGAACTACTAGACCAAGCCCTCCTTACACTTATAATTTTGTATTACTTTTTACTTGTGTGTTTTGTATGTGTGCTTCTTTATCTCTATACACCATGTGCAGGGAGGTGCTCGAGGAGGCCAGGGGTCAACTTCAGATGTCATTTCTCAGGTGACACCAACCTTATTTTGTGACACAGGGTCTCTTCAGTCATGTGGAGCTTTCCAAGTGACTTAGTGAGTCTAGGGTTCTACCTTTCCCTGCTCCCACAGAGCTAGGATTACAGGCATGTGCCATCAAACCTGGCTTTTCTATGAGTTCTGAGGATCAAGCTAAGGTCTCACATTTGTGCAGTAAGCAAGTGCTTTGCGGACTGAACTATTTTCCTAACTCTGTTAGTCTGTTTTAACATCATTAGGCAGGCAAGGATGGCCTAGACCTCACCATGTAGCCCAGGCTGGCCTTGAAGTTGTAGCTTTCCTTGTCTATCTCCTGATGCTGGAACGTCGTGTGACATCATGTTACACAGACATGTAACACCTTATACAGATGACCCCCTAACATACACATAGGCAGACACACACACACACACACACACACACACACACAGAGAGAGAGAGAGAGAGAGAGAGAGAGAGAGAGAGAGAGAGAGAGAGAGAGAAATGAGGTACAATACACACCTGAGCAGAGAGGGAGGGCATTAAACACTTACTCATATCTAAGAACATGGAGTCAGGCTAGAGATGATAACCAGGCAAGTGTCTAGAGATATGAGCATTGCTTTGAAGAGTCTAAGCTCCATTGGTTGGGGAAAGCCTGTGCCTTCCAAGACTCCAGAGAGAAGAGAAGGTTCTTGCCATGACTCAGGGCCAGCAGCCCTGCATGTTTCCTTCATGTCAGACTGTCAAATGAGAAGAATGAGCCTGGAATGAAGGATCCCTCCCCAGAAGGTCAGAAGTCCCCAGGAGACCTTTGGCTACATCCTGGGTCCCTGCTCTCCCCCAAGAAAAAGACACAGATACCTAAAGGAATGGAAGGCTGGGAACACATACCCCTCCCCCCAGCACCTCCAGAAGCCAGAGCCCTGCTCCCAGTCCCAGTTCCAAGGAAGTGAATCTGTGGGGCTTCAGGCTTCTGGACTCCCAGGCTGTCTCAAGATGAATAACTGAGATTTTTGTTTTTCACCCCATGTTTTCAGAAACCATTGTTTAAAAAGATATAACCATCCCAACTGTTTACAGGATCCTTGAGAAATCTCTACGGACAGCGTTCTCGGTTCAGGACTGTACCCAGGACTAAAAAAGTTACGCCTGTGCCTTGCATAATGGAGCCGCGTATTTTGCTCTAATTTGTTTTATTTGTTTTTCCTGGTGTCTGGTGCTTGGCTTCATACACAGCAGGTTTTGGGTTCCTGGACAATCTGCCCACAACTCAGGTCTGTGGTTGGTCTTGATCTTTAGAATAATTTAATAACAATGGTGAGAGGTCCTTTTAGCAGCACAGCAGGAGTCTGTTCTTACTGATGCTGGCTTCTAAGTGTGTGGGTCTGTTATCCTATCCACTCAGCACACATGGTCTGACTCTTAGGGTTAACTCTGGATTGTGGCCTCAGAATCCATAAAGTCCCTGTTTCCAGTTACCTGGGGAAGGCAAAGCTTCTGGGGACAACCTTAGAGCAAAGGTGAGGTCTGGGTTTCTTTCTTGAACCTTCTTTGGCGTCTCTTTGACTCAGCACTGGGATTAAAACCCAGGGAATAAGCCTTCTCTGTATTAGCGAGGCTGCAGTTCTATACTAACACAGTGGTCTGGCTCACTGATCTTTCTAGTACAGAGGAATGATAACATTTGATGACACCTTGAGTGCAGCCCCAGAGATTATTCTGGAGCTCTAGAGATGGACTTCTTCATGCTACGAAGCCTCCAAGAAGACTGGCTGCTTCTGCAGAGAACCCAGGTTCTGTTTCTGGCACCTGGCAGGGAGGCTCACAACTGTCCCTAACTCCAGTCAGAGGAGATCCAGCGCCCTCTTCTGGCTTCTACAGGCACTGCATGCACACCTTGCATTACATATTAAATGTTCAAAAAGCATTCCTCCATATAAGATACAAATAAGTAACATCTTAAAAAAAAACAAACCTAACAACAGTCAAGGCAGTGCCAACATCTAAGACAAACAGAGCCTCCTGACTTCTACCTTCGCTGAACACCCTACTAGAGAAAGAAGGTATGTGTGTGGGGGCAGCCCTCAGATCTGGGAAAGAGGGAAGGATCGGGGCTAGAGAGATGACTCAGAGGTTATAAGCACTCACTACACTTGAAGAGGATCTGAGTTCAGTTCCCAGCACCCATATCAGGTGCCTCACAACCACCTGCAACTCCAGTTCTAGGCATCCAATAACCTCTTCTGGCCTCTGCAAATGCGTATGCTCGTGTGTGCTCGTGTGCACACACCACAGACACTCACTGATATACAGAGACAGCTAAAAAGATTCCTGAAAGCATCCATTTGTTTGACCAGAGCAATGTAATGACATGCATTTGTAATCTTCACACTGAATAAGCTGAGGCAGGAGGATTGTAAGTTTTAGGCAGGCCTAGACTACACAACAAGACCTTGTCTCAAAACAAACAGTGGCTAAGACACTCCAGCCTGGAGACTACTGACCTAAAAATAGCATCACAGGAATAGGAAGGGACAAATTTTGCAGAATGGCATCAGGAAATTGTAATTAAGCCAGATGCTGAAAACATAAAGGTTTCTGTTGGAAGGAGCATCAGAGGCAGAGAGGCCTGAGTAAGCAAAGGCTAGGCTTTAGGTAGACAGAAGATTGGTGTGGCTACTGCCATGTGGTCAGGCTAGTGGCGCCAGTGCACAGGGTCTTGGAGAACAGAAAGGGAGATAATAAAGTCAAGCTTTGATTATGGTGGTTGTGGTACCTGCAGCTTCAGGGTGCAGGCACTTCTCAAGTCAAGGCCTATAAAAGTATTTTTAATTTTCCTGATGTAATTGTTGTCTCCAGGGTTTACTGCCTCTGTCTGCTAACCCAGGCCTAGTCCTGAAAGTTTCTAACCTCCATGCAATCTAATCTAGATTTAGAATGTTTTCAGCCTTCTTACTGCTGAACAAACTCACCCTTTCTAGTTCTTTCTGAGATCTGGCTGGCTGGTCAACTCAGCTGTTCTGGCACAAAGCTCTCTATGAGCTGACTGATTCAATCTGGCTTCTCTCAGTTTCTTATTGTTCTGCTAGGCCTCATATTAAGTTTGCCAATATGTTCTAATACGGCTTGTCTGAATTCACCTGTGTCTAGCTTGTTCTCTCTCTGCAACCTGTTTCTCTATAGCTCTCCTGGGTAAAACTGCCTCTTCCTCTTTTTTCTCTTTCTCTGCTCTGCTCCTCAAGTAGCTTCTCTTTCTTTTCTCTTCACGTGAGAGGTGGGCATATCTTATTCTGTCAAATCTTTCTCTGATTCGTTACTTTGCCTGCCAATCAATTAGATATCATTTTTCAAACATTTGTGCTACTGTCTACAAACTAACCTTACCTTTATTGTTTGGTGTGGGGAGCTGACAGAAGGCGGCTATCATCCTTGCAGCCATCTTGAGCTATATACCCTGACAAGAGACTTGATTACAATAGCCTACAACAGTTGAGCACACTCTGATAACATCTTGTTTTAGATACCCAGGATTTTCCCTTGGGTGTGTGAGACTTAAAGGTGTGTGACTTAAGGGAGTGATTTAGAGATAAGACCTAAGGGTGTGACTTAAGGGCATGGCTTAGAAGTGAGACATATAAAAGGCTAGAGGCAGACAGAAGAACAGAGTATTAGACAACAGAGAATTCGACATTAGACAATTGGCACTTGGAGAGTATTAGACATTAGGCACTTAGCACTTGGAGAAAGAACTTGGAACTGGGAAAGAGACTAGCAACTGGAACTAGGATTAGGTGCTAGGAACTAGAGACTAGGAACTAGGGATTAGGAACTCAAGACTAGGGACTTGGAGAGAAGAAGAGAGACTGAAGAATAAATGGGATTGAATCACACTCTGTCTGGTCTCCACTCCTCGTGTCCGTCCTCACTCTCTCTCTTGCTGAACCCTGACCCGTGAACCGGAGCAGCTTGGGGCAGTGCAGGCTCTAACAATTTAGCCCACAAGGCTTTTGGCAGTGCGGGTCCCAATATTGATAGAGGGTCCACAACATTTTTGGCACCCAACGTGGGTGCAACAGTTTGGGATTAAAAGTGTATGCTAAGAGTGTGTGTGTGTGTGTGTGTGTGTGTGTGTGT
>JANHMN010000025.1:2488613-2507730 GCA_030674055.1 Rhabdomys pumilio
CGTGTATTTGTGACGGCCATTTCTTCATCCTCTAGCTGGCCCCAAGTCAGGTCAATTCCTGGAAGCCATGTCAAAGACGTGCACTCTAGGCTAGTCCATTTCTGCCCAGGGAGAGAACTCCAGGGGTTGAGAGAACCAGGCTGGTTGGGACATTCTTCAAAATCAGTCTGAGGTGTCTCCTAAGAGATCTTCCTTCCTTTCCCTTTCTTTCCAGGAACTTGACAGTAACCACTCTCACAAGGCGAACTTTTCCTGTCCATTTCTTCCTTTTTATCTTTCAGTAAATCTGCATTTCCTGGTCCTGCCTGGGGTCTGCTTCCCAGAGGATCTAGAACCGGCTGAGGTGCTAGTAAAATGGCTGAAGTGGGTAAAGACGCTCACTGTGTGTGCCTGATGACCCGAGTTCGATCCTTGGATCCTGCCTAGAGGTGGACTGAGCAAACCAGTACTACCAAAGTTGTCCTGTGAATTCCACATTGGTCATCACACAAGATTATATGAAATGTAAAGGTGACTGAAGAGGAGTCGGGGGGAAAGCTCAGCACTTGCTGGTAGTGCAAAGCCGCTCGAGTATTTTATTGTTGTTGTTTTTGTGTTGTTGTTGGTTGGTTGGTTTGTTTGTTTTGTTTTGTTTGTTTTTGTTTTTCGAGACAGGGTTTCTCTGTGTAGCCTTGGCTGTCCTGGAACTCACTCCGTAGACCAGGCTGGCCTCGAACTCAGAAATCCACTTGCCTCTGCCTCCCAAGTGCTGGGATTAAAGGCGTGCGCCACCACCACCCAGCTGCTTGAGTATTTTAAACAAAGTCACAACTAGATGTTAGTTTTGTGGAAATAATTCCAAATATGGGGCCTCGGGTGCACTGGGGTGAGGCACCCAGGAGGCGTGCGCTACCTTTTTCTCTTGTTGCTTCAGTATCTTCCATACTTCTAATCGCTGCTTTGCTCGCACCCCCCACCATGTGCTCCCCTTCTCACTGCCCCCACAGCTACGGTGCTTCTCTGCTTCGATGTTACACCTGCATATGTGAGTTTACAGTTCAATCTCAATCGTTCACACACGGGAACATGCCAGACATTCTCTCATCCTGCCCTCCAGTCCTCCTGTTGCATCTTTCCTCCACCACCACGTCATTTCTTCTACTGTCTACAGAGCACATACCATTTACTCTACGTTTATTCCTTAACTCTGCAATCTTAGTATTAGGAATCTGTCTTACAGAAACACTACCACAAATGAATAAGAGGATAAAAACAAGGATGTTTGCAGTCCTCTGTATCTCTGAGGAGGACACTGCAAAGTCCACTAGGAAGAACAAGAAATGTTATGTTTTATGTTATGAACAAGGGGGGATGCTGGCTCTGTGAACAAGGGGGATGCTGGCGTCTATGTCATAGTTTAGGAGATTAGTGGGGGTTAGAAACTCAAAGCCTTCACCAGGCTAAGAATGAACTGGGCATAGCTGGGTTAGCATTCTGGAGGCAGAGACAGGTGGGTATCTGAGTTGGAAGCCAGCCTGGTTTAAGAGCAAGTTCCAGGATAGCAAGGGCTACACAGAAAAACCCTGCCTCAAAAAAATAAAAATAAAATTTAAAAAAAAAAAAAGAAGAAAAGGAAAAAGAAAAAAATAGCATGAACTAGACACACACTCTTATAATTCCAGCACTGAGGTGAACACTCACCGGTGTGTGTGTGTGTGTGTATGTATGTAGGCAGGGGCTTCCTGAAGCCAGCCTGGGTTACATGAGAACAACAAAAACAAAACATTAAAAACTGACAAATAGCATTGAATGTCTGTCTGTGTTAAATGTCAACAGAAGAATCAGTTAAGATGGGGCTGGAGAGACGGCTCAGCAGGTAAGAGCACTGACTGCTCTTCCAGAGATCCTGAGTTAAATTCTTGGCAACCACATGATGGCTCACAACCATCTGTAATGGGATCCGATGACCTCTTCTAGTGTGTCAGAAGACAACTACAGTGTACTCATATACATAAAATAAATAATTAAAAAAAAAAAGAATCAGTTAAGATGCTAGGAGAATATAGTGATTACTCACCTGATATAAATGGCCGTGTTTAAACAAAAGTGCAAAAAGTGCACTCTAAGAGTCTGGAAACTTTGAGCTACTTGGTGGTACATGCCAAATTCCAGAACTATTGGGAGGAGGCAGGAGAATTGCCACAAGTTTCAGACTAGCTCAGATACAGTAAAAGATCTTGGCAACTGTGGCTCAAAAAGCAAAACAAAACAAAATAAAATATAATAATAATAATAATAATAATAATAACAACAACAACAACAATAACAACAATTAACAACAACAACCACCACCACCTCACTTGGGAGGCAGAGGCTGAGGCTGACAGACCTCTGAGTTCCAAGCCAGCCTGGTATGCCAAGTGAGTTCCAGGACAGCCAGGGCTACACAGAGAAACCTTGTCTCTAAAAACAAAACAAAACAAAACAAAACGCACACAACAACAAAGAAACCCTGCAAATTTTGTCTACGTGAATAATAAACACCAACGGTTTTAAAGGAAACTCGGACAAAATACAAACCCAAGCAAAACCAGGATTATCCATAGTGACAGAGAGTAGAGTTAGCCTATATATAAAATCCGCAGACCAACAGTGAAAAGAAGTGCTCCATGTGGCAAAGGGAACATGATTGTCTAGAGTCTGTCTCAGCTCTGCAAAGCAGAAGACAACAGTGGCTTAATCAAGATGGAGATTCTCCTTCAATACAAAAGTAAAGAGTAAGACAGGCTGGACGGTGTCATTCCAGAATGGCTATTGCTGGCCCCAGGGGTCATTATTAGGGCTATAGGCTCCTTCTAGCTCATCCTTTACCTATATCTAATGTAAACTCTCATTTTCATTGTGGTGACTGCCAGAATGCTTGCCATCCCACCCTCATTTTGAAAAATAGGACGTGTCCCTGAGATGGCTCAGAAGGCAGCTGTCACTGTGAAACCTAACTTGTACATGGTGGAGGAAGAGACTCCTGCAAGTTCTCCTCTGATCTCCACTCCCTAGATATAGCATTTGTATACACCCCAATTAAAATTATTTTAAAAATCTTTAAACATGAAACTTTTGTTTGTTTGTTTGTTTGTTTTTGTTTCTTGAGACAGAGTGTCTCTGTGTAGTCCTGGCTGTCCTGGATCTCCACCTGCCTTTGTCTCCTAAGTGTTGGGATGGGCACCACCACTGCCAGAGAAAGTGGGAAGATTTTCAAAGGGTCAGCCTTTCATGGTATCCTTCAGAAGGGCTGGTGAGATAAGACAGGACACAGCTGCTCGTGAGCAGAGTTTACATTTTAAAACTTTAACTTTAAAAGGTCTTTATGCTTACTAGGTAGATCAGGGGGCCCAACAGCAACTTCCTGACCCGTCCTCAGAGTCTCCAATCCCAAGTGCTGTCAAAGTGCTAGGGAACTTGGTACCCAAGGATTCTCCGGGGCTAAAGTGCGTGTACAATTAAATTTTAGGTGTTTTTGAAAGTTCCTTAAAATAAAAAGTAATATCCTCCTGCAAACTGAGTCAGCAGTTTCAGTGTCACTATAGATCATGAAAGCGAGCCACTGAAGGGCCAGCACTGCATCATGTATGTCTCTGTCTGTTAGCTAGAATCAAGGGTAGGAGCAGTGCTGAGATGTGGGGAACAGAATTAGGTAACCCCAGGTTACCGCCTTGGCTGACTGAGCAGTTTACTACAGCCCCCAAGGGCTATGATGTCAGGGGTGGGCCCTTCGGAGCAAAGGACAGAGTGAGGCATAGCAAGCGCAAGTGTGCGGGACACTCAAGTTCACACCAGTCGAGCGTTACAGGCTTTTGTGCCCTTTCTCCACTGTAACCAGCCGCCAGTCACTTCTCACTATTCACCAGGAGACCTTCTTCCAACACCGACCTGCAATTCTCATATTATATGGTTGTGGACTGAGACAAGGAAGACCAGAGTGAACAGATACACAGAGTCTGGGGAGGTGAATTCTAGTGTGTGGGAAGTGATCTAACCTAGTGACAAGCATATACACTTTGGAACCGTTGGAATTCAGACCGGCTCTGCTGTTTGCCAGCTGTGTGCCCTCCCTCACACAGGCTGTTAAACGTCTGAGCCTCGGCTTTTCTGTCTTCAGATGGGGGCGATAGAGTCCTCATCTCATCAAAGTCAGGTGGTAGGAAACAGGGAACAAACTCAAGTGGGGCTCTTCCATGGGAGTGGGAGGGGCTGATGGTAGCCCTAGAGAGTGATGCCCCGAGGGTATAGCAACTGTGGGGAGCAGTTATGACCTGTGGCTCCTCGATGGTGTGAAGGAAGGGAGAGGAAGGGAGCTGTTGGAAGGGGTACCTGGCAGGAGCTATGGGCTCCACAGAAAAGGATGTAGTAACTGAGTGAAGACCAAGGGGAATAAACTACTTTTTCTTTTAAAAAAATTACATTTATTACTGAGTCATGGTGGCACACACCTTTAATCCCAGGCAAGCAGATTTCTGAGTTCAAGGCCAGCCTAGTCTATAGATTAAGTTCCAGGACAGCCAGGGATACAGAGAAACCCTGTGTCAACCCTCCCCCCCAATTTACATTTATTTATGTACATATGTTGTTGGAGGGATTGTATGCCATAGAATACATGTGGAGGTCAGAGGACAACTTGTAAAAGTCTGTGCTCTTTCTACCGTGTGGATCCTGGGAATTGAACTTAGATCCTCGCATATGCTGGCATAGCACCTTCACTCAGCAAACAATCCCGCCCACCCCAAGGGGAATAAACTTTTGTCCTAATCTTTGATCTCTTGCTAGTGCTCTTTATTGAGTAAACCTGAGCAGAAGGCAGAGGCCAGGGTTTGGGGTGAAACAGGCCATCAGCTGGCTCCCAGGACTGGGCATATGATAAGGACAGAGAACGAACTTCTAGGGACACATGGCTATTTAAGCAAAGGAAAGAAACGTGATGAGTGCCTGGAGCAGTTGAGGCCCCAGAGTCCTCTGGTCTGTCTGTCTGTTCCCTCTCCCCCACTTCTCTGTTTATTTTCTGGTTGTCAACAGATTACAGATAATAGCTGTACTTAAAGTAATCTGTGTCTGTCATCACTTATACTGGAATGTTGTTAAGGAGGTGTGTGTGTGTGTGTGTGTGTGTGTGTGTGTGTGTGTGTGTGTTTAAAAGATAACCAGAGGCTTGGACTGAGGATGAGACAGAGGAATACAAACTGGGGGTCGATTAAGAAGAAATGGTGGAGAGTATCCATGTCCCCAGAAGGTTGGGGTAGATACACAATTATCTTGTTTTTTAAGTCCAAATACACATTCACTGGGATGTGATGATAGCTCCTTTCTAATTTTACAACCCAATGACATGCCTGAAAGGGATTTGGTGAAAAAAGTCTTTTTGACCCAAATGCAAAGCCTGGCATTTGCCTCACAAGTTGGGACTGTGCAGCTCTGTCCACTAAGAACTAAGAGGTGATGTGACCTCCTGGATGTTTGAGCACATGCTCATTCACATCCTGGTGCCGGGCTGAGGTCCATCTTTATTCTGATCTGACAAGAGAGGCTACTGGGAGGGATTGGTCATGCCATGGGCTGGCTCTCGGGAAGGAAGCCATCCCCCTGGAGAGTGGTCTGGGGCACAGCTCATAGGCAGTCTCTTGTTCTCCAGCCTTGCTTGCTGCTGAGTTGCCCCCATAGTAATCTGTCTCAGTTCTACAAGCTATTCTTGAGTGTCTGGCTGAGGCTTCAGAGCATTTGCAGCCTCCGTGACTGTTCCCGGCATCTGTCCATCTCAAGACCTCCAGTATCTGTCTACCCCAGCCTCCAGCTTCTTGCCTGGAATAGAATTGCTCTTTTTCTGCAGACTAACCACATCCCATCCCTCAACTCGGCTTAGGCTCCTTCCTGTCACTGCATCCCATAGCATGGCATTATTTTTTCTTCTCTTTCCCTCAGAGCCCACAGTGGATCAGAGAGCCATTCTGAGCTCTATTAGCCTCTGGGATTCCCCTCCTACAGTGGTCCCCATCTTGGCTTCTGTGGGGTTCTAGTTAATTCTCCAGCATCCTGAACACCTCTTGCGAAGGGAATTTGAATATTTGTCCTGGTTTCAGTACTGCCCAGCAGAATGCCTGGTACTGAGGACACCCAATGAAGGTTTATACCAAATGGATGTCTGGGTAATAATCCAGAAGACAGGAAAAGAAGGGTCACATTCCCCAACCAAGTGCCTTTCTTCTTGTCACACTAGTTTTCCTGTCCTTACATGAGTTGGGTGGACATGAGACTGCACTGGTAACTACGCACCTGCTTCTTCATGACTCTGCTTCTCTTTCCAGTGTCCCTCTGAGAGCCTGGCCCTGATCACCCTGTCAGTTCCTCAGTCTCTTCACGTTATTAGTGTTTCAACTTTCAGACAGCACTTACTACCAGCACTGCTAATTTTTTTTTTAGGATGGAATCTAAAGTTTGGCCTCAGACTAACTATGTAGCCAAGGATGTCCTTGGGATTATAATTCTCCTGCCTCTACCTCCCAATGCTGAGATTATAGGCATGTGCCATCATATCCAGTTTATAGCTGAAGATTGAACCCAGGACTCATCACTAGCCTTCAGTGTTTCACCCTGTGTGTATTTTCAATCTCTACCACTCAGCTGTATCTCCACTGGAGCAAAGACCTGCCCAGTGCTTTAGCGTAGGTGAGGCATATGGATGGGACACTGTTCATAACACACTAAGTAAAGGGACACGTGCTACTGGTAACTGCAGGCTAATTTCAATTGATACATATTTTCTATATTTGCTGCTCAATTAGGTGCTTCAAAAAACTCCAAAAGGGCCTAGAGAGCCATCTCCATCTTGGCATCTTGGTAGGCAGAAGAACCTCAGTTCCCTTCCCAGGCGGGACATACTGTCTATCTGCACTTTCCCTGTGGTCTGGGCTTCCCCACAGTGGCCAGATGCAGAAGAACCCAGCACAGGTGTCAGCTGGGAATGCTGCCCCAGCTTTCTGTAAGAGCTGAGCTGCAGTTGCTCAGAACGGCAGAGCAATGTGCCCAGAGAGCCGGGCTGCCCTGGCAGCCAGCAGAAAGCCAGGAACGACTGATCTGTAAGACTGACTGCCGCCTTTTCTGACCTCCCCACCTGAGAGTACACATGAGCTGCCTAGCTTGGGTCAGGAACTGCCTGTCCCTCCAAAGCTGTCCAGACAGGCTGGCTCTCTGTCTTGCTCTAGAGAGGACTAATTTTTTTTTTTTTTTTTTTTGTTAGGATCTGGGGCCTTGCTCTTGCCTTTGCTAGCTCAGTGGAAGGCCAGGTCTGGAACCTCTCACTTGCCCTGGCCCTTCCTTGAAGTGCTCTGGTTTACTGGAAATCATAAATGGAGAGAGAGGCAGACACCCTTTATCACAGCCTTAACAGTGTATTCTTAATAGTTAACAAGCAGAGCTCAAAGACTGGCCTCTGGGACTCCCAGTGACTGATATTTGCACCTGGAAACTGAGGTCAGGTTACTTCTTTTAAGTCACATGTTTTGCTTTAGGGCAGGAAGGAGCCACTTGTTGCAAAGAGGTGATCAGGGCACTGCTGCAAACCAGGGCTGGTAGCAGAGGCTTTGGCTTATGGGGCAACTGGGTTGGGCTGGCAGCTCTCAAACACCTCTCCCATCAAAATCCACCCCAGCGTTTCACCCAGAGAAAACTCAAGGCACCTGCTTCCCTCTAAGACACCTGCCCCGGAGAGCCAGTTTGAGTTCCTGCTACATTATCTGGCTTACAAACAAATTATGCCGGTGGAATAGCCCCATAAAAAATACAGGTCATTTAAGGGTGTCTGAATCACAGTCCGGGCCCCACCCTGCCCAGACACCTAATCTTGTTCCAGCCTTTGCCTGATCACAGGTGTTTATCTCCAGGTTGTCATGGAAGCTGCTAGTATTAACAGCAAGCAACATAGCCAGCTTGGCCATGCTGGCAACCTTAGAGCCTTCTGAGTCCTGGGGTTCTTTGCTGGAGACTGGCCAACTGGGCTCCAGGCTGCCCAACAATGACTTGCATGGGGAGTCACCTAAGGCACACAGTAGAAACTTGCTGTGATGGGCATGTTCACTTTCAGCTGTCAAGGATGCTAGTAAATCATATCTGCATTTCCTGTCCTCGGGGACTGTAGACCAGGGTGACAACAGCCCCTGATTCACTTTGTTGGGGGATTGGCTGGCCCATGGACCACTTGCAAAGCTCTCCAAAGACAGATGTATGCAAGACTTGTGAGGAAGGGACCAGCTGCAGTCAGGCAACACAGCTGGAAGGCAGTTGGCCATGGTGCCTGGCTACTGCTCAAGCCAGACGTCACAGGCCACTGTTAGGCCAGCCTCCAGCCTGGCTGCTTGCATGCACGTAAAACATCACCTTAGCATCTGCCAAGTCCATACTTCTACCAGGAGACTGAGCAAGCTCTCAGTATGTATCTCTTACTCTCAAGAATGGGGAGCCAGCCTCAGGGAAACACTGTAAAAGGGACTAAAGAAAGAAGCCACTGCCCTCCAGACCTAAAGTGTCCACAAAAGAAAAAGCCAGCGGTGTTCCTTGGAATATTCTAGAACAGGATAGACTTCTGCAGTTGTGATGCACAGCTCAGTCTAGTGGGGGAGAGAATCAACCAGGGTACCTACTGTCACAGACACTTCAACCACAGCCATGTTCAGGAGACAGTGCCAAGGACAAGGTAGGCACTGTTCTGTGGCACATGAGCTCAGGTTTGCTGCATGCCAACAGGGCTGCCTTGGGGATCGCTGCGGTCTGTTTTTTCTACCTCAACCTTACATGAATCAAAAGGAATAATTATGCAAAGCCTTCAGTATTATAAACCTTCAATTTATTTATTTACTTTTGTGTGTGAAAATGGTATATGTGCCCATGGTGTGCTGGTGCTTGGGAAGAGGCCAGAGGAAGGACATCAGATGTCCTGCAATCACTCTCTACCTTATTCCTTTGAGACAGGATCTCTTAATGAACGTGGAGTGAGCTGGCAGCTGTCAAGTTCCCATGATCCTCCTGGCTTCATCTCCCACAGCACTGAGCTTACCACGGCATGCCTGGCCAGACCTGACCTTTCACATGGGTGCTAGAGATCTGAACTCAGGCTTTTGTGCATGTTCAGCAGGCACCCTTACCTGCTGAGCTGCCCCGCCAGCCCCATTTTGTCAGTCTGGTTGCATAACTATGTTTCCTTTCAAGGACAAAGAACTTACACGGAAAGAGATGCTGGGAATGAATGATGTGGTGTCACACTTTGGTTGGCTCCATTACACACCCTAGGCAACAAGAATCACTGAAAATACACAGTGGCGGAGAGCAGGCAAGATGACTCAGTGGGTAAAGGAGTGGATGCAAGCTGCCAACCCTGAGGGCCTGAGTTCAATCTCCAGGACCCACCCGGTGGAACCAACTTATGAAAGCGGTCCTCTGACCGCCACATGCACACAAGTAAATCTAATCAAAATTAAAAAGCCAACAGTGTGGCAAAGAGATCTTTGAGATCTTTGGTTCTTTCAATTTAGAAGCTGAGTTATGTTAGATGTACAGCCTTCAAGAAGCTGGGCTTGGTTACACCTCCTGGCTGTTTCTATTGAGAGACTACTAGAGTTTTTGTTTGGTTTTTGTTTTTAAAATAGTGCTCTGCAGTTTGCACTTGTCTGTTTTGTTCAAACCATACCACAAAGTATGTGGGTATTTTTGCTCCCATTTTACATATATAAAAACTTGAGAGTTGAAAGGCTAAGTTACTTCCCAAACACACCCGCATGCACTTAGGGGCAGAGCCTGGTCTTAAGCATAGGCTTTACTGTGTATGGACTTTCTTGCTGTGTGACACTGTCTGGCACAAAACACACAGTGCAGCTGTCTCCTGGGCAAACCCTACTGGGTAGTTCTGACATCTATTCTATCAGCAGCAAAACCCACCACTGTTCTGTGGCTAAGACCAGTGGGAAGGGTCCTAAGGCAACCAGGTGACCAGAGTGGCTGGAGAAAGTACCTCATAGTCCTGTTCTATAAAGCAAAGGATCTATATAGGTCATGGCTTGAGAGGCCATCCTCTACCCCAACCTGAGCACAGGCGACAGGGCCTGCCCACCCAGCTATTCCCCTTCTAGGCTACAGGAAGAGTCTATGATGCCCCAAGGAGGTTGGCAGGATGTGGCTATAGCAGGCAAGGAATAGGATATTCCAGGAACATACCTCCAACCCCTCCCATTGTCACTCACAGAACCAAGAAGGTGGCACACCCTGTCCTTTGCTCCCATGTCCCTGGCCCAGAGGGGCTCTGTATGCCTAGACTTGAGGCTCCTGTGTGCTAAGGAAGTGTACCCCTGCAAAAACTAGAAATGACAGGTAATGGGCTAGCCTTGGAAGATCTGTTTAGTATCACCATGAGGTCAGGTCTCTTAAGGACAATTCAGGGCACAGCAAAGGTGATCTGGCTGTTGTCAGTATCATATCTGTCTGTCCTTCCATGTCCTCAAACCTAGACATACAGACTGAGGACAGACATAAGATTGTTTTGAAAGCAAAAGAAGGGTTTGGGGCTTCATGAGATTAATAACAATCATGAACCCCCGATACAGCTTCAGGGGTGTTCTTAATCCTTTTAAGGTTTTTTTTTGGGGGGGGGCAGAAGTGGTCTAGAGTTCTTGTCTTGTAAGCATAAGGACATTAAGTTCAGATGCCCCAGCACCCAGGTAAAAAAGCTGGGTGCACTGCTGGCATGTCTATAATCCTAGCACTAGGCAGATGGAGATGGGGGTGCGTGACGCTGGAGCTTGCTGGCCAGCCAACCTAGCTCCATCAGTGAGCTCCATGTTCAGTGAGAGACGCTGCCTCAGAAAACAAGACAGAGAGTAGCTGAGGAAGGCACCAAACACCATCCCCTGGTCTCTACATACATGCACACACATGTACCCTCTCACACTTCCCTCACACTGATCCTTCCCCGGTCTCTACACACATGCATGCACATAAACCCCAACCCCCACGCCAATCCTTTGTGAGGGCTTTATTTTTTAAACAGAACCAGAACCCTCTAGAATGGGAATGCGCCTCACGAAGTTACTTTTCTCTTCCCCTCAGACAGGAAGAATATGATTAACCGAATTTCACACTGGAGGCTAAAGGGGTCAAGAAGAGGGTGGCCAGCTTAGGTCGCCAGGATCTTGGAAGAGAGGAGAGTGAGGACAGCGCCCTCTCTGGTCAAGGTGGAGTCTCTCCAAACAAAATTAAACATCCTAAGAGAGTATGTACACTTTGTTTCTTCTTTCCTTTATTCCATTTTGTTTGTTTTAGGTTGTTCTTTTACACGGGGTCTCCTGAGCCTAGGCAAGCCTGGAACTCTATACACAATAGAGTTTAATTTTTTTTAATAAAGTTTTTTTTTTTTTTTTTTTTTTGTTTGTTTTTGGTTTTTTGAGACATCTATATAGCCTTGGCTGTCCTGGAACTCACTCTGTACACCAGGCTGGCCTCGAACTCAGAAATCCACCCGCCTCTGCCTCCCAAGTGCTGGGATTAAAGGCATGTGCCACCACTGCCCGGCAAGAGTTTAATTTTTGATTCTCCTGTCTCCACCTTGACAGTGTTGGGATTAGAGGTGTGCACCACCATGCCTGATTTCTGCAATGCTGAAGGCAGAACCCAAAGTTTCATGTGTGCTAGGTAAGAAACATCCCCCAGCCCTTGAAGTGCATCTTTTCTAACCATAAAGACAGATTGTATTTCACTACAGAACTGGTCAGTAGGGTTCTCCTTCATCCCCTCAAGGGTCTGTCATGGCTTCTTAAGGGAAGGCATGTTATCATTTGCTCCCTACTGTAAGTCTGTGCCCACCGCTCAACCTGGTACATTTTAGGTGCTTAGCTGGTTGCTGAACACGCAAGAAATAACAAAGGAATACACAGAATACCTAGGTGCAAACCAAAGCTGGCAGGGAGTGGACTGACTGACATCAGTTCATGCAGCCCTGCTGGAACCTCACTGTTAACTCTCCAGAGGCTTAGCAGCTCTCTGCAGCCCAAGGGACTTGTTTGTCATGTTCTTTATTCAGAGTGAGGAGACTTGACCAGCTTCCTGCCCCAGCTTTTCCAGTGCCAACAACAGGCTGGGAAGTGACTTACCTAAAGTCCCCTTTCACCCTGTGACAGATCAGTTTAGGGAGTGATGGTCACAGGCAAATGCAGCCATGTATAGACTAAAGATACATAAAGTCATAGCTGGGTGGGGACCTGGTCACAGGCAAAGTCATCTGTAGTTGCAGATAACATAAAAACAGCTTATGTGACTCTGAGGTGTGCTGGATACAATCCCAGCTGGCCACGTGTCCTTGGGAAGTTGTTCAAAAAGAAAGCACTGCCTTTTCTAGGTGTAAAACGGAAATAAACGTTTTCTATTTATTCTCTTAGCATTCCCCCTGTTTCAAAATGTATTACTTTTTCTTCCTTTCTTTCTTTTTTTTTTTTTGCATCAAATTCAAACTCACAACCCCACCAAAATCTGTCCAACCAACTTATCTAGTATGATGGCTTTAGATGTCTACTCTCTCTTCAGACCTGAGTGTCTAAGACAGACAACTCTTTCCTCCAGCTGGAACTTACTCATAGGGCAAGTCTTATAAAGCCTTCTCTACCTGAGCTGTTGAGTGTATTTTCAGTGTCCGTGTACATGATCTTGAAGTCCTGATGCTCCTCCTCCTGCCTCCACCTCCCCAGTGCTAGGGTGAGCATCACCACACTGAGTTTCATGCAGTGCTGTGGTTGGAGCCCAGGACCTCATGCATGCTGGGCAAACAGTCTACTGACCATGCTGGACCTCCAGCCCCAGGAGGACGATAAGATCCTTGAGGCAACTGTCTTTTCTCTAGAGCATCTAAAATACCATGTATGGGTCAGGCTATAGCTTGGTAGGAGAGCACTTTCTTTTTCTTTTCTTTTCTTTTTTTTTCTTTTCTTTTTTTTTTTTTTTTTACAGGGTTTCTCTGTGTAGCCCAGGTTGTCCTGGAACTCACTCTGTAGACCAGGCTGGCCTTGAACTCAAAAATCCACCGCCTGCCTCTGCCTCCCAAGTGCTGGGATTAAAGGTGTGCACCACCACCGCCCGGTGGGAGAGCACTTTCTTAACATGCACAAGATTCTGGATTTAGCTCCCAGCACCACATACATATGTATATACATACATACATATGTACATACTGGGCCGGTGAGATGGTTCAGAGGAAATTTGTAACAAAAATTTTACAAATAAAAATACTGACTCACTTGAAGTTATAAGTTATAATTTGTTTAAGAGTGACCCCAACACTCCCTCTATTTTCCAAGCAAAGAAAATGAAACCTAGAAATTGGAGACACATTTAAGCCACACCCCTTTCTACATGTTTAGTCTGTGTGTGGGAAAAATTCAATTCTATTCCAGCACAGACCATATCTGTGGAGGAGCGCCCTAAACAGAGCCCAGAGCAATCACCAGGATTGTAGTCTCAGTTAAGGACTGCAGGAAAGAAAACAATTCAACTGAAAACTGGTAAGTGGTGACTTCAAAACAATCCAGCTGGGAAATCACCGTGTCCCTGTCTGCTGTGTTCTTCATCAAGGCACTCACACCTGTGTTTTACTCAAAAGCAGCGGTCCAGCCCCAGAGCTTTTCTACAGTCAGGTGGGCAAGAAGCTAAACACAGGCACACAGTGGTGACAGGGACAATCCCAGCCACCCACACAGTAGGCAGTGGCAGGCTCAGGGAACAATGTCCCATAGCTACCCAGCAGGGCCCGCATCCCCTCTCTGTGTCCCAACATCTCTGTTCCTCTTCTCCCTCTGGTCCAGGCTTCCACTGTTCCTACTCACCTGTCCAGTCCACCCGGAAAAGCCCTTGGAAGAGCCCCCCCACCACCACAACTTCGCCTGTTCTATCCAGAACAACCTCAAGACCCATACTTTCATTTCTTGCTTTTTTTTTTTTTAATTATTACATTTGTGTGTGCAGGGTTTTTTTTTCTTTGTTTGTTTGTTTGTTTGGTTTGGTTTGGTTTGGTTTTTCGAGACAGGGTTTTTCTGTGTAGCCCTGGCTGTCCTGGAACTCACTCTGTAGACCAGGCTGGCCTTGAACTCAAAAATCCACCACCTGCCTCTGCCTCCCAAGTGCTGGGATTAAAGGTGTTCGCACCACTGCCCGGCTTGTGAGTGCAGTTTTTTTTGTATGTTTGTTTTTCCTAAGGAAAATTTAAAAAAACAAAACACTCCCCAAATCACAAGTTCACAGTCAGGGATGCCTATTGACCCCGTCTGCCAGCATGAAATGCCCAGTGTGTCCTGAAGGTTACTGGTCCATAGCAGTCAATCAGACATGTTTGGGAAAACGTGTATGAGAATCTTAGCTCTCAATGACCAGAGCTTAAGCAACCTAACACCCATGCAGACATCTGCAAGCACTTAAAAGATGCACAACTGCTCCCAAAGTCACTGACTGGGCTAACAGCTGACACATGGCAAGAATCTGGTTCTTCTGTGTCCCTTTCTCGAATGAAGCTGTGACAGCTATTCCCTGAGAGTTTCCTGCTCATTGGTACATGTCCCTCAAATATGTCGCTAAACCTCGGTACAGAGGAGGGCTTTTCAGGTTTTAAAAGAAAACTTTTTCAGGCTGGGAGGTGGTGGGGCACATCTTTAACCCCAGCATGGGACACAGAGGCAGGTGAATCTCTTCTGAGTTCAATGCCACCCTGGTCTACAAAGGAAGTTCCAGGATAGCCAGGAATACAAGGAAAAACCCTGTCTCAAAAACAAAACAACAAGAAAAAAACCCTTTCCAGGTTGCAGGATGAATCAGATACATTTTACCACCTAGCTGCACCATCTGTCCTCTAACTCGTAATTTGTTTATGTTTGTTAACTTTGTGGTGCGGGTGGGGGTGGGGGGGCGGAGCATGGGGACTTGAACATCCTAGGCAAGCATTTTGGCACTTGTGCTGAGAATCTGGCCTTTTAACCAGTAAAATTTGAATCACGAAGATCAGGCAAATTTGGCCAGTGTGTTTCAATAATTTGGGTTAAAGGAAATAGGACAGACAATTGTATAAAGGGTAGTAAGTTTAAAGTTAGGTATTGTTTGAAGATTATATTTTTTGTTTCTCATTAGTTTCACTTTGTTTTTCAGGTCAATGTGAAGACAAATGTGGTTCCTCTCCCACCCACTTGAGGCCAAAGTGACAAGAAACCAGGGGCCTTCCTAGGAGAGCATCCTGACTTGTCTGTAAGTCACAGTTCCTTCTCTCTCTCTCTCTATATCTCTCTCTCTCTCTCTCCCTCCCTCTCCCTCCCTCCCTTCTTTTCCTCTCCCCCCCCCCCTCCCCCCCTTTCTCTTTAGGTGCTGGCAATGGAACCCAGGGTCTTAGGCATGGTAGGCCAGTTCCCTGGGCGACACCCCTAGCCCTGGCTTCTGTATTTCTAACTAAAGAATACATCATATATCTCTCCAGATAGTGTCAACTCTAGCTTTCTGAAAGCTTCAGGTGGAGGAGATACACCACTACCACCTCCCCCTCCTCCCCCTCCTCCTCCCCCTCCTCCCCCTTCCCCTCCTCCCCTCCTCCTCATCAATTGTTTTTCTACCACTGAGCTACACCTCCAGCCTTAATATTAACTATTTAAAATGTTTCAAGTTACACTTTATTTTGTGTACCTGTCTGTGTGCACTTGCAAGGACCATGATGGACACCAGAGAGCGACTTGTGGGAGTTGGTTCTCTCTCTTTGCCCTGTGGGTCCTGTGGACTGAACTCAAGTCACTGGGCTTAGCGGCAAGCACCTTTGCCTGCTGAGCCACCCCACTGTCCATCCCCCTCCTCCTGGTATTAGTTCTCTCTCTAGGCTATTGACTGTTCTTGAGAATAAACTCACTGTCACAGACTGCCAAATGAAACACCAAACAAATGAAAACAATTTAAGAGACATAAGAGAAAGGAACTAAACCGCATGACACACATCGTTAGGCCCAGCACTCAGGCGGCAGAGGCAGGCAGATCTCTAAATTGGAGGCCACCCTGGTCTACAGATTAAGTTTTCAGACAGCCAGGGCTACTGTTGAAACTCAGTTTCAAAACAAACAAACAAACAAAAAAGAGAGAGAGAGAGAGAGAGGGGGAGGAGGGGCAAGGGGAAGGAGGGAGCAGGTTAGGGGAAGGGAAAGTAAGAAACAAACTAGATTGTAAACAAACTACATCAATTAAAAAGTTGTTTTGGAAGGCTGGACTGATGGCTCAGTGGTTAAGAGCATCCACTGCTCTTCCACAGGTCCTGAGTTCAATTCCTAGTAACCACTGGTAGCTCACAGCCATCTGTAATGGGATCTGATGCCCTCTTCTGGTGTGTCTGAGGACAGCGACCATATACTCACATAAAAATAAATAAATAAATAAATAAATAAATCTTAAATTAAAAAAAAAAAGATTGTTTTGGAGACGTAGAGTCTCACTATGTAGCCCTGGCTGTCTGGAAACTCACTATGTAGATCAGGCTAGCCTCAAACTCACAGAGATCAGCCTGCAGCCCTAGAACTAAAGGTGTGACCTATTATCCCCAGGCCCAAATTTAAATATTTTTAAAACTAGTAATTTTAGGCAAAAAAAAAAAAAAAGCAAACTTGATTTACAAAATACTTCATTCTTTCAACCATAAAAAATTCTCTCTTAAGCATGGTGTTTGGTAAAATTCGAATCCATCATTCCAGCTGAGCATCTCAGATTCCACATGATGAAGGCGGTGTGGAGCTAAGCTGACCCAGGTTGGGGGTGAGCAACAGGGACCACCAAGGTTCCTGCAGATGTCACAGGAACCTTCTTAGGTGGGGGCTTAAAGAGGCTGCAGTCATCACCAAGCCCAGCAGGTGAAATTCAGGGAGGGCTGGTAGAGGTGTAGTAACCTTTGGCATGAAAAGGCAGAAGGTAATCTCAACAACAATACAACATTTGGAATTATTTTCTGATAGAAAAACTAACAGAATGGGAAAAAAAAAAAAAAACCAGACCATAAACCACTCCCATTCAAGTCCTCTAAGTTTTCGTTAAAGATTTATTTGTACACTGTGCGTGTGCACACCTCTCTGTGTGGGTGCCATGAGAGACCAGAGGAGCACACCAGATTCTCTGGAGCTGGAGTTACAGGGGCAGGTTATGAGCCAGGAACGGAACTCATGTCCTCTACAAGAAGAGGACATGCTCTCAAACCCTGAGCACTTACAGCCCCTGAGGTCTCTCCAGCCCCTCAAAGGGCTGAAGCAAAATAAGGTTTAACGGGGTTGTGGATGGGGTAATCAGGGAGTAGTCTGGCCTCAGGGCTGACAGAATGTGGGATCTGCTGGACCGGGATTCTTCCCCAGTGGACCCTGAAGCACTGCAAAGCAGCTGTAGGAGCGACTAAAGAGCCCTGTGCCAGATACCTCACACACACTCCAACGTACCGTACACTTGCTGAGCTACTGGGGTGCACTTCCCTATTCTGGCTGGCAAATTTGCTGAAGGTACACCCTCAGTCCTCATTCCCCCTGCAACATTATAAGGATAGTTTCAAAGATTATGGTTTTATAGACCAATTGTGAATATCAACAACCAACTCCAACACTGAACACATGTGGTTCACATCAACGCCTAAAATCTAATGCAGGAGTCTGCAAAAGTTCACACTCACTCGCAGCTGGTCTTCAGAAGGAGGGAGTCCATTTTCTTCTTTCTTGGCTGTCCAGCCTCCAGACATCACAAGGAGGCCCGGGGCATGCTGCCATCTGCAGGCCAGACATAAAAACACTTACGACTGAGCCAGAGCACTCAGCCGAAGCCACCCACCAAAGCAAGTTCTTCTTGCCCTTCCTCCCTCCCTGTCCTTTTTATTCTATTCTATTTTTTATTTTTATTTTGAGACAGGGCTGCATAGCCCTGGTTGGCTTGGAACTTGCTTTGTTGACCAAGCTGGCCTCAAACCCTCAGAGGTCTAGATGTCTCTGCCTCCTGCGATTAAAGGCATGGGCCACCTCACCCAACTGCTGTTTAAATTTTATTTTTGAGACCTTGATAGGCAATCAAAGCTGGCCTGAAACCTATGATTCCCCCTGTCTCAACGTACTAAGTGCTGGGACTGGAGGTAAGTGTTACCACACCTGGCAAGTAAACATTAAAAAATATCATATGTATGTATTCGTTGAGTTACTTGTGTGTGCATGAATGTGCGTGTGTTGGCATATATGTTCTATGACATGTGTGTGAAAGTCAGAGGACAACCTTTAGGAACCTGTTCTCTCCTTCTACTCTGTGGGTCTTGGGGATTGAACTCAGATCATCAGGGTAGAAGAGAAATGCCTTTACCTCACTGAGCAAGTTTGCTAGTCCCATCCAATTTTTCTTTCATTCTTTTACTTTTCTTTCCTCCCCTGCCCTCCCTGATCATCTCTCTACATAGCCTGTGCTATCACAGAACTCACGTATAGACCAGGCTGGCCTCCCAACTCAGAGATCTACTTGCCTTTGCCCTCCAAGAGCTAGAATTAACACACCCAACCCCACAAACATTTCTAAATGACAGCAGCTAACCCTCACACAGGGCTGTAGTCCATAGGCTTGGGTTTTATTCATTTATCGAAACCTCAGAGCAACAGGTGAGTGTTTTTTAAAAGGTCTCTGCCAATCAGCCTGACGTCAAAATTAGACTGGGTGATTAAAATGAAGATCTGGGGGTATCACCTGATTTCAAAGAGGTTGGTGAAAAAATGAAAACCTGAAGACATTGAGCCTCCTGGAGGTCACTCTCACATCTTCAGGAACACAGCACCACCCTGCTGTTTGGAGCTGCACATACACAAGACAAATTCCTCCCCTTAGGGCTTCCATCCTGCTACTGAGGGTGACACAGCAAAGATGACAAATGCTAAGCAGGAGCTGCAGAATGGCTCAGTGGGTAAGTACCTGCATGCAAGCAAGCGGCAAGCAGCAAGACCTGAGTTCAATTCCCCAGAACTCATGTAGAGTGCACGCGTGTGCGTGCGCGCGCGCACACACACACACACACACACACACACACACACACACACACACACAC
>JANHMN010000025.1:2541526-2551808 GCA_030674055.1 Rhabdomys pumilio
AAAAAAAAAAAAAAAAAAAAAAAAAAAAAAAAAAAAAAAAAAAAAACCAAAAAAACAAAACACAAAACACAAAACCAACAACAAAATTTTGAGTAATAATGCGATAATAATCCGTAGATGTAAACATGCAATCATATAATCCTGTGAGAATTACAAGGATGTGACAGAGTAAAGCAGCTTTGCTTCTAAGACCAGATGACATTCTGTCTCAGGCTGGACTTCTCTATGAGCCTGCTAGCTGGCCAGAAAAATGCTGCAGCACCCTCTACTGCAGTGGTTCTCAACCTTCCTGATGCTGGGACCCTTTAATGCAGTTTCTCATGTTCTGGTGACCCCCTGTAGTGATCCGAATAGGTTTGGCTCCCATAGACTCATGTGTTTGAATGCTTGACCCACAGATTGGAATGTCACTATTAGAAGGTATGTCCTTGTTAGAATAGATATGTCCTTGTTGGAGGAAATGTGTCACTGTGGGGCTGGGCTTTGAGGGCTACTAGTGTTCAATCTCTCTGGCCAGTGAGGAAGAGACAGTCTCTCCTGGTTGCCTTTGGATCAAGATGTGGAACTCTTGGCTCTTTCTCCAGTACCATGTCTGCCTGGATGCTGCCATGCTTCCTTCCATGAGAATGAACTGAATCTCTGAAACTCTTAAGCCAGCCAATTAAATGTTGTCCTTTATAAAAGTTGCCTTGCTTATAGTGTCTCTTCATAGAAATGGAAACCCTAACTAAGACTACCCCCAATCATAAAACTATTTTGTTGCTACATCATAAATGTACTATTGCTACTGTTAAGTGTTAGATGTCTGCGTAGACGTCCGACCACAGCTCAGAACAGACCACTCCAGACCACACTGTTCCAAGGGGGGAAGGCTTATTCAGGAGATAGGACAAAGGTGTGGGGGGGAGAAGATGGAAGAAGAAGAGAGGAAGAAAAGAAGTAGAGGCCGGCCATGACTATGTGGAGAGAGAAGTGGGGAGGACAGAGAAGCTAGAGAGTAAGAGGGTAAGAGATTAAGAGAGAGAGGAGGGGGCAAGCAGCCCCTTTTATAGTGGGCCAGGCCTACCTGGCTGTTGCCAGGGAACTGTGTGGGTGGAGTTTAGACAGAATACTAACATTAAGAATTGTAATTACCCCTCTGTCAGGGGTTGTGACCCACAAGTTGAGAATCTGGCTCTCTTGGGTCTAGGAGTATACTACCAATGCCACCATGGCCAAGTGTTCTCTGATGACCTCAGCAGTCTGTGATAGATCCCAAAGCTCCAACTAAAGGGACTTAGCTTAATAGACCTTCTGAGACCTTCACAGTTCTTGATGAAATAACAATAAAGACAACAAACCTTCACAGACAATCTCTAATTTTATTGTTGCCTTTGTTGCTGAGGAAGATTCTCCCTAAGTAGTTCAAGATGGCCTTGAACTCTCAATCCTCTGGTCTCAGGCATCTGAGTAGTGGGATTAGAGGTGTGCACCACCACTCACTACTTAAATTTCAAGGGTTTTTTGATTCTCTAAGCCATTAATGGACCTTAGAAAAAGCTTTAAAATTGTACAATACCATGCTTGTAACAAGTAACATGACTTCTTTTGGTCACACAGTAAGTGCCATACCCTCAGCCTAAGGGATACCAGAGTACATCATGACAGTTATGATGCAGCACTACTGACCAGTGAGATCTCTATCTTCTCTCACCTTGTTCAGAACCAAAACCCTAGCTTCAGAACACAGAGGTGGCCACCATGGTACTGTTTAATGTTTTACAATACAGTACATGTACACATGTGTAGTGTCAACCTCTCCCTTTCGCAGGAATAGGAGAGTGTTTTAATTGCCTAAGGAATATTAGTTCCTAAAAAACTATATTAATTTCCAGACTAGTGCAGAAGTGAATCGTGACAAAATAGCTGGTCATTGGACTGGGTGTACACATGGCTTGACTGACTCAGGTTTCTCTGTTCAGTAAGGATTATGAAATGATGTGGGAGGTCGCTGGCCCATTTTACTTGATATGGAGTCTATGCTAGACATAGATACTACTGCTTCTGAAATGCATGGCCCTGGGCTAAGAGAACATCATCATTTGAAGTCAAGTCCAGGTATATACTCCTTGATCAGTGCTGGGTATCTTACCTGTCTGAGAGCTGTCCCGAAATGAAGGAGCCCATCAGCACACCCACGAAAAACAAGGAGATGGTGAATGGAGCCTTCCAGTCATCCTTACACACCAGGTCCCACTGTAGGAGGAGCAAAGGGGATGCATCACTCACTCCTTTTCTGAAATTTAAGGCTTCTTGGAAAATGAACTGGCACACCCTACAACCCTGAATGTTCTGACTATAGGAGCTCACTGATCTAGGCAATGACTCAGCTGGGCAGCAATGCAGAGAAAGCAGGTGGCCTCCCCCTCTCCATCTTTTCCTTCATAGAGTAGGCTCCATGTCTTGATTCAATTTAAGGAGGGGAGAAGGGCAAGCAGCAGCACTCTACCAAGCCAGACACTGATCTCTGGTCAGCAATGACTTTTGTACAATCTGGTAGGTGGACAAATGTTCCTAGCCTAGTTACCATCCACATGTGACTACTAATACCATGACTGGGAGTGGTTGAGGGTCATAAAGCTGAAGGAACCAATAATGATAGGAAGCTTCTGAGCTGTGAAGCGGTGTCACAGACAAAATTATGGCTACTGTCATTTTTTTTCCCCAAGACAGGGTTTCTCCGTGTAGCCCTGGCTGTCCTGGAACTCACTCTGTAGACCAGGCTGGCCTCAAACTCAGAAATCCACCTGCCTCTGCCTCCCAAGTTCTGGGGTTAAAGGCATGCGCCACCACTGCCCGGCTGTCATTCTTAAATATGATAAAATGTATTACTTTTGCTACAACAAAGATGACATGAAGGATAAGCTGCTGTAAGCTATTTATCAACATGCCCCATGTGATGGTTGGGAACTGATATATCCAAGGTAGACAAGAAATCCACTCAGAGGGCTGGGCTGTAGCTGAGTTGGTAGAGAGCTTGCCTAGCATACATGAAGCCCTGGCTTCAATCCCCAGCACTGCACAAACTACATATGGTAGTTGATGTGTGTAATCCCAGCTCTTAGGAAGAAGGATCAGAATGTCAGTGTTCAAGGTCAGCCTTAACTACAAGTTAGTATCAAGGTTAACCTGGGCTACATCAGACCATATCTTTAAAAATAAAGTAGGAGATGGTAGAGAAGGAAAAGAAAAAGGAAATGTACACAGGATTCTAAAGTCAAGTTTTAAAGTTGTGGACCTAAGTAACTTTCCCAAGCATCCTTGTAAGGCTGGATACCATGTAAAAACAAGTCAAATTGCTCTATAGGCATGGTAGCATCTTTCTGGCTTTCACTTCACATGCTTGATTTATCCTGTTCTTAGTCTGGGTAAGAGGATAACTCAATAAGTAACTATGCAGTCACCCACCACAGACATTCCCTGACAACTGTGATGGTTTGAATATGCTCAGCCCAGGGAGTGTCACTATTAGAAGGTGTGGCCTTGTCAGAGTAGGTGTGTCACTATGGTTATGGGCTTTAAGACCCTCATGCTAGCTGCCTGGAAGCCAGTATTCTGCTAGCAGCCTTCAGACAAAGATGTAGAACTCTCAGTTTCTCCTGTACCATGCCTGCCTGGATGCTGTCATGTTCTTGCCTTGCTAATGGACTGAACTTCTGAACCTGTAAGCCAGCCCCAATTAAATGTTGTCCTTTATTAGACTTGCATTGGTCATGTGTGGAGAGCTTTTGGTGCTGCTTATAGAAATTTTGGAGTACTTGTCACTGGGTACTTGACAAGAGTACTTGTCACTGGGCTTGGAGGAGGAAGTAGGATCAGATAAGAGTATTTACATTTGGGCTAATGCAAGGATCAAGGTAAACACAACCAAGGAATGTGTGACTTCCCTTTTGTCTTGGTAATCCTGATAAGCCCCTAGACCCAGTAACTCCAGGGACTGTTTATTGCTTTGTTTGATTACTACCAGGTGTGATCTCTTTGTTCATTGCCTTGTTTGGTTACTTTGTCTTTGATCTAAGAACTGATCATATTCTTTGGATGTACATAGAATGGAGTAAAAGCTGACTGGGAAAAATCAAAGCTGCTTCAGCCTCAGCACTGGCTGGAGTCATGTTATAATGTTTGTCTAATTGTCTTTTTCTTTTCAATCCTCACTCCTGCCCTTGAGACCCTGTATACTGACTGACCTGGCTTGGTCAGTCACGGTGTCAGTTCACAGCAGTAAAACCCTAACTAAGACACTGGCTTACACTAATATTTGTCTCCTAGTGGCCACATAAAGCCTGTGAGCAGAGTTATGAATGACTAGAGTTTCCAAAAGTACAGGGTGGATCCACTTTCCTATCTAATAAAGTAGGCATTTAGACTTGGCCCGAGTTTGTATTAGAGGGTGGGATGTAGTCAAAGTTAAGTATCCCTGCTAGATGAGCTTACCCTTGAACCTAGTATTCCTGTACTCATCTGGCTACTCAGTTGTAACTAAAGCACTGGGTGATCAGATCATCAGTGCTTCTACTTGGTGGGTGGATAAGTAGTACTTGGCCATTAGTCAACCTTCATGGCTGGAGAGCTGCAAGAGACGAACCAAACTTTGAGAATCTAGAACAGCTATGACCAGGGGTCTATACTTCACTCTAGTCAGAAATGTGCCTCTCTAGTAGTAATAGGCTCAAGGGTATATTAATATAGCTGTCAAGAATTTTCAAACTGTTCACTTAGGTAGACTCTTTATCTCATTTATGTCTCAAGGAAACAGTTAAGCTTTTTTTTTTCTCCACAGAGGATCCCATGCACTCTTTTGGCCTCCACATGTATGTGGTACTTCAAATACATGTGTGCAAAACACTCATATACAAATAAAAATAAATCTTTAAAAAAACAACTGTTGAGGTGGTTTTTAAAAGAGTAAAAAAAAAATCATATCTCTTATTTATTATTAAATGCATATGTATTGTATCTGTATGCATGTATATATATATATAAATATATAACTACATACATGGAGACCAGAAGAGCATGTTGGGTGTCCAGCTTTATTCCTTTAAGACAGAGTCTCTTACTGAATAACACAGCCATGCCTGGCTTTCCTCTCTCCCTCCCTTCCCTCTCCTCATTCTCTCTTTCAAGACAGGTTTTCTCTGTGTAGCACTGGCTGTCCTGGAATTCACTCTGTAAACCAGGATAGCCTCGAACTCAGAGACCTGCCTGAGTGTTGGGATTAAAGGTGTGCTCCACCATTCCCTGGCTGCATGGTGTGTGTGTGTGTGTGTGTGTGTGTGTGTGTGTGTGTGTGTGTGTAAGGGTATATATATGTTTATGTAAGTGTATGCCACATGTGTATATTGCTTCTGCAGATAGAAGGTGTTGGATCCTCTGGAGCTGTACTATGAGTTGGTTGTAAATCACCCATGGGTATTAGAAACTGAACTCAGATGAGCACAAAGTGCTCCTTAACACTTAGAAATCTCTCCACAGTCGTATCCGTTCCTTCCTTCCTTTTTTCTTTTAATGTGGGAGCTGGGTTTCAATGTCAGATCTTTATGCTTCTGTAGCAAGCTCTTACTCACTTAGACATCTCTCCAGCTCAAAGAAGTTCATCTCTTGGCTTCACATGTAATAAGAATTGCTTTTCAACTATGTGAAGAAAGAGAGCGGGGCAGAAGGGGTGGGGGTATAGTCTTCAGGGACTAAATGTTCTTATAGTGGTGAACTAGCTGGAAAAGTGATAGGATTTGTGCCCAACAGGCAAAAGTCTTCCCTGCAACGTACCTACTGTGTTTGCATCAGTGACCAAGCATACTAGCAGGTATCAGTTAGTACTGAAGGCATTAATTTCTAAAACATTTTGTTCTGCTTTCCACTACAATTAATAAGGACTCCTAGTTGTGAGAGTTTATAGTCCAATCACTTAGGAGCTAGAGGCAGGAAGATCACAAGTCAAGGCAATGCAGCAAGACTCAATCTCTAGAATACAATTGAAAAAATAAAAGTGAATACTTACTTCAGGACTCTCAGAAAAAGAGTATTTGCTATAAAAGCCTCTATCATGCCCACAGTACCCTGAGCAGAGGAATAACCTGGGAACTATAGGATGTATGGGTGAGTGGATTAATGGATAAAAGGGAATCAATATTATCCTTCAATATTATCATTTCCCATAGGTTTAGGCCTCAGGCCTAGCCACCCAAAGCCCAGATGAACCCCACACTTCAATCTTTAGAATAAATTCTTCTCTTTGTTCTATGACTCCTGACTTTATATCACTCTCAGAACTCTGACCCAAGGTAATGGTTCTGAGCAAGAGAGGGCATCAGTCTGATTGCTTCTTGCCAGCGTCTACTATAGCTGTGCATGCGCAAGGGGCCAGGAGTCCACAAGTGGCTACTTTGGTTTGTTATGCAGCTACAAAGGCAAATGAGGGTCTGTGATTCTCCAGAGAGAGAGTTGGGGAGGGGAATGCAGACGGGGTGAGGGTGGATGGCTAGCACAGCCAGGCAGTCAGGTCCTGGCTCCAGCTGTCTCTGGCCTCTATATTTCAGACTCATGCAAGCCCAATAAATTTTCTTTTTTCTTTTCTTTTTTTGGTTTTTCAAGACAAGGTTTCTCTGTGTAGCCCGGCTGTCCTGGAACTCACTCTTTATAGACCAGGCTGGCCTCGAACTCAGAAATCCTCCTGCCTCTGCCTCCCAAGTTCTGGGATTAAAGGCATGCGCCACCACTGCCAGGCATAATTTTCTTTTCTTTTCTTTTCTTTTTTTTTTTTTTAAAGATTTATTTATTCATTATGTATACAGCAGTCTAGCAGTCTCCTGTAACTGCCCCGAGCTGTAAAAGACCTTTCTGCCCCACGTTTGGCGCCAAACTGTAAAGGACTCGAGCTGTAAACTGTAAAGGACCACTCTTGCCCACGTTTGGGGGCCAAACTATAGCGGCCCGCTCTGTTCCGCAGGTCCAGGTTTAGCAAGAGAGAGAGTGGGGGGAAGAAGGGGAAGAGCCGCGAAGAATAGAGACAAGCCAGAGGATCTGTAGTAAAGTCTTCTTTACTGTCTCCACCATACACACACCACTACACCTACTACTACTACACCCCACACTCACACACACACACACACACACACACACACACATACATATACACACTACAACAAGGAAATCCTGGGTATTTATAGGCTTTTGCCACGTGCCTTGTAGGCGCGTGGATACCACGTGCCTTGCAGGTGTGGATATGACGTAAGCCTTGGACAGCACGTGCGCCTTACAGGCATATATGGCATAGATAGCACGTGGACAACACGTGCACCGCATGCCTTGTAGGCATGAATACCACGTGCTCCTTGCAGCTGGGGACACTTAACAGCAAAACAAGCTATATGGGATATCAGAGTGTGCTTCAGCTGTTGTAGGCTGTTGAAAACCAAGTCTCATGTCAGGGTATATGGCTCAAGATGGCTGTAAAGCTGATAGCTGCTTTCTAGCCGCTTTTTGCTTAAAGTCGGCTCCCAACAGTCTCCTATATGTATGCCCAAAGACCAGAAGAGGGCACTAGACTTATTAAAGATGGTTATGAGCCACCATGTGGTTGCTGGGAATTGAACTCAGGACCTCTGGAAGAGCAGTTAATGCTCTTAACCTCTGAGCCATCCCTCCAGCCCCCAGGCATAATTTTCAATCAGGTGGGTTGTGGATAACAGTGGGAAGGAACTCCCATTTTCCAAGATGATCTAGGCAAGAGACAAGACTGATGGAAAACCTAATCCAGAACAACAGAGTGATTTGGAGAATTGTCCATGCCTAAGCAGGAGACTTATGGAAAGCAGAGACATGGTGTAGGACAATGCAAAGCCATGTCAGGCCAGCTAAAGGAGTCCTGAGTCATAGGCACCAGAAACCTATAACAAAAACTTTACTGAGTTTCTGTGAAACCATAGAGCAGGTAACCCAGAAACCTAAGAAATCACCCAGGTTCTCGGAGGATGGGGTAGTCCTGGATTCAGAAGTATGATGTAGTGGGACTGAGGGTTCTAGGTATGCCTGGGATGAGCAAGGGGCAAGAGGAGGGACCAGCCTACAAGCATGTAGCTCACTAAGCTTTACTGAAAATGGACACACAAGCTCTTTGACCTCCTAAGAAGGGTCTGCCTGGTTTTAGACACATACAGACAAAGCCAAGCTGCAGTCAGTAGGGTGGAAAATCACATTTTCCTTAAACATTCCAACCAATCTTGTGGCTCAAGTTTCTCTTTTGTCTATCAGTTCTTAAGCCTTCTAGAAAGGTTCATAATTTTTTCACTCATTACTTGAATAAGAAAGTTCTGATAGAAGATCTCCCTCATCTAGCATCCTGTCAAGATTCACGTAGACACAGAAACCTAATCTATTGCAAAGTTTAGTACTTTCTGTATGTAATTTAACTTGAAAGAAAAAAAAGTCAGCCTTCTGTCAAAAGAAAAAAAAAGACAGACAAGAGCTATTCAATTATCAGTGTACTTTTTTTTGTTTTTGTTTTGTTTTGTTTTTGTTTGTTTTTTGAGACAGGGTTTCTCTGTGTAGCCCTGGCTAATTTAAGCATACTTAAAAGACCTCTATCCTTGATTTGGGGCAGAGGGCAATTTTAGAGACATTTAGCACACAAGGAGCTGACTAGCTGCAGTTGTCAGCAGAACAGGTCTGGGTTGAAAGAAAACAGATCTTGGAAAAAGTCATCAGAGTGTTAATGCAGCAGCTTTCAACAATGTCTGTTCATCTGAGTGCACAAGTCTTGAACTTCAAGACAAGGCATTATAGTATTTCCAAAGAAAAGAGCTAAGTAAAGTATTAAACTTGCCTCCTGCAAAGACTGCTGACCTGTAAGTAGGTGAAAGGGCATATAACTCTTACGAAACTGCTAAGACAGCTCAATACCATCCAGATCCATTGAAAAATAAGTAAATAAACACTGACATTAGTAACGCAGTAGGTCAAAAGAATCTGGACTTTTGCTGCTCAGCCAGCTTCTGGGGAGCTGAACAGTACTGCTTTCAGCCTCAACAGCAAGCAAGATGACAGTGAAGCAGGGGCAAATGACTAGAGAAAGCCCAGCACTCTCAAGGTCGGTGTAAAAGTTAAAGACATGACAGGGAGCTGCTTCAGATTTCAACTGCTCCTTCTTTGGGCAGCCACAGCAGATTTCAGGAATTGATGTGTCAACCCCAAAAGCCTCTGCCATCACTTGATTCTGAGCATTTTGAATTTAAAGCTCAGGATGTAGAACAACTGAAAACCCCTTCTCTGTGGACTCATGGGTCAAAAGCACTCAACTCAGCTATCTAACTCTCTCTCTCTCTCTCTCTCTCTCTCTATTTATATATATATATATATATATATATATGTGTGTGTGTGTGTATGTATGTGTGTGTATATATATATATATATATATATATTTGTTGTTGTTTTGTTTTTCAAAACAGGTTTTTCCTGTGTAGCTCTGGCTGTCCTAGAACTCACTCTGTAGACCAGGCTGGCCTTCAACTTACAGAGATCCTCCTGCCTCTGCCTCCTGAGCGCTCGGACGAAAGGAGTGTTCCAACACTGACCAGCATCAGTCCCTTTTTTGTTAGGTAGTGATGCCTGGCACAATGTCACTGAAGTCAAAAATCACCAATGGAGCTCAGATTTCATTCTTACTACTTATGTAATAGGTAAGCAAAGGTTTTGGACACATCTAACTGCAAACACCCAAAGGAAACAGGCAGTGACTCTTGTGGGGATACTCTCAAGACTCTACTCTTGAAAGGTGACAACCCCTTGAAGAAAAATATACCTGGGGGCCCCTGTAAGGAGGGAAGCTCAGTCTCTACCTCCAGGAGACTTAGATGCCAAACAGGTACTCCTAATTTCTCCCTACTACTCCTTTCTATACATCCTCCTGGAACCATTTCTTGCTGTTGGATCTAGACCTAAGGACTAAACTCATCAAGAAGCTGTCTCCTCCAGAAAGCCTAACTGGTCAGTCCCAATCACTGATGTTCAATGTACCAGTTGCTCAATGGTATCACAGAAGATTCTTTTCATATTCTGCATATTCAATACTGGTGAGACTCCAGGAAATTACAATTGGTGCCCAGGTCCCCAAACACCTCTACACGAACCATTAAACAGCCTGCACATCCCCAGCTGAGTGACTGAGAAGTGTCAAAGCCACCCAAGAATAAGTGGAGGGGATGAGGAATTAGGTTTCCACTGCTCTTCAGAGGTTATATGCCTT
>JANHMN010000025.1:2561808-2566808 GCA_030674055.1 Rhabdomys pumilio
ACATTTCAGAATAACAGGAAGCCTCTGTGAAAAGAGTGTTGACTCCTGTCCAGAGAAAACAAGGTAAAAATAAATCTTATTTTACTATAAAGAAATACCAGTTTATATTATAATAGAAAATACTGAGGTTTGTAAGATGGCTCAGTGGGTAAAGTGCTGGTTGTCAAGCCCATTGATTTCTGAGATCCACATGGTGGAAAGAGAGAATTGACTCCAACAGTGTTTTCTCTGACTTCCATGTGCCTGTAGTGTCATTGTCATGTATACACACACACACACACACACACACACACACACACACACACACAAAAATGTAATTTAAAAAAATTAAAATTCGGATGGAAAACAACCAAGGAAGACACTAATATTAACCTCTAGCTACCACACACACATACATATGCAAGTACATGCATGCACATGTGCAAACACATGTATACACACACAAAAAAATCTTATATTAAATTGACTCAAACTGGAGTAGCTATGATAGCAGGCCTCTTAGACAGCAGTCAGTGGTCCCTGCTTCTTGATACTGCTAGACCATGGAGGTATCTTCCGTCTTGTGTTCCCATGATGTCAACTAAAGCAAAGTGCAGTAATGACAGAGGGAGCTGGCAGGGGCTCCTCTGAAACTGTTCTTCGGTCTCCTTTCTTATCTTAGTGGTTTCTATTTGACCCTTTAACCTGCTACTGCTTTTCCAGTTATTACTTCTCCCCCTGTGTATCAGCATGCCATTACTGTAAAGAGACACCATGACCCTGGCAACTTCTTTTTTGTTTGTTTGTTTGTTTTTGTTTTTGAAGACAGAGTTTCTTTGGGTAACAGTTATGGCTGCCCTGGAACTTGATCTGTGGACCAGGCTGGCCTCCAACTCACAGAGATCCACCTGCGTGTGCCTCCTGAGTGCAGGGATCAAAGGCGTTCACCAGCACTAGTTGGCAGAGCATGGTGTTTAGTTGGGACTTCTGTACAGTTTCAGAGGGTTGGTCCATTTCCATCATGGCAGGAAGCATGGTGGCACACAGACAGACATGGTGCTAGAACAGTAGCTGGGAGTTTTATATTGAGATCCACAGGCAGCAGGAAGAGCTCCGAGCTTGGTAAGGGCTACTCAAACTTCAAACCCCACCACCAGTGACACACTTTCTCCAACAAGGCCACACCTCTTAACCCTTTCAAGTAGCGCCACTCCCTGGTGACCCAAAAATCAATGGGAGAAGCGTTCTTATTCAAACCACCATGCCAATTTAATCCAAATTCCAGGAATATTGAATCCTGCTGTCAGTCACCTACAGGGAACCAAAGGTAACTAGCCAAGCAGTCACCTTTGTTATGGCTGGCTCTTGGCAGCAGGACCCACGAAACCGACTACGAGACCAGGTTCAACCAGATCGCTCTGAGTGAAATCACAAGGCATACACCTGCCTCTTCCCATTCTGTTTTTTGTGTCCTTTATACTGATAATCTTGGATAATATTGTTAATACCCAGAATTGGGTTATTTTTGTGTGTTCTTTTCTTTTTTGGGTGGGGCTGCATCCATTGTCTTCCCAAGCTGGGCACAGAGAAAACAACTTCTCTTCCTGTTTTGATCCCTCTCTGTCTCTGTCTCTGTCTCTCTCTCTGTCTCTCTCTCTCTCTCTCTTTCTCTCTCTCTCTCCTGTTTGGACTCTGAAAAGCACATCTGGTAGAATCTGGTCTGTTTAGATCCTCAGAGTTAGGCCTCTGGTAACAGTTATAAAATTTATTTTGATTTAAAACATTTTACTTTACATGTGTGGGTGTCTTGCCTGCTGGGCTCACAGATCATCTTGGGTGCGCTGCTTCAGTATCTTTAGAGTCTTGGGAGACTGATATCTGGCCGTCTTTTTGACCATGTCTTGCTGAGAGACTGGGGATATTATGCTCTGAGATAATAGATAACTAGCACACAGTTGTTTGAATCAAACCAGATGTTAAACTTCTGAAAAACAAACACACCTTTTTATTGTTTCCAAGATAAGAGCTAGCACAGTGTATTACTGAGAACATAGCCTCTGGTTATGGCAGAACCAGAACCGATCAGATGACTCAGCCCTTGTGATGCTTAATGTTGTCAGCTCAACAAGATCTAAAATCACCTAGGAGATAAGCCTCTGGGCATGCCTGGAAGGGATTATCTAGACTTGACTGACTGAGGTGGTAAGACCCACCTTAACTCTTGACTGCACCGGTGGCTGGGGCCATAGACAATAAAAAAGAGAGGGAAGAGAGGGAAGGAGAGAAGGAGAAAGGAAGAGAGAGAGAGAGAGAGAGAGAGAGAGAGGAAGAGAGACAAAGATAGAGACATACAGATGGATTGAGTACTAGCAATTTTTTCTGCTTCTTGGCTATGGCAACTGGTTCCACAAGTTCTTTCACCATTAGCTCCCCACCACAGTGGACTGCACTCCTGAACTATGGGCCAGAATAAATCCTCCTTCCTTTCCCAAGTTGCTTTTGTTGAGGTATTTTATTACAACCAGAAGACAAGTAGGTGACAATGGATACAGTGTTCTTTGTCCAAGCCTGATAATCTTATTTGGTTCACCAGAACCTATGTTTAAATAAAACAAAACAAAAAACTGGGTGCAGTAGCAAGTACCTGTAATCATAATGCTGGGAAGGCAGAAAAGGGGCTCCCTGGGGCTCTCTGACCAGCTGCGCTGACCAGTTAGCCTCGGTTAGCAAGCTGCAGGCTCAATAAAAGACCCTGTCTGAAAAAGTAAGGTGTGGAACAATCAAGAAAGACACAATATCGACCTCTGGCCTTCACGTGCACACATAGAAGTGCACATACATACATACATACATACACGAACATTTATACACACATACAAACAGAAAGGAAGGAAGGAAGAAAAAAAGAAAGAAAAGGAAAAAAAACCAAAATCCAACTGTTGACTTTCAATTCCTGTCCTGTGAGCTTGGGAAGGTTTGAGTGTCTTTTCTCTTTTAATTTCTCACGATGATAGTACATGTTAAGTATGCAATAAGTGTCAGCTGTGCTTATTAGTTCTATTTTGAGTCACTGAGAATAAAGGAGCACATTGAATTTCCATTGACTTGGTTATGTGCACTGGGGCTGTCAGCTGTTATTTGCTTGAGGAAGAGGAAGCCTCCACAGGAACAAGAACCAGGAAGAGGAACTGGTGTGGCTGGGAATGTAAGTTAATACAAGTATTATGGAGGTGAATATGGATGTTCAAAAAAAAACCCCCTGAAACCATATTTACTACATGATCTAGCATCTCACTTCTGGGAAACGTGCATGTGTGTGTGTGTGTGTGTGTGTGTGTATGAATGACATTTGCACTCCCATGTTAATACCACTATCCACAAAGCCTGGTATCAAATATCCATCAACTAATAAGTGGATAAAGAAAATATGGATGTGCCAGGCAGTGGTGGCACATGCCTTTAATCCAGGACAGCCAGGGCTACTCAGAGAAACCTGAAAAAAAAAAAAATCCTGAAATCCTGTCACTTACAAATTGACAAGACCAAATGGATCTGGAGGACATT
This sequence comes from Rhabdomys pumilio, assembly GCA_030674055.1. Lineage (NCBI taxonomy): Eukaryota > Metazoa > Chordata > Mammalia > Rodentia > Muridae > Rhabdomys > Rhabdomys pumilio. The sequence continues at coordinate 2,565,352 of JANHMN010000025.1, forward strand.
TTGGTAAGTTAAATAAGTCAGTCACAGAGAAACACTGAAGTGCCTTATTGTCCTCTATTGTGACATTGAAACTCTCCTACACATAATTAAAAATAATTAAAAAAAAACTTAAAAAATCTGAAATAGTTTGTGTACATCAGATTTGTTGTTGTTGCTGTTGTTAAGATTGTGACAACTTAGAGAAGGACAGGTTTATTTTGGCTCACTGTTGATATTAATTTATGGTGAGTTTCTGCCCCATCTAGCTCCCAAATAAAAGATGCAGAAACCTTTTATTTTATTTACAAGCTGCTGACACCGCTGAGCAGGTTCGGAGCTATTCTAATCCTGCTAGGAAATTAATAACCAGATAAGTGCCCCATACTTGCCAACTGAGTCTTGCTTTTATTCATGTGTGTCCTCAGTGTGAACTTTTTTGGCCACGTGCTCGTGTTGCAGTAGCCAATTAATCTGTGCTCTAACCCACCTGGTGGTGGTGGTGGAGGTAGCAGCACATTCCTTGCTACCAGCCAATGTTCTAGGTTCCCGAATGAAAGACACACACTCATCCTTATATTTTAATATGCCTTAAACAGCTCAATGGCTGGGCCACTCCCAAACCTCCTTGTGGCTAACACCTCCTTTCCAATATTCCTGAGTTATTACTTACTAAAATCTATATTCCATCTTTGGCTGTCCTAGACCCAGTGTGGGTGGGGCCTGGGGCCGCTCTTCCCAGGGCTCTTATGTGATTGCTATGCTCTCTCTTCTGCACCTCTCAGGCCTGGTCTTTACTCCTTTCATAGCATGGTGACTATAGATTCTTCCTCCTTTGGTCCCTTGCTCAGCATCCAAAACTTCTGCCTCTGTCTCTCTGCCCAGCCATTGGCTGCAGTCAACTTTATTTACCAATCAAAACTAACTGGGGGCAGGGGCCCTCAGTGTCTTATGTGCAGATTCTTGTGCAATTTTGGGGACCCAATTAACATAATACAAGCATTAGACCAAATCCACAACACTCATGATCCATCCTCATGGTCCATCCTCATGGTCCATCCTGCCTCATGGCAATCTCCTACTTCTACGTCCTCTCTCCTTCTTTTTGTGGTCCCTACCTGAGACCCCCTACTCCTGCCTTCCTCTCTCTCCTGCCCAGTCGTAGGCCCTAGCCTATGATTGTTAACTAATCAGGGACTATTGGGAAACATTCTTTACAGAACATTGGTTAATACTGTGCCCCAAGATCAGGTTGTAGTCTGGACTGGGGCACAGAACTCAGCTTCTGAATACACAGTACACAAGCTCCAGCAGCTTATGGTTTGGTGGTCTCAGTCCATGATCCAGCTGGCTCCATTGTTTCAAGGGCCGTGGTTAAACAGAGCATCATGATGGAGAGTGTGTGGTAAAGCAAAGATGTTCACTTCACTGCAGCTATGAAAGCAAAGGAGCCACAGGACGGAGCCAGTGCCAAGACAGAC
>JANHMN010000025.1:2571808-2579231 GCA_030674055.1 Rhabdomys pumilio
CACTAGCTTTTGTTGTGTAAACCTTGCCTCCCAAGTTATCCCTGATTGGTTAATAAAGATGCCTGCAGCCTGGGCTGGACAGAAGAGAGGGAGGTAAGGGTTCACAGGCTGGGGGGTCTCAGATAAGGACAACAAGGGAGGAGAAAGTGAGGAGAGGAGGAGGAGAAGGAAGCCGATATGGGGTAGGTGGATCGTGAGGAGAGGAGGAGAAGGAAGCCGCCATGGGGTAGGTGGATCGTGAACATGTGGTCATGAGGGTTGGCCTGATGAATCAAAACACTAGGAAAAGGAACATTCTTTCCTCCTCCTCCCCCTTCCCCCTCTTCTCCCTCTCCTCTTCCCTCTCCTCCTCCCTGTCCTCTCTCTTCCTCCCCCTCTTTCTCCCTCCCCCCCACTCCTTCTCCTTCTTTAACTGGGTCTTATGTAGCCCATGCTACTCTGGAACTCACTATGAAGGAAGCAGAGGATGAATTACAGCCTTCAGGTCACTTTAAAAAAAAACTTCAGTGAAGGGACATCACATGTCTCTTGATAGGACTGTCAGACACTGCTGAATACTATGCAACAGGTTCATAACTCCAGCAAAGACAAAGAAAGCCAATGAGGGACTGGAGAGATGGCAGGGTTGGTAAAGTTATGACTGTGCAGTCATGAGGATGCAAGATCTATCCTTAGCATTCACATTTTCTTTTAAAGGATGGACACAGCCGGGCAGTGGTGGTGCACACCTTTAATCCCAGCACTTGGGAGACAGAGGCAGGTGGACTTCTGAGTTTGAGGCTAGCCTGGTCTACAGGGTGAGTTCCAGAACAGCCAGGGCTACACAGAGAAACCCTGTCTTGAAAAACCAAAAAAAAAAAAAAAGATGGATATAGATGCATCATTCTTGCTTGTAATTTCAGTGACAGGAAGGTAGAGACAGGAGGATGCCCAGGGCTTCTGGCCAGTCAATCTAGTTCAAGTCAGTCAGCTTCAAGTGGACCTAGCCGAGCAGACCTAGCTGAGCAGACACTGAGTACTGCTAGCTGCTAATGGAGACAGTCATTGTTTTAGGGGAGTGGTCCCTCATAAGTTGACTCTGTTCCAGTGGCTGGCTTCACACCCATGTTTATGTGGGCATTAATTGGACTCAGTGGGTTATAAAATAAAATATAAATATAAAAGATGAAAGAGGGCATGAAGTATTGGGGTAGGGCATGGCAAGGGATCCAGACTTGGAGGAGATGGCTAGGGGTTAATTTGACAAAAATACATTGTACTAATGTATACATTTCTCAACGAATAAATAAAAATATGAGTTGCAAGCATAGTACAGAGGTTCTTATGCCCACAGAGCTCCAGGGAAACCAGGAATGTTAAGCATGCAAGATTGTCTTTCCAATAGGAAAAATGTAACAAACCTTTTCTTTCATCCAGAAATCTGGGAATTGGAGATGATTGACAGTCTGGTGGTCTGTGTTATCTGTTGGGCCAGGCTAATAGCCCTAATGACCTCTGCATTCCTTAGACCCTTAAACTATGCAAGGAGCCTATCTTTAGAACCCAACTCCTTGGAAGAAATGACATGTACTATAAATTGATTTTCAGTGTACTTATGCTTTCTATATTATGCCATGTTATGTCAGGAACCCCTCTGTAAATTATACTGGGCTTAAATTAGTAGAAATAAACTATCTAATATTGGACTACACAATGTCTTCATCCAGGTTAATGAAGTCAGTCTGCACCAAGTTTTTATTCTCATCTCCACGGTTTGTGTCTCTGTCTGACACCTGCAAATACCCCATCAAATATGATATGAAAAAAAATAAGGTGGATTGGCCATGGTGGTGCATGCCTTTAATCCCAGCACTTGGGAAGGAGAGGCAGACAGATCTCTGTGAGTTTGAGGCCAGTCTGGTCTGCAAAGAGCAGACATCGAGAGCTGTTAGAGAATTCATGTCTTGGAAAAAAAACTAACTAACTAACTAACTAACTAACTAACTAACTAACTAACTGGTGAAGACCAACTGAGAGCTCATTTAGTGTTGATCTCTGGCCTCCACAGACAGGGCACACACACGTTCACACACACACACACACACACACACACACACACACACACACACACACCACAGGAGAACATAGCATACTTGACCCAACAGAAGTCATGTCTCACTCCCTTTCCTTTTCCATCTACATCCCACTGTCCTTTGTGTCAGCTAATCTTAGTTCCTCCGATGTATTATCACCCTGCTTATCTGAACTTCCAAGTCCCAAGTCCAGACATATGTGTGTGTCACTCCTACCTTAGGTCAGTAGAGAAAGTCCCACAACTTTGTAATGTGGCAACTGCACAGACTGACATTTCTAGTCACACCTGAGCCCTCTCTTCCAGATAGAGAAGCTGTGTAGGCTGGCTGTCCTGGAACTTGCTCTGTAGACCAGACTGGTCTTGAAGAGGTCTTGCCTCTGCCTCTCGGGTGCTGGGATTAAAGGCATGTGCCACCACTGCCTTGTGCCATGAGGGTTGAATAGGAAGCTTTCAGAGCCTAGGAATGGAGCAATCTAGACTCAAGGTTCACAAGATCAGGATTTAGACTTTTTCTGTGCCAACCAGACATAGGCACTGGGTAATAGTTCAAATCCTTGGTTTGTTTTTTTTTCAACCTGTTTAGCAGTCTGCTAAATATCAGCTTGGTGATAAGGTGCTTCACCCCAGCAGAACCAGCCTGATTGGGTCTAAACTAGAGGAGAGGTGAGTGCTGTAATGGGAAGTGTCAAACACTCATAAAATGACTTTGACCTGGGCTAAGCCTCCTAAAACTCAGTGCTAGTGGTGGAGAGGAGGCACAGGGCTGGGAGAGTGGCCTGAGCTGCCCCTGGGCCAGAGCTTTGCGTTCTTCAAGTTCTGTATGTTTCCTAAGGCCTAGTTGGGAGTGTAGCTCATTGGCCAAGAAGCGTTTGCCAGAGGTTAGGTTTATCCAAAGCACAATGAAAATAAGAAAAACAATGACCAAGACCTGGTACTGTGGTAGACAATAAAGATATTTATTTTAAAGCCTTATTATGGTTAAAAATGTAATGTATTTGTGGAAGCATTTGTAAAGTGTGGGAAAACCACAGAAAAGAAACAAATCTTCTAAAATTCTACCATTCAAGCATGTATCGTTGTTGTCAGACATTTAATATTTTCTTCCAGCCTTTCCCCCTCAATATCTTTTAACAGTTTCTTAATTTAGTCACTATTTATTAATAATTAATATGCCTACTGGTTATGGTTTTGTTTTTGAAATAGGGTCTCATGTAGCCCAGGCTGGCCTCAAATTTTGTATGTTGTTGAGGCTATATAGCATGAGAGCATATTTAATTACAATCTCACTGGTATTCTATAATTGAGATGCTGTATAATCTATGCTTATGTGTCAGATGGAGAATGGTGGTATCACATTATTCTCTTATTTAGTACTCAGTTTTTTAAAAAGTAACATGTTTTGTTGGTATATATAGTGTGAATGTGTGCGCATCCGTGTATGTGTGTATGTATTTATGAGTGAAGGCACAGACACACCACAGTGCATGAGTCAGACATGACTACCTCAAATTTTTTTGTAGAGTACAGGTGACATCTTCTATAAGGGTAGGCTCATTATCCATAGAGTGGCTGAGAAAAAACTCACATCTGGTTGTTCCTTCAAGGGAAGAAGTGTAAAACCTCTTTCTTGTCCAGAAGGCTGCAGCAGACATACTGTCTAGCCTGGTGACCTTTGCTCAATCTGTGTGGCTGGAGACTTTCCCAGCACCCAGGTTTCCTCCAGACTTATCTTATACACTAGTTTTCCTCAGTCAGTCTATAAAACCTGATCTGTATTAAGCTTCTTTTGTTCCTCAGGGAGATCTAGGTATGCTTTGCTTGCACTTGGCATTGAGTTAGTTAAAAGAATAGTGAAAGTTGAAGAAGCTCCTTTTCCTCCTGCCACCTGCATAATTGTATAAAAAATTTAGGTGTTGGGAGCCTGCAGAACTGGCTCAGCCAACAGAGTGCTTTCTGTGTGACCTTGAGGACCTCAGGTTGGATGTCCAGTATCCACATAAATTCAGATATGTGTTTGTAATCCCAACACTGGGGAGGTGAGGCAGGAGGGTCTTTGAGACCCCATCTCAAGGCATAAGACAGAAAGCAACTGAGGACAACTGAGGTTCACCTCATACCTCCACAAGTATTCATATAAATGTGTGTAAGCACTTTCATGTATATGTGCACAAGCCCACATAAACACTTACATATATACAATACTGTGTGTGTCTGTGTGTGTGTGTATATATATATATATATGCACATATAAACACATATATACATACATATATAATACACACACATATATATGTATATATAATGCCAATGCACTAAAAATAAAACTTTCATCAGGCTGATGTAAGAGTATTTAAATTAAAGTATTTATTAAATGCAGTTTTAGATAGTCTTCTGTCATTGTTACAAAGACCTGAAGAAAACAGTTTAAAAGGGGGAAAGGTTTATTTTAGCTCAGAGTTTCAGGGGCTTCAGTTTGTGGTTCTTCGGCCCCATCACTTTGGGTCCCTGCTGGACATCACAGTGGGGAGCATCTAGTAGAACAAGGTTGCTCATGTACGTACAACCAAGAAGCTAAAAAAGAAAAGGGAAGTAAACATTTTCCTTTAGAGGACACACTTCATCCTCAGGGAGCTACTTACTCCAAGGAAGCTCCACTTAAAGGTCCATCAGCTCTCAGTGGTGCCACCAGCTATGTCTAGGGCCATTTAAAATCTAGACCATAAGAAATGCCCATTACACCGGGCGGTGGTGGCGCACGCCTTTAATCCCAGCACTTGGGAGGCAGAGGCAGGCGGATTTCTGAGTTTGAGGCCAGCCTGGTCTACAGAGTGAGTTCCAGGACAGCCAGGGCTACACAGAGAAACCCTGTCTAGAAAAACCAAAATAAATAAATAAATAAATAAATAAATAAATAAATAAATAAATAAAAGAAAAAAGAAAAAAAATTCCTATTACACTCTTAGCTTAGCTGTGCTAAGCCTCACTGAGGAAGACGAAGAGTCTTTCTTAACTTTAAATTTGAAATTTTTTTAAACTTATTGAGAGACTGAGAGAAAGAGAGAGAAAGGTGTTTGGGAGTGCACGTGCCATCATGCTCTTGTGAAGATCAGAGGACAGAATTGTGGAACTCATTGTGGAATAAGTTATCTCCTTTCATCTTTACTGGGTTCAGGGTTCAAACTCAGGTCTTCAAGCTTACATGACAAGCACCTTGTTTTTACCTACTAAGGTATCGCACTGCTCAATTCTATGGATGCTTGCTTGTTTGGATCAGGATCTGGAGAGATGACTCAGTTGGTAAAATGTTTGTTCCATAGCATAGAGACATGAGTTTGATCCCCAGAATCCACATAAGAAACCAGGCATGGCGGTGTATACTGTAAACCCAGGGCAAGAAGAGAAAAGATCCCTAGGGCTTACTGTACATCTAACCTAACTAAGTCTTGAGCTCCAGGCCCCAGTGAGAAATGCTGTCTTATAAAACACGATGGGATCAGATAGATGGCTCAGTGGATGAAGGAGCCTGCTGCCAAGGCTGATAAGCTGAGTTAGATCCTTGGGACCCATGTAGTGGAAGGAGACACCCTACTTCCCTTAGGTCTCTCTCTCTCTCTCTCTCTCTCTCTCTCTCTCTCTCTCTCTCTCTCTCACACACACACACACACACACACACACACACACGATCACAGTGTTGATGCTTTACATAAAAACTGTTAAAAATAAGAGACCCCATTCTAAATTATCCAGAAATGTTCAACATGAGCAGCTTGAAATAAGTTCATTGAGATGTTACATCAAAAAGTCTTGCCAGGCAGTGGTGGCGCACACCTTTAGTCCCAGCACTTGGAAGGCAGAGGCAGGTGGATTTCTGAGTTCGAAGCCAGCCTGGTCTACAGAGTGAGTGCCAGGACAGCCAGGGCTACACAGAGAAACCCTGTCTCAAAAAACTGGAAAAAAAAAGTCTTTTGTCACATGAAGAAAATGTACAATTGAAGGCCACTGTTTTCAGGAGGCAACTTCAACCAACAGCATATTAATCAGAGTCAGACTCAAGCCACAGCAGCTGTTACAGTACTGCTCTCCAAAAGCCACTTTTGTGAAAGTACATGTCCCCATTCCTCATGTCACAGGAGCGACTCCATGCTGTCACCTGAGCCTCAGTGTTCTGTGACACATGGCTTACACGTATTCTCAGAGCTGATGGTATTATGTTATCCATCATAGCTTTGATCTTTGTGCTGCTGGCTTCTGGCCCTAAGGTTTTGCTACCGGCGACCTCCCAGTCACCTGGTTTGAAAGATGCCTGTGATGCATAGGAAGGTATGGAATCATGAGAAGAGTTTTCAGCCTCTATAGCCTTTCTTGGTGCTCTTCTTGGCTGAAGAGAATACAAGCCACCTCCACCTATTTAGTTTGTGCAGTTTTTTCTGATTATCACCAAAATATATCTGAAGCAAAGCCAAACATTGGAACAGAAGAGAAAGCATATGCTCAAAAAGAAAATGCATAGTAAACAGGGACCTTCTACAAATTGTATGTGCACATATATGTATGCATGTGGTGAATGTATGCGTGCACATATGTGTTCAGGTTTATTTGTCTGTGTATGTAGAGGCCAGAGGTGGTCACTGGGTATCTTCCTCTATCACTCACTCTCCACCTTACTTTTTGAGACTGGGTCTCTCACTAAACCTGAAGCTCACCATTTTTGGCAAGACTAACTGGCCATCAAGTGCATAGGCTCTATGCATCCCTGCCCTCGAGAACAGGTCTGACTGATGTGTGTTCTTATGCCCAGATTGTTTACAGAGGTTTTGGGGGATCTGAACTCAGGTCCTTAAGCTTGCACAGTGAGGACTCTACTAACTTAGCCATCTATCCAGAGTCCATTTTCCATCATTCTCTACCTTATTTTTTTTAAAGTTTTATTTTTTATTTTGCGTCTGTGAGTTTTTGCCTGTATGTATGTGCATGTAGCACTCGCATAGAGTGCCTGGGGAGGCTGTATGAGGGCATCAGATCTCTTTGAAATGGAGTTAGAGAAGGCTATGAGCCATCATGTAGGTTCTGGGAACTGAACCCCGGTCCTCTGGAAGAGCAGTCACTGCTCAGATCTGCTGAGTTGTTTCTCTAGCACCTTCACCTCACTGTTTTGTTGCAGGGTCTCTCACAACCCTGGAGCTGGCTTGATGGGTTAGACTGGCTTACTGGCAAGCCACAGGGTTCCTTCCAACTCTGTCTGTCTCATACTAGGTTATAAATACTTGGCTTTTTTACATGGTACTAGGGATCTCCCAAGCTAGTGTGTGTGTGTGTGTGTGTGTGTGTGTGTGTGTGTGTGTGTGTGTG
>JANHMN010000025.1:2579241-2581741 GCA_030674055.1 Rhabdomys pumilio
TGTGTGTGTGTGTGTGTGTGTGTGTGTGTGTGTGTGTGTGTGTGTGTTTTAGTATGTCAGTGAAATACTATTAATATCTACCACTGTGGTATACACTGAAATGTATTTAATTTTTATTGATGGTTCCTAACTTAGAGATCTTAACCCCCCCCAGGATTTCCCAATCATTTTTGTCTCATATGAGACATAATAAACACCTTTGGGAACTTCCAGCTTTGTATTAAGGAGGTTACAGTAGAATAAGGTGAGGCTTCTACACAGCCTGGGTTCGGTCATCAGAGAAGACCACTGGGCTTGAAAGTAGTAGCCATGAAGCAGGACCCTGAACTCTTCCTGGCTGGCCGTGTCCCTCATGTTGAACTTGAACCATGGTGGCTACACACTTCTTACACTTGTCCGTCAGGTGGCACTTCATGAACATTGTCTTCCCGGTGCTGCCCTCGCCCACCAGGTCAAGCTTGAACCAAACCTGAAGCTCTCTCTGCACGGCCATTGTAGCAATCCTCTAAAATTTTGTTTTGTTTTGTTTTGTTTTGTTTTGTTTTGTTTTGTTTTGTTTTTCAAGACAGGGTTTCTCTTGTAATCCTGGCTGTCCTGGAACTCACTCTGTAGACCAGGCTGGCCTCGAACTCAGAAATCCGCCTGCCTCTGCCTCCCAAGTGCTGGGATTAAAGGCGTGCGCCACCATCGCCCGGCTGTAGCGATCCTCTAAAAACCTTTTTAAAATGTTTGGTTCTAAAAGTATTTCAGATTTCAGAGGGTTATTTTTTGTTTGTGGTTGTTTGTTTCTTGGATATTTGTGTAGGCTTTTCCACTGAAAGTTTCTTATTTAGAATTTTTGGGATGCAAAAGCCTGGGACTGGCCTGTCAGCCCATGGGAGACAGGTTTAGTAAATTATCTACATGCACATATTAGAAGATGTACTTACTAAGAAGAAAGCATAGAGTAATATATACCCACATAAAAGAATATTCTGACACAATGCTATGTTTTAGAAAGTTATACCTAATGTGTAATTTTGATTGTTCAGAAATATGTTTATGTCACACAAAGCAAGTCTGAATCCCTGTAAGATCAAAATCAAGATTGTTGTGTGGCAATATTCCAGGAAGACTCTGAAAGTTCTAAAAGGTGGCTGGTTAAGACTAAGGAAGTCAACAACTCAAGAATGTCAGGAATTCCCTGAAACTGACCAGATACACAACTCTCTCCTTCCCCAAGGTTATAGAATCAATAAGTAACTCCAAGGAGACAGTCTAACTGAGCTGCCTTGAAGAGATTCTGGGACCTGTTGAGCTACCTGCAAGCTGTGCAGAGAGCTCCAGGGTTGCAGCTTTCACAATCTGTCTCCAGTGGTGGGGGCGGGGCTTTTCAGCGACGCAGCTGTGTTTGAATCATCTTTCCTCCTGTAAGTAAGCCCTCATCCATATTCTGTTAGCAATCTCAGTAAAGTCATAGCTTACCAAGTTGTGCTTGGTTACTTTTGTCTGTTGTGGCTTTCCTTTCTGAGGTGAGTAGATGTATGTGTTACATATCCTCAGGGAAAGTCTCTCATCCCACACGGGTCACTTGGCACCCTCAGATGATAACCAACAGAGGCTGTCTTAAATAAGGAGGTAGGAAAGGACGGATACCTGAGGCTGTCCTCTGACTTTACATTCGTTTGCGTGCATATATTCGTCTGCATCCACAAACACAAATGCACACATCCATATACAAAAAATCACACAAATTAAGAAAAACAAGTTTAATGAAAAAACAAGGCACATCTCTTGAAATAGAGGGCAATGATGCTGGCCACCTGCAGAGCCATGGAGGTGATGCCCACAGCCATGTTCCTGACCGGCATGGGTAGAGCTCTGTAGTGAAGACATACAGCATAGAGAAGGCAGAGGTGACCCCAAATTTCCCCAGCATCACCAGGCCAGCGGAAAGAAAGTGATAATCTAGAAAAGAGGCTCGTGTCAGGGTGCTCCTAGAATCAACACTTAATTATTTTATTGTCCGTTTGCTGCCATGTGGTGGTTACCACATACAGTGCTGCTGGACAAGACTGTCCTCAAATGTCCTGATTGCTAGGCTTGGTCAAAGATGGAGGACATTGGACTTTGAGCTACTCTTATTTTGGATTATTAATCTACCTGTGACCTCTGTCCGTGTGTCTTTTGTTTATTACAACAGTTTCATGGTAAGTCGTTAGTTGTTAATACAGTTAAGCTTAATCTTTAAAGAGAGGGGACGGTGCTTTCCTTCCTGGTTTTTGTTATTAAGAAACACAGTTCTAGCAGCTCAGTGGTGCATGCTGTTTATAAAATATTCTTCCATTTGTGTGTGTGCAAGTGCAAGTGTGTGTGTATGGTGTTCACATGTATATGCTGTTTGCACACTTTTGCATGTACGTAGTCACGCAAGGCTAGAATTACAGATGAACCATAGTTCCTGCCAGCATGTGGGTTCTGGGATCTCAATTCTGATCTTCCTGTACTTAAATCAGTGAGC
>JANHMN010000025.1:2586741-2589513 GCA_030674055.1 Rhabdomys pumilio
AACATTGTTCTCTGTTTCCTGATTGTAGACACAATGACAAGCAGCCTCCAGCTCTTGCTGCTATGGCTTCCTGCAGTGATGGACTGTATCCCTGTGAGCCAGGGCAGACCTTTCCTTCCTTGAGTTGGTTTTGTCAGGCATTTTGTTACAGCAACAGGAAAAGTAACTAATACGGAATATCTCTTGGGAACAGAGTTGTGTGGCGCATGGCCTGCCCTTCCTTACTGATCCTCAGCCTGGGTTCTAGAGGGAGCTCTCAGCTAAATCATCATAAAAGCTAGCTCTTTAAAAACTGTCTTCTGCTAATCGATAGAGGTATACACCATTAATCTAAGCACTTGGGAGGTAGAGGCAGTGGTCTCTGTGAGTTTGAGGCTAGCCTGGTCTACAGAGTAAGTTCCAGGACAGCCAAGGCTACACAGAGAAACCCTGACTTGAAAAAGACAAAGACAAAGACAAAAACAGACAAACACACACAAAGCTGTCTTTTGAGGGCCAGTAGATTAATACTGCTAGCTGCTCTTCCAAAAGACCTGGGTTCAGTTCCTAGCACTCACATGGTAGCTAACAAGTGTCTAGTGTCTATATCTAGTTCCAGGGGACCCAAGGCCCTGTAATGGCTGTCCCAGGCCCTTCTACACAGTGCACAGGCACATATGCAGACAAAACACTCATATACATTAATAAAATTAAGTTTTTTTTAAACTCTAGTGAGATAAGAAACAAAACAAACCTTTAGGCATAACATTTGTTTTATGTACCGTGTAAAGACTATCTTTGTATTATTCAAATGCTGATTTTGGTGCCCCCATATCTTGTTGAAATCCAGATATGACATTATAATGCTTATTCCAAGTATCTCCTGTTCCAAATTTGTGTAAACATTGCTCTCCATTTATTCTGACTTGTCAATAAAAGCTGATCAGCCAATGGCTGGGCAGAAGAAAGAATAGGGCTGGGCTTCCAACAGCCAGGGGAAGGGGAGAGAAAGAGAGAAAGGGAGAGAAACAGAGAAACAGAGAGATGGAGAGAGACACAGAGAGAGAGACACAGAGAGAGAGACACAGAGAGAGAGAGAGAGAGAGAGAGAGAGAGAGAGAGAGAAAGAGAGAGAGAGAGAGAGAAAGAGAGAGAGAGAGAGAAGAAAGGATTCACCACGAGGAAGGGGTCTTGAAGATATCATGGTTGAACACACTTGAAGCACAGAGAGCCAGACCAATACTAAAATGCAAATATATTGAGGAATTTGGCTATGAACTAACCAGATTAGTTTAGAGGGTTAGAATAGATCAATGACTGCCCAGCTATTGAATTATAAAGGTAATTAAATAAATGTTATAGTCTCTGTCTCATTCATTTAAGAGCTAGCTAGGGATAGAAAAAAACTATCCTCTTTTTAAAAAGTGTTTACACAAACTGAAGGGCCCTAGGGCTTTTGCCAGCCTTACACTCACCTGCTTCCGGTCAAGGCTAGGCCAAGTTCCATTCTCCACCCACTGGAACATTCTTGAGTAAAAAATTCTCAGATTGTACTGACTGATAGTTACCTGACCCTCTAGAAAGTCCCAGGTAGAGTTCAAATTCATGTCATGCTTACTAACCAATAGACTTAAAGGTCAATATGCTTAGCCAATAGGTTTGAATTGTAACCTTGGTGATGTAACCTGTGCCCCTAAAATGTATAAAAACTGCTTGTAATATCCATTTTTGGTTGCCTTTTAGTTATCCTCCTTAAGGGACTAATTGAAGGTCAACCCTGACCCACCAACAAATAAACCTTTTGCTTTTGCATTGATCTGTGTCTTGGTGTCTCACTTGAGGGCATCTCGAAGTAAGAACCACTTACCAAGAGTTGGGGTCCTATAAAACCAAACCAGAAAAGGTTATTTTTACCAAATACTAATCCCATCTGAACCCATACATACTCCCCAGTCTAAAATGTTGCTCCTGGTAAACCCACAACAACCTGAGAGGTAAAAGCAAGTGAAGCTTGGAGAAGGCCAGCTGAGCCATCCCTCGGATAAGGCCAAGGAGACACTTGTCAACTCCTGTGGTTGAATGACAGCTGCAGAAAGATGATGGTCCTTCTAGTCAACTTCTCAGGCAGGTGTCACAGGGCAATCAAGACATCAACAAGGTGAATTCCACAAGGTGACCAAAGAAACCTTTATTACCTTAGTCACGTAAGTAGGTGGCATCTGAGCAGTTCAGTAAAATAGGTCATTTCTGGGGCTAGAGAGATGGCTCAGTGGTTAAGAGCACTGACTGCTCTTTCAGAGGTCCTGAGTTCAATTCTCAGCAACCACATGGTGGCTCACAATCATCTGTCATGGGATCTGATGCTCTCTTCTGGTGTGTCTGAACACAGTTACAGTGTACTCATATAAATAACAAATAAATAAATCTTTTTTTTTTTTTTTAAAAAAGGTCATTTCTAGAAGACTGGATTTTGACACAACAAAATGAAACCAAGATGAATTTGGGGATGTGGAGCTTGTGGGTAGCTGGGATGGTCGGTACTGAGGTTGAATAGAGGAAAAAGTGGGGATGAATAGCAGAGCGAGGAATCTCCTTTTGTCTTGTTAAAATATGAAGAAGTAAAAATGGGAAATTCTCAAAAGGAGAGCTGACATGGGAAGACCACTTGGAGCTAGGAACTCAAGAGCAAGCTCAAGCTTGGCCAACACAGCAAGACCTTATCTAAAACTAAGTGTAGCTCTGTGGTAGAATGCTTGCTAGCATATACAAAATCTTAGGTTTGATCCCCAGTAT
>JANHMN010000025.1:2616301-2643800 GCA_030674055.1 Rhabdomys pumilio
TGTGTGTGTGTGTGTGTGTGTGTGTGTGTGTGTGTGTGTGTGTGCGCGCGCGCGCGCGCATGTCCACGTGCATATGTATGTGTTCTGTGTTCTCCTATGCACATGTGTGTATACACATGTGGAGACCAGAGGTCAATCTCAGTGTTATTATTCAGAAGCTGTCCACCTCATTTTAAGACAGGTTTTTCACTGGCATCTAGAACTCACCCATTAGGCTAGGGTGGCTTGTCAATAAGCTCCAGAGAGCCTCCTGTTCCCTGTCCTTCAGTCGCTGGGATTACAAAGGCCCGGCATGCCACCCTGATATTACATGGGTGCTGGGGACTGAGCACGGAACTTCATGGTTGTGGGGCAGCTCTTCACTGACTGTGCTATTTCCCCAGGTTCAGGATTCAGAGCTTTAAGTTTCTGTTTGTGATCTGGGGCAGTTTTAGGCTTTAGGGTTTGTTGCTTTGAACTATGCCTCCACCAATTATGACTGGCACTGCCATGAAAGTGGTTACTCATGGGCTAACACTGGACGGGCTTCTGAGGCAACAAAATTTTTCTGCCTGACTTGCAGTTGTTGTCAGGCCACCTCCATTTTGGTTGAACTGTGACAATGACAGAATCAAAAGTATTTAGTTTCCAGAACTAAAGTAAACTTGTTTCTCTACATTCTTACCCTCTTCAACCTTAAAGATTCCCTCAGTTATGACCTGTCGAGAGAGATGTTCATCCATCACCTGCATTCTTGTACTTATCACTCCCTGATTACTCCTAGTAACAGCCAAGTATGGCCTAAAAAGGAAACCTTTCAATCTCCTCCCCAGACTATGGGATTGCACTGAAATTGCTATGGAAAGTATAGAAGGTACACCACTGTGCCACATGGGCCTGAACTCTTCTCTGAACTCTTGCCATGCTGCTGTTGGCCAGCCTATGATGTTAACTATTTTAATAATCCCAACACACAAGTCAAGCAGAGCTTCTACTTGATATTGGTCTCAGCTGGCTCACACTATGCACACTCAAGAATGCTTACTCTCATATTAAAAACTGGCAATGTTCTGCCCTCAAGAAGGTACTGGCTGGTTGGATATGCAATATTAACCACACTTTAATTATCCATGCTACTGGACACACATACCATTATACACTGAGACAAGTGGAGAAAAGAAATGGTCTCCAGGTCCACAGAGACACATTAAGGAAGTCAGACTCTAAGGATAGGTACTGGGTACTATGTGATGATCTGACAATGTGGCACTGATGAGGTCCAAAGAAAAAGTAACTGATGCCAATGGGGAAGCATTCAGTCTAGAATGAGAGATTGTTTGTTTTTTTTTTTTTTTTTTTTTTTTTTTGGTTTTTTTGTGACGGGGTTTCTCTGTGTAGCCTGGGCTGTCCTGGAACTCACTCTGTAGACCAGAGTGGCCTCGTACTCAGAAATCCACCTGCCTCTGCCTCCCAAGTGCTGGGATTAAAGGTGTGCGCCACCACTGCCCAAGAGACTGTTATTAATCCTTTCCACTCACTAATTTCTGTTTAGTGCTATGAAGTCCAGGAACCGAGGTAATGGAAACTGCCACCGTGAGCCATTCGTGGGGCCAAGAGATAGCATTATATGGAAAGAGGAGTCAGATTCTCAGCATATATACTGTGGCTGGTGAGCATGTATTTGTGTATGTGATTAGATCAGGGCTTTAGTGAAAGGCATTGGCTGCCCAACAGGACTTTGGAAGAAGAAAGGAGCCCAAACTGCAAAAGGCTTTGTGGCTATTAGATAGTGTATTAGATATAAGAAGGAGACTCCTATTTGCTTGCACTGTTTTGTATGGAGAGCATGCTACAAGTGCAAGGCAGGCTAGTGTGAGCTTTACCCTCTTCCCTTCCAAAGGCTGCTCAGGATGACAGCGATTTGGGGAACACTTTCGTATCACTGCTCTTCGGCAGCTGGAGGTTGGAAAGAAAAAAAAACCTTGTTTTTGATTTTTGGGTTTTTGGGTGTTTGTTTTGTTTTTAGACAGTGTCTTACAAATACCTAGGCTACCCTCAAAGTCTATCCTTCTGTTTAGCCTGGATTATAGGTATGCACCATGCATAGACCAGAAAAACCTCATTTGGAACTTTGAACTTTGCTTTTTAATTTATTATATTTGGGTGAGGGGTGGGAGTTTAAGGTGTAGGAAGGTGGGGTGCATGTGAACTAGAGGAGTGCATGTGGTAGTCAGAGATGTTTGCTAGAGACGGTTCTCTCCTTCTATGCTGTAGGTCCCTATGACAGAACTCAGGTGGTTGAGCTTGGTGACAAATATCTTTACTTAGAGCAATCTTTTCCACCCACAGACCTAGTTTGGTCACTTTTAAAGAATGTCAACAAAATGGCAAACATACATATTTACAAAACCAGAAAATGTTAGCCAGGGCTACACAGAGAAATCCTGTCTTGAACAAAACAAAATACACACACACACATACACTCATATTCTCTCTCTCTCTCTCTCTCTCTCTCTCTCTCTCTCTCTCTCTCTCATTTCCCTTCCATCAATACAAGCCTATCAAATATTTTTAAAATGCTTGTCTGATAGTCACACTTTGGTTTAAAAAAACAACTCTCAAGGGTCCTTACTTCTCAAATCCAAATGCCTCATTGAGGTCTGAGCTAAGTCACGTTTGCCTATGTGCTCAGGCCTCTGCCTGCCTCATGGTCCTCATCTCTACCAGAGTCTCCAGACCTCAACCACAGTGGACTTTTTCTATTCCTAAGCCACTGGTCTAGACTTTAACATATGGTGGTTTTTCCTGCCCAGAATGTTCTTCTCTCCACCTCTATGACACCAAATTTCTACTCATCTTTCAACTCTCAGCTCATGCTTTACTTCTCAGTAAATCCTCCTCTGGCCCCTGATAGACACTTCCATGGCACTCTGACCTTCCCTGGTATCATTTCCCATGGCCAAGGAAACACTCATTTCTTCAATAAGTTTAATCTATCTATCTGCTTTGCCAAAAGGCTCGCTCAAGGTGAGCAGAGATCTTCAGCAGTAGTCCAGAAAACCAGAGGAGCAAGGAGCCCTGGGCCTCAGTGTAACCTGCCACTCGCCAACCACATACCCTGGGCACATAAATTGACCACCGTGTTTTACTTGCCCCACTTACAAAATGGAAATAACAGTTCCTGTCAGAGGGATGTGAGGAGATGGTTACCTATTTGATTTTTAAGGTGTGCTGTACTTAGAATAGAGATTGGAACATATTATGTGCTACATATTTGCAAAATGAACAAAAGCAATCAATTAATGCTTGTTACTAGGTTAAGAGATGTATCATTCCCCAACAGGGAGGTACCTCAGGCTTAGTCAGAGCTGGCGATCTTATGGACAGCCTACTGACATCTTTACTTTTAAAAATTTTTTAGTGTTTTTTGAAACAAGGCTTTTCTGTGTAGCTCTGGCTGTTCTAGAACTCATTGTATATACCAGGCTGTTTTCAAACTCAGAGAACCACATGCCTCTGCTTACTGAGTGCTGGTACTAAAGCAGTGTGCCACTAGACCTGACATCCTATTGACATCTTTAGTGCACCCTGGTGGCAGTTCAGTATTTTTGCTTTTATTCTCGACTTTTGAAAAATGAACCTAGTGAGATATGCAGTTATGTACGTTTTCATTAGCTGAGAGTAGTGGTACATCCTTGTACTTCTAGCATCAGGAACGTGATCCAGGAGGACTGCCATACAGTCAATGTCAGCCTGGCTTACACAGCAAGTACTAGGTCAACCAGGGAAATGTCGGGAGCGACCCTGCTTAATCACTGACTCCTTACGAAGTCTTGGCCTCCTTGGGAAAGTACTAACCCTAGAACAAATAATCACAGATCTTATGGACAGGGAGCCTTGGTGGGAAAGTACAAGCCTAGATCAGAACAAATGACCAATAGATCTTATGGACAGGTACATAGTGACCTGTTCGGCCATGCTGCTTTTGTGAACACTTCACCTAGCCAATATCCTGTTTTGGAGAACATTTGTACTCCCCCTGAGAACACCTGCACTCCCCAGAAACAAAGAAGATCCTACGTCATATCCCCCTCCCCATATCCTGCTTCTATGTGTATATAACCCCGTGTGGAAAAATTAAAACTTGACAGCTTGATCAGACTTCCAGATTCGCTGTCGGTTTCTTGTGTACCCTTGCCCCCCAGTTCTCTCTTCCAAGTCTTCTGATCCCAGTTCAATGTCCCGTGGGACTGCAGCAGGGAAAGACCCTATATTGAGGGAAAAAAAGCACCCATAAAAATCAAGGGCCAGTAAGATGGCTCAGTGGGTAAAGTACTTTCTGTGTGAGCATCATGAATTCAGTTGGATCCCTGGAACTAATATGAAAAGGATTCCACTGTATTCTCCCGACCACCAAATGAATATTTTGCATGCACACCTCTCCCCCACTGTACATATAAAAAATAACGAATACAAAATTACAAAACAACAAAAACCCAAAAATTTTGAGTAACGATGTGAGAATGATCCATAGATGTAAACATGCAGTCACATAACCCTGAGAGTATGTGACAGAGAAAAGCAGTTTTGCTTCCCAGACAAATTGACATTTTGTCTCAGCTTGGACTTCTCTATATACCCCTACTTGGCCAGAAGGATGCTGCAGTACCCTCTCCTGCAGTGGTTCTCAACCTTCGTAATGCTGGGACCCTTTTCATATGGTGGTGATCCCTCATCCATAAAATTATTTTCATTAGTACTTCAAAAATGTATTTTGTTACTGTTAAGAATTGTAATATAAATATCTGTTATGCAGAATATCTGATATGGGACCCCTGTAAAAGGGGTTTCGACCCACAAGTTGAGAACCCTGCTCTCCTGGGTCTAGGAGTGTCCTATCAGTGTCATCATAGCCAAGGATCTGTTGAAGTCCTCTCTGCTGACCTCCGCTGTCTGTGATAGATCCCAAAACTCCAACGAAAGGGACTTAGCATAAAGAATCTTCTGAGAACTTCACAAAAGCTATGGACCTTGATGAAATAACAATAAAGACAACAAACCCTCACAGGCAATCTCTAATTTTATTGTTGCCTTTGTTGCTGAGGAAGATTCTCTCTAAGTAGTTCAAGATGGCCTTGAACTCTCAATCCTCTGGTCTCAGGCATCTGAGTAGTGGGATTAGAGGTGTGCACCACCACTCACTACTTAAATTTCAAGGATGCTTTGATTTTTCTGAGTCATTGATAGACTTTAGATAAAAGCTTTAAAATTGAACAATACTATGTTTGTAACAAAGAACATTCACTCTCTTGTCACACAGTAAATGCCATAACCACAGACCACTTTGCAAAAGGACACCAAAGTTCTGCTTCCCACAGTGCTTCTCTCATCTTGCTCAGAGAGTAAGCAAATACAGAAGTGGCCATCATGGTATTGCCTAATGTACAATACAGTGCATCTACACATGCATAGAGTCAATCTCTCTCTTCCTCAGAGATAGGAGAGTGGTATAATCTCCTTGGAAAAGTGATTCAGACTAGTATAGAAGTGAATCATGACAAAATAGCTGGTCATTGGACTGGGTGTACACATGGCTTGACTGACTCAGGTTTCTCTGTTCAGTAAGGATTATGAAATGATGTGGGAGGTTGCTGGCCCATTTTACTTGATATGGAGTCTATGCTAGACATAGATACTACTGCTTCTGAAATGCATGGCCCTGAGCTAAGACAACAACATTTGAAGTCAAGTCCAGGTATATGCTCCTTGATCAGTGCTGGGTATCTTACCTGTCTGAGAGCTGTCCCGAAATGAAGGAGCCTAGGAGCACACCCACGTAAAAGAAGGAGGTGGCGAGTGGGGCCTTCCAGTCATCCTTACACACCAGGTCCCACTGTAGGAGGAGCAAAGGGTTGCATCACTCACTCCTTTTCTGAAATTTAAGGCTTCTTGGAAAATGAACTGGCACACCCTACAACCCTGAATGTTCTGACTATAGGAGCTCACTGATCTAGGCAATGACTCACCTGGGCAGCAATGCAGAGAAAGCAGATGGCCTCCCCCTCTTCATCTTGTCTTTCATGGAGTAGGCTCCCATGTCTTGGTTCAATTTAAGGAGGGGAAAAGGGCAAGCAATAGCAATCTACCAAGTCAGACATTGATCTCTGGTCAGCAATGTTTTTTGTGCACACTTCTAAGGATGCTAAGGGCTGTGGAAGAGGCAAGGTACTCTTGCAGGGAGTCTAAGAGGCAAAGCATCCAGCAAAAGATAGAGGCCACAGGGCTGACAGTGTTCTCTCTAGACCTACTCCATCAGCTCTGCTTGGGCTCCCATAAAGGCAATAGCCTTTCAGTCCCTGTGGTATTCTAAATTGGAATATCTGATACTACACTCCAATAGGACTAAACCCAGTATGCCTTGGAGCTCTGGACTGGGAGTCTGGAAGCTGGGTGTTAATCGCTATTTTAGTGTTGACTGGTTTTCTAACCTCACATAAGGCCCTAACCATCACACTGAACAGTGCTTTATTTCCTTGTCTAGAAAACAGAGATTGGGGCAGAAAATAGGCTTTTCTGCTTGCATTTCCACCATTCAAAATGTGGTTTCACTGCAGTTAGCACAACCAGGAAGTGATCTGTGCAAGGAAGAGTGGGGTACATGGGAAAACTGTGACACTTAGATATTTAGATGTCTCAGTCCAATATGGAGCTGGAAGTCTAGCAGACAGTCCAAACAGGGATTTTAGTGGTTCCCAGAAAGATATTGCTTGGTCAAAGACTGTGTACAGAAGGAAACTTTGCAGACCTTAGCAGACGCCATGCATGGAAGGTTGTGGGAATTAAGTTTCCTGGAGATGGCCTACTGTTTTGTATGGCTGCGATGGGTATGCTCTGGAGAGGTATGAACCCCAGAGACTTCATCCCAGGATTGCTTCTCACTGCTGATATGCCTTTCCTGCCATTATTACATAGTCTAATGATTCCTAGGTATTGGCCCACTCTATTTGGCAAAATTTCTGCAGATCAACATGAAGATGAACTTTCATTGAATTAATACTGTTTAGATGTATTAATGATTTTGTAGAGTTCCTGATTTGATTCAAATAATTTTAGAAAGGTAGAAAGTTTAAGGATATAGTTTTAGTTGTTTTGCCAACTAATAAAGTTAGAATTAAGAGTAGAATGTACCCTCTCCCTCGTAGAATAGTAAGGGCTACATATGTCAGAAAAGGAGTACAGAGAGCTTTTATGTGTTACAAGTATGTAATTGTACTAGAGAGAAAAGTAGGCTTGGGACTAGTTAAATGATCAAAGAAAACATTTCATTCTGTATTGGATCTGAGTTCCTGGGTCTTGTGACCTATAGATATGGCTGCAGGTTTTGCTGTGCACCATGAAAAGACAGTGATTGATTCTTGCACGTTACCAGGGCCAGCTGAAGCATGAGGTACAACCTTGGCTATCTCTGGAACACAGCTTCTTTGTGCTCTCAGAAAACCTTTCCCAGATTTCACCTCAGTGATGCTGGTCTCTTCTCTCACCATTTTGCATCTTAAAGGATTCATGAAGGGCTTGTCTTCTGGACCTTCTCATTGTGGAGGATTAGGTTTTACACAACATATCCACATTAGCATTGCAATTTTCCTAAGCCTTAAAATCCTTTCATCAACACTAAGCAAAGAATACCAGACATCTCTAACTCCTTTTCAGTAGGCCATCTTTTGAGAAACACTTCAACCAACCATTCAAACAAACTTCTGACACCTTTTTATAACTTGTGAGCTTCCATATCAAACCTAGAATCTCCACTCAGAGGCTCATATCAATAAACTCAGCCTGATCTAGTTTTCTGTTTCTTCCACCACTATCCCACACCCTTAAAATCCATTCTCATACATATTCCCAAAACTTCTGCTTGAATGAATTAGTAAACTCATTAATCTCCCTAGTAGTGTAGCACAGTTCCTCATGGACTAGACTTTCTAACCTTCCCTCTAGGGGCTTGCTTCACCTTGAGTCTGGTTATAGGTCTAGTGGAAACTATTGGTGGGTCTTAAAGGACATCAGTATTGGCTTGCCCGGCATTTTCTTCAGAGAAAGTCACTGCTGATTTATCAAACAATGAAGGATTAATTTCCTCAGGTGAAAAGGGCAATATTTCAAGCGGTGAGGCTACAGATACTACTTCCTCAGTTGAGGTGAGATTTCCCTTGAGAATCTGAAGATTTAAAGTTCTTAGCTTTAATAGGGTCTTCCCACACATCCCCACCCCAAGTTATAGAATTCTATTCTTTGCCAATTAATGCCCTTACTTTAACTGCTGACACTGAGGCTGAAACTTGAATTTTCGTTGTAATTCAGCCAACCTTATACTGAGTACTTCGGTTTGATTTTTCTGCAACTGGAGCTCTGTGGCTGCTAGAGAGAAGATTCTCTTCATGGGCACACTTAGAAAATTTAGATTGTTTTTTTCCACATCTGGAGCTGGTCAATTTTATCATGCAGCTCATTCCTTTCCATCATCAATTTATCCAGAGATGCTAAGAGCAATGAGCCAGCAAAATAATTTTCCTTATTTTCTCCCAAGCTGTAGAAATTTCCATATACTGTCACCTAATCCATTGCCAGTCACAATTGATGGATCAAGATAATGAAAGGCATTTACTTCTTTAAGTTTGAAATATATTTTCCACCACGGCCTTCATTATTTTCCAAGATCCCTGAGTGTCTGGAGAGATTTTGGTTGTTGAAGGTACTGATGAATTAGAAGGTGCTGGCAAATTTTTAGAAAATTCCAGATTAAAAGATTCATCCTTATACTTCTGCTCCTTTAGAACTACTCCCAGTACCAACTTCTATGTTGGTCAGAGTTCTCTAGAATTACAGTATGGAATGTCTCTATATAATAAGGGAAATTATTGGAATGACTTACAGTCAGTAGTTCAACTAACCCAACAACAGGCAGCTGTGAATGGGAAGTCCAAGAGTGAACGGGAAGTCCAAAAATCTAGTAGTTACTCAGGCCTTTGAGGCAGGGTGTTCAGCTGGTCTTCTGTATAAACTGGAATCCTGAAGAAGTAAGTTCCAATAGATGTGCTGGCAAGTAAGTGCAAGCAGACGAAGAACAAACACTTCTTTTTTTCCATTGTCCTTATGTAGGCCCCCAGCAGAAGGTATGGCCCAGATTAAAGGTATGTACCACAAGGCCTGGATTTGGGACTTGCTCTGTCCCAGGCTGGCCTTGAACTCAGAGATCTGTTTGCCACTGTCTCTCTAGGATTAAACACATGTACTACCTTGCCTGAGCCTAAGCCTTTCATGGCCATGATGACTCAAGACCTGGATCACAGATGTACCCTCCATTTCTGAATTGTAGTTCATTCTAGATGTAGTCAAGTGACAACCAGGAATAACCATTACAGAGTGGAATATGGTGGTTTGAATATGCTTGGCTCATAGGAAGTGGCACTATTAGGAGGTGTGGCTTTGTTGGAGTAGGTGTAGCCTTGATGAAGGAAGTGTGTCACTGTGGGGGTGGGCTTCGAAGTCCTATGCTCAAGCTCCACCATGTGCAAAAGAGAGTCTCCTCCTGGCTGCGTTTGGATCAAGATGCAAAACTCTGAGCTCCTCCTCCAGCACCATGCCTACTTGCCTGCTGCCATGCTTCCTGCCATGATGATAATGGACTGAACCTCTGAAACTGTAAGTCAGTTCCAATTAAATGTTGTCCTTTATAAGAGTTGCCTTGGTCATGGTGTCTCTTTATAGCAATGATACCCTAAGTAAGATGATGAGCTTACCCATGAACCTAGTATTCTTGTACTCATCTGGCTACTTAGCTATATAACTAAAGCACTGGAAGCCCAGACCATCAATGCTTCTACTTGGTGAATGGATGGGCGTAATTGGCCACGAGTCAAGCTTCATGGCTGGAGAGCTGTAAGAGGAGAACCAAACTTTGAGAATCTAGAACAGCTATGATCAGGGATCTACACTTCTTTCTAGTCAGAAATGTGCCTCTCTAGTAGGTTCAACTCAGGTTCTCTGGGTTCAACGGTATATTAACATTTTCAAGTATTTTCAAACTGTTCATAGAGATAGACTCTTTATCTCATTCATGTCTCTATCAAACTGTTAAGCTTTCTTTCAGAGGATGCCATGCCCTCTTTTGGCTTCCATGTACTATGTACTTCCAGGTACTACATTCATGTGGTACTTCAAATATATGCATGCAAAACACTCATACACATAAAAATAAATCTTTTAAAAAAACTTGTTGAAGTTGTTTAAAAAAGGAAGGATCATAACTTTTATTTATCATTTAATTCATATGTTAGTATGTCTATGCATATGTGTATAGACATGAATGCTTGCATGGAGACTAGAGGAATATAGTGGGTGTCTTGCTTTATTCCTTTGAGACAGGGTCTCTCACTGAACTGTGTTGCTGTGCCTGGCTTTTCTCTCCCTGTTTTTACAAAAACGTATTTTAAAAAATTTGTGTATGAGTATTTGTCTATGTGAGTGCATGCCATATGTAGTGAGAAGAGGGTGTTGGATTATCTGAGACTGGAGTTACAGGTGGTTGTAAGCTGCCTGATGTGGGTTCTAGAAACTGAACTCAAGAGGACCTCTTTTATTTTTTCCTTCATTTTTCCTCTCTCTCTCTCTCTCTCTCTCTCTCTCTCTCTCTCTCTCTCTCTCTTTCTCTCTATCCCTTCTTTCTCTCCCTTTCTTTCCTTCTTTCTTTTTTCTTTCTTTCTTCCTTTCTTTCTTGTATAGGGGCCTGTATCCAAAATCAGGTCTTTCTTTATGATTGAGTAGCAAGTTCTCTTACCCACTAATTTATCTCTCTAGCCCCCCAAAGTACCTCTTGACCTCATATATAATGAGGATTTTTTTTTATTATGGGGAGAGAGGGGTGGGTACAGATCCCAGGAAATTACAGTTGGTGCCCAAGTCCCCAAAACACATCTACATGAACCATTAAACAGTATACCACATCCCCAGCTGAGTGACTGAGAAATGTCAAAGTCACCCAAGAATAAGTGTGAAGGGATGAGGAATTAGGTTTCCACTGCTCTTCAGAGGTTATATGCCTTAACCAACTTCTCCAGTGATCTTGTATCAGAATACTGTGGAAAAGACTCCATACCAACAAGTCACCCTGGATAGATCTGCAGATACATGGGTCCTTTAAGAAGTAACAATCCATCGAGGGCAAACAGAAAACAGTTTCTCAAGTGGCATGGCAAGACTTCATTTTGGGGCAAGGACAGGTGACAGAAGGAAGAGTAACTACAGAAAGGGTAGAGAGTTTGGAACATATGTTTCTTTAACTTTAAAAAATTCTGTAAAGAGTATTTCCTTTCTGAGCAGAGACTAAAACTGTGTTCTCTTCACTGGAGCAAGTCCGAATCCCACCCCTCTGAATCACATCACTATCTTGAGAAAGTCCCACCACTCAGGGTCTCAGGACATGTCCTAGGGGCAGTACCTTCTGGACTCTTAACTTCAATGTGACCCTATGGACAGATAGCCAGCCTGACACTTGTACTGAGGGGCGTAGTGTGGCTAGAAGTCATCTCATAAAATGTTCCTGGGCCACCTGACTGGAGGATGATGATCAGCCTGTGCGTTGGACAAAGGGCTACAACCGTTGTCCGCGATGTCACCAGACCCTGACAGGGGGCTTGCCACCTACCTCTGTCACGATGGTGGACAGGAAGACGTCCTTGCTGTACTCCCAGCCATCCAGGCAGTTCTCCTGCTCCAGCTGCTCCAGGTCCACATCCCGTCCTGGCTCCAGCCCCAGTTCAGAGAAGTTGGCGATGATGGCCAGTCGGTAGCGGCGGCAGCTATGAGGCACCTGTCCCTCATCCTTCTTCTCCAACGGGATACTGTGGTTGCGCCACGCGCTGCTCAGATTCACAGTGTCTGGTACCAGGCAACGGTGCTCCGGGGTCGCTGTCAGGAACACGCCAGACAACCCAGTAAAGCCATTGGGGATGATGCTGGCGCTGAGCAGGAAGAAGATGAGGCGCTGGAAGGTCCCCCACTCGCCCAGGAAGGCGGTCACCTCGTCGTAGTCAGGCATACAGTCGGCAGCCCACGGGGTCCCGCCGGGAATCCGAAGGCACTTGGGCGCAGTGGGCGGCGCACGGTTTGTCTGTGGGCGTGCGCGCGGAGCACCAGTCACTCGTCTAAGAGGAGTGCGAGAAAGCGTCAGGAGACGTTTTCCACACCAACAAGCTCGTGAGTTCCTCCCGCCGCCTCAGACCCCGCCAGCGCCAGAGACACCCAGAGCGTGAGGCCATGATGGACTCCGTGTCTGGCCTAGACTGCAAGGCCGGCCGTGCGGCCCTGAGGGAAAACTTGGAGTGGGCGGGGCAGGAGCCTGCGTGAGCCGAGGTGGGCACTGGACGCGCGTGTACGTGAGGCGGACCTGGTCCCGGACTCCGAACTGGCTGGACGGTGCGGAAGAGGGAAGGAGCCTGGCTTCAGAACTGCGTGGCCGTGAGGGAGGCGTGGCGTCCCTTGCCCACTACTCGAGCTGTCGAGCTGTTCGCTGAGGAAAGCCCTGAGGTGAAGTTCCTCGTTCAGCACAGAGTAAGCAAGTAGGACTGGGGGCGGGGCCTCCATAGACTCCGCCCTAAGATGTTGCTAGGGGAGGGGCGTATCTTCTCAAGCCACACCCCCGAGCAGGTCCCCAGGGTTCCTTTCGGGAAGTGGTAACCAAGCTGGGTGTTGACTTGCAGAAAAGTTTAGGATTTCAGTATAAAATACCCTCTCAACTTTTTGTTATGGGTCAGAAAGGGATTGTATCCCGCCGGAAATCTGCTCCTTCAGAGGACCTGAGTTTAATTCCAAGCAGCCAGAGGAACTAATGCTCTTTTCTGGTCTCCCGGACACCAGGCACACATTTGGTGCACAGACATACATGCAGGCAAAACGCCCACTCACATAAAGTAAAATTATAATAATCATTAAAAGATAAATTTTGAAACCGTGGTCATGAGGCTGTGGGCAATGAATTTTAATTCCCAGGCTCTGTTCTGTGCTTTTTGTTCTCAAAGAAGAAATCATTCTGTCGTTCATCAAATTGATTTAAGCAAATATAAAAATTTAACTTCAAGATTAAGGATCTTAGTTTAGGATTACACCCTCCTCGGATTAGTTACTTTTACAGTTAATTCAAGAGCTGACTGATGATCTACATAGTTTCAGGCTAGCCAGGGCTACACAGTGAAACCTTGTCTCAAAACAAACACACAACCTCACAATGATACCCATTATTTTGTGCAAATATTATTTTCTAAAATTAAAAAAATAAGTTATAAAAATAGCAACTGTGTGATTCTAAAATAATATTGTCAAGTAAAATGAGAAGTTACATTTATAATTTTATTTTTTATTTTTTGAGTTGGGTCCTACTATATTTCCTTGGTTTTATCTGCAACTTTGATCACAAATGACCACCTCCTCATCCTCTCCAGTAGCAGAGACAACAGGTGTATACAGCAGATGCACATTATCATTAAATTGTCTTGATAGCTGTTGTATTAGTAACTTTTCTTATTTTATTTTGTTTTGTTTTTTCGAGACAGGGTTTCTCTGTGTAGTCCTGGCTGTCCTGGAACTCACTCTGTAGACCAGGCTGGCCTCGAACTCATAAATCTGCCTGCCTCTACCTCCCAAGTGCTGGGATTAAAGGCGTGCGCCACCACCCCGGCCCGGCGCCTGCCCGGCCTAACTTTTCTTGTTACAGAGACAAAAGCAACTTAAGGAGAATGGGTTTGTTTGGGCTCAGTAGTCAGAGGGTGGAGTCGGGAGTGAGAAGGCATGGTGGCAGGAGTCTGCTTGTCATAGTCTATCCTCAGACAGGAAGCCAGGAGTGATAAACGCTGGTGCTCAGCTTGTTCTCTCCTCATATTTAGTCCTGGACCCCAGGCCATGGAGCTGATGCTGCCCACTGCTAGGGTTACTCTTCCCACCTCAACTGACCCGATCTAGAAATTTCCTCACAGGTGCCTAGAGGTTTCTCTCTTAGGTGATTCTAGACCCTGTCAGGTTGACAACAGTAATTTTCACAGCCTTATTAAAAAAAAAAAAAAAAAAAAGTCCAGATTTAGTAAATAAAAATTTCACATGGTCAGATACAAAATTTGCACAAAGAACTAACAATTTGAAGTATAGTTACATATTCACATTTGCAGGGACATGTGAGACTGAGATGTAAGTGGCTGTCCTGTGTTCTCCCTGGCAGTGCTTCTAAGCCTTTAGAGCAGGGGTGTGGCCTCACACACATCAGGCCCTGGATTGGATCCCAGTCCTGTAAGAAAAGCTTTCCTTTAAAAAGTATGGAATTAACTGTAACAATATGTTATTGCTTTATTTTAAGATTGGCATGGAAAGCATTGAAATGCATTTGATTCTTATTAAAAATCAGTAATTCCTACCTTTTATACTAAATCTTGGGACGTCAGTGTCTATTTTACAGGACATTTCAGTTGAATCTAGTGAAGTACACATTTAAATACTCAGCAGCTACTTCTCCTTAGTGCCTGCCTTATTGGATGGTATTAGTTTAAAGCATTTAAAGATTTGGGTTGTTACTAATAATTTGAACATTACAGGATGTTCTTATCTTATGAAAGTGCATTTCAGTGCTTTTTTTGTTGTTTTCTTCTGTAGGGTTTTTCTTTTTCTCTCTTTCTTTCTCTCTCTTTTTCTTTCTCTCTCTTTCTCTCCTTTTCTCTCTCCTTCCTTCCTTCCTTCCTTCCTTCCTTCCTTCCTTCCTTCCTTCCTTCCTTCCTTGCTTCTTGTGGTTTTGAGGCTTTAACCCAGGGCCATGCTAGTTTGCTTTAAAAAAGCAAAATAATAGTTATGATTATATTTAATAAATGCTATATATTCAGCCTCCTTAGGTTTTGATATCACATCCTTATTTTCCGTCATCACCTTGCTAACTGAGACATCTCCCCAGATCTGGAAAGTTCTTTGCCTGTTGGTGTTATGATCATGTGACAGTGTGAAGACACTTTGTTCAGTAGGGTCTGCATGTCATCAGTGGACTAACAGCACATCTACCTGATGTGACTCTCTGACTCTAGCACAGGGTGGCAACTACCCATCAAAGACTCAGGACCTGCAGTCCAGATGATCATTTGGCTACGGACCTATATGAGTTCAATTAAAAAACTACCCTCATTCTGAATGTGCTGGATCATCTCTACACTTACACACGTACACACACACCACATGCACACATATACACACCGTTGCCATCTAATAGTTGTGATAATGCAGTGAATTTTATTTGGATAGCATTTATACGTTTGGAGATGTGTGTTAATCTTCATATGGATTTTGCCAGTCCTTGATTAACACATTTTTAAACAAATCTTACAAATCTATTTCATTGAATAGTTAGTAGTCAAGACTTTAGAAATGTTTGTTCTTAAAAACAAGACCATCTGGAGGAGTGGCCCAGAATTCATGAGATATTGTGTATTTCTCCACGAGTCCAGTTTAGTGTTCATTGTTTCTATTAGTCCCTTTCAGCAGAAAAGGCTTTTGTTTTGTTTTGTCTTGTTGAGACAGGCTTGCTTGTGGAAGGCAGGCTGGTCTTACACCCCTGATGTAGCCAAGGATGTAGCCAAGGAGGACCTTGAACTCTTGATCTCCGTCTCCACCCCAGGAGTGCTGGGATTTCAGGCTTGCTCCACCACACCCTGCTCATTTACACATCTGTTTTTCAGTTTGCCAAGTGCCTTGGAAACCTTGTTAGAATGCTGTTATTAGAACCTTGGGGTTTTCTTCTCTGTCCATGGAAACTGTAGATTTTTTCCCACATCTGAACCTGAAAATAAAACAACTGCTGAAGAAAATTAAGCAGTTGGAACTCCCCTCCCTCAAACACCAAACTGACATCCAAAAACACGTCCTCACTCAACCAATGAAAAACATGTGAACTCTAATTAAAGAACCTCAAGGGTGCAGACCTTGTGTTTTATGATTTCATGAGACTAATCAAGCTACTTTCTTGATTCAACACAAAGCTTGAATTTAAGCTCTTCAGTTTCCCTGAAGAAAGAATAGAGGGAGGGATAGCAGGAAGTTTATGACCATATAAAGCAATAGAGAAGAATTGTAATGATTCTTTTGTAAAGACTCTTTTGTTGTTGCTGTTGTCGTTTTTTTGTTTGTTTGTTTGTTTTTGTTTTTGTTTTTCAAGACAGGGATTCTCTGTGTAGCCTTGGCTGTCCTGGAACTCATTCTGTAGACCAGGCTAGCCTGGAAATCAGAGATTTGCTTGCCTCTGCCTCCTAATTGCTGGGATTAAAGGTTTGTGCCACCACCACTCAGTGATTAAAAGAATTCTCATCAAATACAGGCACCTGCAAAATTCTGTGACAGATCAATATCTACACAAACAGACTTAGCTTTATTATGACCAGCCACGGCTAACCCTTTATCTAACAGAACCCCCAGAGAGCCATGTGAAATATTCCCATGTAATAAATGGGAAAACTGAGGGTTGAGGATGTTAGTTGTTCTAAGAAGTCTGACCGCAGCTCAGAACAGACCACTCCAGACTACACGGTTCCAAGGGGGAGGAAGTTTATTCAGGAGATAGGACAAAGGTGGGGAGAAGGTGGAAGGATAAGAGAGAAGTAGAGGCCGGCCATGACCACGTGGAGAGAGAGGAAGAAGGGGGAGGGGACAGAGAGGCAAGAGGGTAAGAGATTAAGAGAGTAAGGGGGTAAGAGAGAGAGAAGGGGGCAAGCAGCCCCTTTTATAGTGGGCCAGGTCTACTACCTGGCAGTTGCCAGGTAACTGTGGGAAGGAGCATACCTGGCTGTTGCCAGGTAACTGTGGAGGTGGACTTTAGACAGAATACTAACAGAGGAAACTTAGTAATTTCCCCAACTTTATGCTGTAAATTTGAAATATGAAGCCAAGCCAGTGCAGCTCAGAATCTCAGTTTCTCTGTCATGCCACTGAGCTTTTAAACCTGTTAAACTGGGGTGTCATAGAAGGGATGTTTGGTCTTTGCCTCTGGTTCCTGGTACAGAGCTCCTAATTTTCTTGTAGTTTCCTGGGTGATAGAGGGCAACGTGTTGATTTTGGTTTCCTGAGGTGGCTCTTAGCTAGCTCAAGCATGGAGACTGGGTGCCAGAAGGAAGAATCCTTGATCTAGGAGCACAGAGCTTTTTGGATCTGCTCTCCCAACTTCTGCAGAGAACAGGATGAGAATAGAGTTAAGGACCAGTTAAGCCCACAGGATGGAGAATCTGCAAACACTGTGGTTCGAATCTTCTGACTCACTGACATCTCACTGTCAGGAGAGTAGTACATCCCAACCCCCAGGAGCAGATGCCCTACACTCAGGGTCCTTCCAGTACACACCTGTCCATCTCCTCCCTAAGGCAGTGCTGACAGCAAGGACATGTTTTCCTAGGGTCTGGGAGGCTTTCTAGCAAATGACTGAACACATGGATGGGAGCTGTGGGGACTTTGTAGCCAGATGAGTGAGAGTGACTTGTGACTGGAAGATATGGGAATGGGCCTTTATGCCTGTGGGGTCTGATGCTAATTGTGGTGTCAGAATTGAACCAGACCATAGGACACCCAGAAGGTCTCAGAAAGGGAAAAACATATGAATCCCATAGTCCCCCAAAGACAATCTGGATAAATTTGTGTGCATATGTGCGTACGTGTGTGCGTGTGTGCGTGTGTGTGTGTGTGTGTGTGTGTGTGTGTGTGTGTGTTTGTATGTGCATAAATGTGTCTGT
Source organism: Rhabdomys pumilio (assembly GCA_030674055.1). Lineage (NCBI taxonomy): Eukaryota > Metazoa > Chordata > Mammalia > Rodentia > Muridae > Rhabdomys > Rhabdomys pumilio. The sequence continues at coordinate 2,634,079 of JANHMN010000025.1, forward strand.
AGGTACATGCTGGGTGTCATTCATCGTTGCTCTTCAGCTTAGGTTTTGAGGCAGTGTCTCTCTCTGAACCTGGAGCTCACTGATTTGATCAGATTGGCTGGGTAGCACGTCCCAGGGTCAGCCTGCCACTGCTTTTCTGATGCTGGGATTATAGATGAAATATTGGATCGTACATGGACGCTCAGGAACCGTCATATTAAATAAATTCTTTCTGTGTAAGCTGCTCTGGGTCATGACATTTAATCGCAGCAACAGAAAAGTATTTAATACAGAGGCTAGTTTGAGGAGATCAGTTCTCTCCTTCCATTCTGTGGGTTCAAGGAGTGGAACCCACATGTTCAGACTTGGCAGTAAGTGTCCTTACCCACTGAGTGCCTCACCGGATCCTGTATTTACAAATGGGTGAGTAGCTTGTTTTTCATGCATGTGTTGCATACTTACTTTTTATCTTCTTTAAGTAAAATTTCCTTTCCTTTGCCAGAGATCCCCTTCCCCCACAGATCGCAGGAATTTGGTGTTTCAGCTCACATCTATGTTTGTGCTGCAGACATTTCCCCTGGCTTGTCGACATTTGACTTAGGTTTTGTTATTGTGCTTTTGCTTGTTGGTTGGCTTGTTTGGAACTGGTTCTCACTCTGTAGGATGACCTTGAGCTTTCCGTCTTATTTGGTCTTATTGTATCCCTTTCCTTGCTCAGTTCACATTAAAAACTATTGTTCTTGTAGATTCATGATTTTGTGTTTTTAGTCCTACTTTTTCTTTCTAGAATTTACCTTGATGTTTTTGGAAGGACCCTACTTTCTCTTTATTCAAAAATATCTAGCTGAATGATTCCAACAGCTTTTTACTGAGTTCTCTCATTGGTTATTTTTATATGTGTAAGTATGTATGTGTGCATGTATGTGTATGTATGTATGTATGTGTATGTATGTGTATGTATATATGTGTATGTATGTATGTGTATGTATGTATGCATGGATGGATGGTGACATTGAGGGTTCATTATGTTAATCAGGCTGGTGGTCTTAAACTCCTGGATTCATGTGAATTCCTATACTCATGTGACCCTCCTACCTTACTTACCCAGTCTTGTAGCTTGGGCTACAGGTGTGTGGCCTACTCTTTCATATATACATATATATATATTGTTTGTTTTGTTTTGTTTTTCGAGACAGGGTTTCTCTGTGTAGCCCTGGCTGTCCTGGAACTCACTCTGTAGACCAGGCTGGCCTCGAACTCAGAAATCTGCCTGCCTCTGCCTCCCAAGTGCTGGGATTAAAGGCGTGCACCACCATTGCCTGGCTGCCTTGCTCTTTCCAATGAATTTTAAGTTGATACATTTTTTTGTGTGTGACTTGTTTTTTAAAATCATATTCTGGAATCTTGTCTTTTCTTGGGCTTCATCCTCAGCTCTGTCTTGCTCCACTGCTTTCTGTTCCTACCCTGTGACTGTGGTGCTCCCAACTAGCACTGCTCAGCCGTATTCTCCAGCGCCCTCCCCCCATCTACACTCAGCGCTCTTCCTTTTCATATCATGTTGGATATTCCCCCGTGTTTATTCTTCCAAAAGTTCTTATTTTCTTCCAATCATTTTGCTACTTACCCTCTCACTTTCTGCATCTGCTCCAAGTTCTCTGGTAGTGTCACTCCGAAACTTTCAGGGAAAAAAAGCGTGACGATTCCAATGAAGACAGTCAGACTGCCCATGAGGATGTAGGGTAGGAGTTTATTATAGGCACCTGTAAAGCACCAGACACGAGAACATCAGTTAGATGCGGCATGGTCCTGGGAGATGTTTTATCAAGGTCCAGACAGGCTATGACAGCAGATTTAATCCAAACATTTCAGAAGAAGGAAAGTCAGCAAAATACCCTAGGTTGTTCTAGTGGGTTCCCCAGACTTCTACAATGATCTAGCCCTGGTTGTACATTAGCATGCTGTTAGGTTCTAAGGTCCAGCTGTACATGACATGCTTCTTAGATAGAAGTCTTCACTATCAAAGCTTCCTTAGGGTGGAGGTGACTTGGGATGGGTGATAAGAAGTAGCAGAGGGTGACTTTGAACATTCGATTCTCTTACTTTCACCTCTGTGACTCCATCTGTGGTTGAAGCATTGCTGGGATCGAACCCAGGACTTTGTGCTTCTTGGTAGGCAAAGACTGTACTGACTGAGCCACACACCTGCCTTTCTGCTTCTCTGTATGGGGCTACTGAGATAGGAGGGTAAAACCCCTCATCTGCTCCTTTGCCCACAGAGAGAATAGAAAAACAAACACCCATGTGTGTAGGGCTTTTTGTTTGTTTGTTTGTTTGGCAGTTAAGATAAATACAGCTCTTCAGGCTTTTTGATGGCCTTGTCTTACTAACAGGAATAGCTTCTTATACTAAACACTCTTTCTTAAGCTCTGCTCTTTTTTTTTTTTCTCGAGACAGGGTTTCTCTGTGTAGCCTTGGCTGTCCTGGAACTCACTCTGTAGACCAGGCTGACCTCAAACTCAGAAATCTGCCTGCCTCTGCCTCCCAAGTGCTGGGATTAAAGGTGTGCACCACCAATGCCCGGCTTAAGCTCTGCTTCTTGTGAACCAGTGGCCCAGCACTGGATCATCTAAGCATAGTTGAGAAGTGTAAGGAAAAATGGCTTCACAGTTTGCTCAGGGCTGCTGTACTTGGAGCAGCTGTGCAGGGTGTGTTAAAGTTAGGACAATATGTTTCTTTCACGGTGTGGATTTATAGTGTATCCTTTCTGAGAATTTATCTGTGGGGTGTGTATGTGTGTGTGTCTGTGTGTGTTTGGACCGGTAGGTACCCAACATGTGAGCAAGAAAACTAAGGTGGTGTGTTTATGCCAGTCAAGGCCTAATAAAGACTAGGCTCAGAACACTGAACAACATCCCACGAAAAGCTCCTTTGCATATTATTCCAGCCTGGTATATTTGATTATACAGTAACTAAAAATTTTTGCCTTGCAAAAAATAAAATCATAAAGTGTCAGTGATTACCTAGAAAAATATTTATAAAATGTATACAGAAGGCTAACTCCTTACACTATAAAGAACTCATATACGCCACTGACTCACTATGGGGGGACTCGAGAGCATTCCCTGAGCCCCATTTCTCATACCATGTGTCTGTCTGCCTCTGTTCTCACACCCCTTCCAAAGTCTGGCTCCACCAAAAATAAAGGATCCTAACTCATGTCCGCTAGTTAGAGCCTCTGCTTTTTTCCATCCCTTTGCCTGCTTCCTGCTCGCCCTGAGGTTATCCATAGAAGAGTTCAGGCCTGGAGAGATGGCTCAGCAGTTAAAACCTCTTGTTGCTCTCAAAAAGGGTCCAAGTTCTATTTACAGTATGCATTTGGTGGCTCGTTCTTTCCTTCATTCCAATTCCTGGAGATCAGACACTCTCTCTGGACACCAGGTACAAAAGTGCTACACTTACATTTAGATAAAAACCGTCATACACATAAAATACAAATTTTGTTAAATCTAACAAGGAGGGAAGGGAATCCAAAGAGACATGGCAGGAAGACCCTTATTACTACTTCACTACTATAGTCTAAGGGGGTCACTGGGAATCATGAAAAGGAACCAGTGAGGGCTTTAAGATGCAATGTGCCTGCAATGGGGCTGTAAAGCTGAGCAGCCAGACTGTGGAGAGTCGTTCAGCTGCAGTGTGACCAGCATAAGACCCAAACCAACTCCTATGAAGGGACTGGCCAAAGAAGGCCCTTGTTCGTACACACAATGTACATGAACCCACATGTGAAATATATATAAATTAAGACAAAGGACAGAACAAGACACATCTCACCCAGGTAAACGAAATAGGGGGCAATGATGCTGCCCACCCTTGAGGCCATGGAGGTGATGCCCACAGCCATGTTTCTGATCAGGGTTGGGTAGAGTTCCGCAGTGAAGACATACAACATGGAGAAGGCAGAGGTGACCCCAAATTTCCCCAGCATCACCAGGCCAATGGACACAAAGCTGTAATCTGGAAAAGAGGTGCATTTCAGACAGGATGCTTCAAGAATCTGCACTTAACTAACTTATTGTCCCTTTTTGCTGCCATATGATAGTTCCCTCATAATGTACTGCTGGGCAAGACTGTCCTCAAATCCTAATCACCTGATGGTTGAGGATGGAAGGTGATGGGTGGCCTCGGACTTTGAACTACTTTAGTTCATTATTACATTATTAATGCATCCGTGACCTCTGTCCATGTGCTTTTATTTGTTACAACAGTTTCATAGTGAGTTGTTATATGCTAAATACAGCTAAATTTAGTCTATAAAGAGGGGGTCCAGTTCTTTCCTTCCTGAATTTTATTATTAAGAAATATAGTTCTAGTTGGGCTCAGTGATGCATGCTTTAAAAAAATTCTTTTTCCAATTTTTTTTGGTGTGGTATGCACATGTATTTGCATGATTTTGCATGTGTGTAGTCATGAAAAGCTAGATGAACCATCGTGCTTGGCAGCATTTATATGGGTTCTGGGATCTGAACTCTAGTCCTCATGCATTTTAATTACTGACCTATTCTGCTCCCCCCACCCCCCATGCATGCTACTAATCCCAGCTGTTAATACTTCACTGGCTGAGGCAGGAGAATTACAGATTCAAGGCTAGCCTAGGCTATATAATGAGTTCAAGGTTAGGATATGTCACTTAGCAAGATCTTTCCTCTGCATAAAAATAAAGGGTTGGGAATATGGCTCCACGGTAGAGTGTTTGGCTAGTGCAAGACCCTGGGTTTAAGCCTTAGTACTGCAAAGGTTAAAAAATTAAAGACAAAACTAGAGTGTTATTTGCATATTACAATGTATTGATAATGTATCAACTTGTAGTTTAACAATAGGAAAAAATTAGACACACCAAGAAAAGGAAATACATTATTTTTAGCATTGGAGTTTTTTTGTCATTGTTTAGTCTTATTGCACCACCCCTATGTACATTGATTCATTTATTTATTTACTTATTTGTTTATTTACATGGGGGAAGTGTGTGTGTAAGAGGAAGAGGTGCTGGAGACAGTCTTCTCTATCCTCTGTGTGGGTTTCAAAGATGGAAGTCAGGTTCTCCGGCTTGGCCAAAAGCACCTCTACCCACTTTGAACCTCTCGCTGTTTTTGTTTGTGTTTTAAACAGTGATTTATGCAGCCTGAGCTGGCCTTTGAATTAGCTATGCAGCTGAGACAAGCTTTGAACTGGTCCTCCTGCCTTCAGCTCCCAAGTGCTGAGATTATAAGAATGAGACACCATACCCTGCTGGGATAATTGTTGGAAACATGTCACAGCCAGCTGTCATCTGCCTGTTCGGCTGATGAACATTTGGTGATGTCAAGGCTGTGTTATGGGAGAGGGTGAGGATGGGAGGGTGATCCTGATACTCTAGGCCATTAATGCATCTAGATTTTCTGGGATGTTGTTAGCTTGGGCTAACTTTTTACCTTCAGGTACCACTTGGACCAAGAGAAGCACGCCTCCTCCCCAGAACAGCACCCCAGCTATAATGTATCTCCGAGGCAGGGTTCGCAGTAGCAGCCAGGCTGTGAAGTAAGCTGGAACTTCAATCAGGCCAGAGAGGAAGCAGTTCAGGTAGACATCTCCATGTAAATTAGGAACGTTGAGAGATAGAGCAAAGTAACCCACTGAGGTTAGCATCCTGAAAGAGACCAATGATGTAATCACGGAAAGATGGTCCATGACTCTCTAAACTTTTGTGATGGTCATGAGTTGGTCTAGGTCCATGTCCTCTAGGCAGGCACTAGTCATGTGGGGCTATTTGAATGGAAATACATTAAAGCGAGATTATAAATTCAGTTTTTCAGTTGAACTGATCCTTCATGGGCTTAGTAGTCACATGAATCTGGTGGCTTCTATGGCAGACAACATGGATCCCAAGCATTCCTGTCTGTTCATAAAGTGCTGTGGAAGAATGCCATTCTCAATAAACCACTAGTCAACAGCACAGAGGCCCATGAGGACATTGAGCATAATTGAAGAACACACATCCCCGAAGGCGGCTTTCAGAAACATGCTGGGTCTCTATCTACTAGACCAGGTGGGAGCGTAGGACTAATCCAAAACAGGAAGAAGTAATCGCTATCACTGCAGAGATTCAGTGACACTCGCATGTGGTATAAGAACAGCGTGGATGGAGTTGGGTCTTGGTGTTTATTGGCTCCCTAGTGCCATTGGTTGAAACACATTGCACGAGTGATGTGTTTAGATAGCTAAGAAGGAAGACATCTGACAGAGGCTGTGGTCCAGGATATTTCACACTGATATTTTTCTAATTGCAAAACCCATGGTTCTAAAATACAATCTGCCAGTTCTGGTATGCAGTCTCTGTATGTGTATGTGTGGGGAGGTGTTGTGAGTGCATGTGTGCACGCATGTGTATTGTTATCTCTGGGACAGGTAGGTTGTCATTTTTCCTTCCTTATCTCTTCCAAGATTTGTTACTACTTTTAGTTAATAAAGTCAGATTGTTACTTCTGTGTCTTAAAGTCATGTGTTCATTTGCTACAGGGGAGGCAGGTTACACTAACTCTCTACTGTTCAGTTCCAGAAAGCAGGTCGAGACTTAACATTTCTGCTTTGGTCCTCGGGGGCATCTGCAGCCTCAAGCCTGTCACCTCCCATGGTGGGGTCCCCATACCGCAGACTTACTGTTACCTATGCATTGTCCCGTATTTGGTTGGGACAATCTATCAATCTGAGACATGTCTGAAGACCTTAGAATCGCACAGTTCTCCTTTTGCTGTAGAGGAGGCCTAGGCTTTGTCACATCCCTTTGAACTAGAGAAAATCAGTTGCACACTTGTGTGTCTGTGTTCCCAGAACACTCACTGCTTACCACAGCATCACAGACATCACTGTTATTGTGGCAATGTTCCGAGTCTTGAACAGGTCCAGAATGAAGACTTTCTGCTGCTTCAAGGAGTTTAGCTCCTGTAGCTAAAATAACATAAATGAAACATGAGATAAAGAGGTAGGCAGGGGGCTGGAGAGAAGGCTTTGCGGTTAAGAGCACTGACTGCTCTTCCAAAGGTCTTGAATTCAATTCCCCGCATGGTGGCTCACAACCATCTGTAATGAGATCTGATGCCCTCTTCCAGTGTGTCTGAAGACAGCGACAGTGTACTTGTCATATATAAAATAAATAAATAAAATCTTAAAAAAAAGAGAGGTAGGCAGGAAGTACCCATGTGTGGGCAGGGAACTTGGGCATACAACTCTTTTAAAAATTTTTACTTTAATTAAAATTATTATTATTATTATTATTATTATTATTATTATTATTATTATGATGTTAAGACAGGGTCTCATGTATCTCAGGCTGGTCTTTAACTCATAGAGCAATGGCTATGTTTTGTCCAAAATCTAACATTTCACATAATTTCTCCTCCTCATCTGCTCTCATTCTTTCTGCTCCCTCCTCCATGTTGTTTCCTGAGCCTCTAATCAAGTCTATAAACATGATCTTGAACTTGGGATCTTCCTTCCTTCATCTCCCCAGTGCTGGGATTACTGGCATGCATCACTATGCCAGTCTGACACTGAAGCTTTGTGTACGCTAGGTGAGCACTCCATGCACCGAACTACATCCCAGCCCATTCACACAACTCAGGCAGAACATTTGACACACTTCCAAGTCCAGAAATCAAGGGCTGTAAGGACATCTCCAAACATGGCGCTCATTCTAACTCTTTATTTAAATATTTACACAATTCTAAATTCATTTTGACAATTTCATACACACCTTTAATAGATTTTGATCATATTCCCCTCTCTTTCCCTCTGGAATCTTTCTTCTTCCCAGCATGTTCTCCTGATTTCATAGCTGGTTACACCCATGAAGGAAATGACTCCCTCTTCCTCCTCTTTGTTGCAGCCATTATCCGCTACTAGGACCAGGGATTGATGTGACTCTCCCACTTCATGCTGGGATGTCAAAGGGCTGGGTCTTGGAGGTAACCACAGCTGCTGAGAGCACCTTAGAGCAATGGCTATGTTTTGTCCAAAAGCTAACATTTCACATAATTGCTCCTTATCATCTTTCTGCTATCCTCTCATTCTTTCTGCTTCCTCTTCCATGTTGTTCCCTGAGCCTCTGATGCTTTAAAATGTTGACTATAGCCCATTTTAGATAGAAGCCTTCAAAATAAACGTCATCAGTCCCGCTGATGATTGCTGACCAGCTTTTTCCTTCACTCAACCTTAACATGGGTCACCTTTACCACACTGAGCTGGGATCCTTAAAGCCTATTGAGATGAGAGGACTGGGAAGCTCCATAATGCCTGGGGGGAGTGGGAGGAGAGAGAAAAGAGGAGAGGAGAGAGAGGGAGAGAGAGGAGAGAGGAGAGAGGAGAGGAGAGAGGGAGAGAGGAGAAAGGAGAGAGGAGAAAGGAGAGAAAGGAGAGAGGGAGGGAGAGAGAGACAGAGAGACAGAGAGAGAGACAGAGAAATGGAGAGAGACAGAGACAGAGAGAGACAGTGAGAATTAGTTTTAAGGGCGGGCTTTGGGCCTTGTGTATGCTAGGCAAACACGCTCTCGCACATTCTAAGCCTTTGCTGTCTGTTAACATCAGAGATTCTGGAATCAGGCTTGGTGATACCTGCCTGTAAGCCCAGGTGGAGGCAGAATTGGGAGTTCAAGAACAGCCTTAGGTACATAGGAAGTTCAAAGCTGGCCTCAGCTACCTAGGGAGTTCAGAGCCAGCCTTAGCTACATAGGGAGTTCAGGGACAGCTTGAGTTACATGAGACCCCGTCTTAAAACAGCAAACAACAACAACAACAACAACAGAACATCAGACTCAGGGTAGCTAAGGCCTTGGGCAAATTACTGTTTGTCTTTTTTTTGAGACTCAGCTTACTTCTTTTGTAAGATGTAATTGGGAGTTGAGGAAGTTAAATAATATATAAAAACTAGGAACATAAATGCCCAGTACATCTTACCTATTTCTGTTATCACTGCATCATTGTAAAGAAAGGCTATCCATCCACGGTTAATGGTAATCCTTTCCTGCCTCCAATGTCAGTCTTCGCTTCCCCACTCCTAATTAACAGATGCTCATTTACCACGCGCTATGAATTTAGATAGACAAACTGACTAAAGCTAAAAATGAGGTGGTGAAGTAGGGGTCTCCTGGTGGTAAAGTAGGAGTCTTGTGAGCCTTTGCCGTGTGTGCTGTACTAGACTAAGGAAGGCATTTCAGTTGGGAGAAGTAAGATGGCCCTTTATAGCAGGTTGTCCTCAAGTGTTAGCATCGTTCTCCCAGTTAATTAGGTGTGTTTGCATAGCTCTCAGCTATGATGCTTCCCCCTCTTCTTCCATTTCCATATATGTGTGGAGTGTGTGTGTTGTGCACATGTGGAGGCCCAAGGCTGATGCTGGTTCAATCACTTCCATCTCATTTGCTGAAACTAGTTCTCTCAATCAAACCTAGGGTCCCTCACATGGCTAATATTGTTGGCTAGCCTGATTGTTCTGGGGATTCCATATTTGGTGGTTTGAATGAGAATGGCCTGCATAGGGTCATATACTTGAATACTTAGCCTCCAGTTGCTGGAACTGCTTGGGAAGGATTAGAAGGTATGGCTTTGGTGGTGAAGGTGTGACACTGGGGACAGGTTTGAGGTTTCAAAGGACACATTCTTTCCAGGGCGCTCTCTCTCTCTCTCTCTCTCTCTCTCTCTCTCTCTCTCTCTCTCTC
>JANHMN010000025.1:2657479-2668247 GCA_030674055.1 Rhabdomys pumilio
ACACAGAGACAGATTGACAGACACACAGACAGACACACACACATACACAGACACCCACATAGAGACAGACATACACACACAGAGACAGACTGACAGACACACACACAGACAGTTAAATAAGTAAAATGCATCAGAGGATGAGGCTGTCTGGCTTTGCCCTTTAACCAGAGCGACCTTCACATCCCACCCTCCCAGGTCTTACGTCACTCATTGCTTGTAGCTTTTTTTTTTTTTCTATACAAACTTCTCTGCCCTCTACAGAAATAATAATATTTGTCATGGTGAGGCTTGTTGTTGTTGTTTTGCTTTTATGAGACATGGTATTGATACATAGCACAGGCTATCCTAAAACTGATCATTCTCCTGTCTCTGTCTCCTGAGAACATGTGTGCATCCTCACAGATAGCCTCAGAAAAACTCCTGTTCCACTCTTCATCCTTGTAAGGCTGAGAACTGCTCTCTTCAGGGCCTGCTTAATAGTGGGTTACCTGTTGAGCCACATGAGACAATGTGGCTCCTGCTTGCTGTATCTCTTCCTGTGAGTCCTCTCTCCTCAGACACGAGGCTGGGCCCATGGTAAGAGGCCCTTCACCAATAATTAAAGGAATGGAATTTGGACAATTCCACCTTGGCAACCTGACAGAGGGTGTGCATGTATTTGGCTAACAGAACAAACCTCTGCCAAGGCCAGTGAGTCAGGCTCCTGAGAGCAATCAGAACCACATAGCCAGGTGCAGGAAAGGCCAATTGACTTCTGTCATAGAGCACAATCAATAGTTATACTGGAACAGTGGGAATAAACTGGGATAACGTGGGGCCAACCGGAACGCTTGTGCTAAGTGTCAGGACCTTGTGTTTACTGTTCTGTGGGTGTTCCACTTCCTCTCGTCATAATGACGGGGTGTTAGAGAGACTACTGGTGGCGGGGATCGCACTTTTGAGAACACCCCTGAACAATCTCCATGAAGCTCACCCCATTTCCTCCCCCAGAAAAGCTGGAGAGTGTCCAGGGCCTCCCCAAGTCCTAGGAACTGATGGCTGGCCTCCCTCAGCCTGGCCTTCCAACAGTAGAGTCGTTATCAGAGAGGCACAGCTGTCCCGTGTGGCGCTCATATGCTCTGGGTGTGGGTTCAGACTCAGGCCAGAGCAGATCTTCACAGGTGGGACAAAATCCTGCCACCTAGAAAGTGCCTTTCCTTCCTCTGTATATGTCACATCAACCCCACTAAGTCCCTTTGTAGGCCACCAGCCTTCTGCCTTCATAGCCCAGATCAAGGACTTCATATCCCTGTTGTCTCTCTCCGAGGACCTCCTGTCCCTAGCCCCTTGCTCCTGGGAATGTGTCTCTGCTGCTGTGTGGTTACTTCTTCCCAGATGGAGCTCTTGGATCTGGTCATATTCTGGCCCAATGCTGATGTCCCCTGTGAACTCGTGTCCTGCTGTGACTGGCTCAAGATACCCAGAGCTGCAGCCCCCTCCAGCACACACATGTATCCAAGGTTGAGGACACTTTGGATGCACATTCAGTGGCTCCCTGCTCCCTGGCCTTTTACAGGGTTGCAAGAAAGGGCATTGAAACCTGAAAGTCATTCCTACCTAGTATGAAGGCCACTACGTAGTTGGAGATCTGGCCCATGCCCACGATGGCAAATAACACAGTAAACATCTCCCAGCTGGTTGAGAAAATCTGCACGAAGCTGAATCCAGTCTGCACAGCCATGGTTGCAAAGAGGATTTTCTTCCTGCCAAACCTATAGAACATAGCATAACACTGTAATTCAGGGTCTGTTGTAACACCAAGCCTAGCTTCACTATAGGCTCTGTCATGTATCAAAACTAAGGCAGATGTATGTTTGGCTCTTCTTTTTTTTTTTTTTTTTTTCTTTCCCTGTGACATTCTATCAGCTTCTTCCCTGGAGGACCATCCATCTGCCCAGGAACTACCTTCTGAGGTACTAAGCCTTGCTTCTGGAAAACACAGGGCATCTTCTGTGAGAATCACATTGACAAATCTGATCTTTAGGAGACTTAGGAGGGCTGGGGGTGTGGCTTAGTGGACAGAATGTTTGCTTAGCATGAATGAAGCTCTGGCACTGAGCCCTAGAATGAGAAAAACTGGGTGTGGTGGGGCATATCTGTGATCCCAGCACTTGAGAGGTTGAGGCAGGAGGATCAGAAGCTCAAGGCCACTGTTAGTGACACAGCAATTTTGAGGCCATCCTCAACCATCCTGGGCCTGTCTCAAACAAAACAAAACAACCCCTTCAAAGTGCAGTTTGAAGACACTTCTTCTATCACCCACATGGGAATTCTGTAAGTTTAGAAACTCCCTCGAGGGCTGTTGCTTCTTAACCTAGTCTACCCTTGAAGCCACCCCAGCAGAGAGCTTTAAAAATGACAGACAGTTCTTGACTTATAATGGTTCAGCTTAGGACGTCATGACTCTACAATGGTGGGTAAGTGCTGTATACTTGGTTAGAATACCTGCTTGGAATTCTGCCCTTGGATTCTCTCCACTCTCCCTGCTGGACAGGGATATAGCCTGTGGGACTGACCTGGGGGTGGAGTGGGGGGGAGGGACAACTGGTCCTCTATGGTTGGTTGGTTGACTGTTTGCTGAGCTAGTATGTGGTATCAGGTGTGTGGAGAGTCTTTTCAATCTAACATCTCTTCAGTTTAGGATAGGTTTATCAGGACAGGCCTTAGGGAAAGTTACATACCTGCTCATGCCAGCACCCCACTTTGCCCAGGTCTTATTTATCTGCAATGTGGTGTGAGTATTGGGGTGTGATGAAGTTTCCCAGGTGTGTCTATGTGTCTCTAAAATTGAAAATGACTGCTTTATGGGAAGATGTCATTCTCAGCCATGTCTGTTGCGTCATTGATCAATTTAAGCTTTAAAATTTCACTCTGGTAGTGACCCATGGGCAGGTGGAGGATGGGCATGTCCAAGCACTTCCTGCCTCATTCCCACTGGGCTTTAAAGCTTTGGGGAGCTGAAATCCCCAGGAAGCTTTTCCCAACACTGCCAGTTAGCACCGCCTTGGCCACAGGAGAACATCTAGAGCAGGTAAACACAACTTGAGATACTGCAATCTTGACCTCATGAAGCCTGTAGGCTCTGGTGGCCAAAAGCCAGCCTGGGTCAGTTCTGTGGCTGCAGGCCCAGCCATGGCTCAGCTCCCAGGCTCAGAGAGTGCATAGCAGGGGCTGCTTGGCTTGTTTTGGCTGTTTGTGCAGCAATGACATGTCATCTACTCCCTACCCTGACAAGAGTTGGGGGCAGAGTGTGGGGCAGTGATGACAGCAGCATCCTGTTCTGAGTAGGGGTGTGGGATCCCAGGACTCCACTTTCTAGTGAGGTTGATACTTCCATATCTTTGGCCAAAGCCCCGTGAGCTCAGTCTGGGAGTGTGACAGGAGTGGGTGTTGGCAGGATGCTGCGGGCAGAGTTACATGTTAGTACCATCTGTGTAAGACTTATTTATTTACTTTGCTAGTTTGTCACTCAGTGGATAGGCAAGATCTTGTTATGTGGGGGTGGTACAGTCAAGACTGGACAGTGGATTTATCTGGGAAAGATTTATCTAATTAGTTAGTCAGATAGGGTCTTGATATAGAGTTCATGCTGACATTGAGCTTTTAATCCTCTTCTCAGGCCCTAGCATCCCAAGCGCCAGGCTCCTCTTATTGTTTACCCAGTGCCTAGAGGGTTCTTCTCTGTGTAGAAAGCCCATGAATTTGGTCTTACGTCAAGATAGGCTGACATGATAAATAGCTACACCCCATCACTCCCCATCCAGTGTCCTTACCTGTCTGACAGCTGCCCAGACACGAAGGAGCCGCAGAGAACGCCTACGAAGAACAGGGAGGTGGTGAGGGGTGTCTTCCAGTCATCCTCACACACCAGATTCCACTGCCAACAAGACAGCATGCAGCGTGAGCCCAGTCCTCCAGCAGGACCCACCCGTGCCCCACTCCAAGGAGCTCCAGATGGGTGCCAGGTGTACTGCCCTGCCTTGTGCTGGCTTGCTGGCTCTGTGCAAAGGGTACAGGCCATATGGCTCTGAGTTTGACTCTGCCATTCAATGTGACAAGTAGCTTGGGATGTGCCGCCGTCCCTCACTGAGATGTAGCTTCCTCTTCAAGAGGAAGGAGATGGCTTCAATCTGCTCATATAATGTATTAAGAAGGCCAGTGAACCTTCAACCACAAAGCAGTATGAAGTAAAGGAATCCTTGTCCTTTTGAAGCAGCCTAGCATAGGGGGTGGGCAAGATTTGAAAAGCCAGGAAAGTAGGGCATAAGACATGGCCAGTTGGTCCAAAAGTAAAATGTCATCTCCTTTGCTGAGAACTGAAAATAGCCCCAGTGCTGCGTGAGTTTATTTTTTTTAAGTGACTTCTCTGGAAAGTCTCTGATCCCCTAAAATCTAAATGGAGCATCTGACCCATTTCAGGGACCACTGTGCTAGTCTTACCCACCCTTTTCAAGGGTTGTCTAAGCCACCTTCCTCAAATCCTCTCCCCTCCTTTCCATAGCCTTCTCAGCAGTATGGTCCCTCCCAGTCCACAAGGCCCTGTGGGCTGCTACCAAGCTAACAAGTTCCTGCTGCTGGATCCATAAAACCAGTTTCAGCTTGAGTTTCTGTTCCCAGATTTCCTCTGAAGTCAATTCAACCCAGTCTCAAGGGAGGGTGCAGCAATTTCAAAGTGTGTTTGATGACTTTTGTTTATGTATTGTGTATGTATGGGAACAGTGCTTCACAAGATGATCTGGTTGAGGAGAAGGACCCTTGCCTCTGGCCCATCCCTCGCTCCCCTAGATGAACAACCTATGTCCACAGCGTTCGCAGGGCAGTTCTGTTCTTATTCCCCACAGCTGCCATCAAAGCATAGTTGATTTAAATTAAGTCACGCAGATGCATCATCTCATATCTCATTCTGTAGTACAGAGAATGTTTAGTGCAAACAAAGAAAAACAAAACAAAAAATCCCCCACATAAACCAAAAAGCTGAGGCAGTCAAGGAAAACGGAAAGTCAGGGAGGCTATAAAAACTCAGGCCAGAAGTTACACCAGACAGTCCTGCAAAAGTCTGGCTTTATAACTTTCCTAGCAGCTCAGCTTTAGAAGGGCCTCATGCCCCACAGCAATTAAGCCTCCTGCAAACAACAGCTTGGCTAAGTCCTGAGACTCAAGAATTAGTTCTTGAGACTTCCTTCCATAAAGGGTCACTTTAGTCCCCTGATGCTGCTTGGGGTGTCAAAGCAAAGCTCTGCAGAAGAAAAGCATGGACCAGAAAGTCAGCTCTCTAACCCTCAGAAACAACCCAAGGATCAGTTCAAGGCAATTTAGACTGAGGTTGCCTTACCTCATGCTGTGGTGTGACTCTTCACTAAAACTCATGGTGAAATTTAATCCAACTGTAAGGTATTAAGCAAGTAAACAGACTTAATTCAGCGATGGCATTTGGAGGGAAGAATTTGGAGTGGTGATTAGGGTTAAATGAGGTGATACCGGTGGGACTTAATCCAAAGGGACAGCAGCTTCAGAAGAGCTCAGATCTGTTAACAAGTCTTCTGTCTCACTGATGCCCTGTGCAAGAAGGCTCAGTTGAGACACAGTCACTGAACTTATACTCCTCCGCCTTCATAACCTGGAGTTGAATAAGCCTTTATTCTGAATGTGTGTTGGTACGTGTGTATGGCTTGTGATATATATTTATATGTGTGTTACATACATGTGAGTGTGCATACACACATCCGGAGGTGGGGGTAGAGGATTGCATCAGGTGTCTTCCACTATCACTTTCTGCCTTATTCCTTTGAAATAGGGTCTCTCATTGAACTGGAAGCTCCCATTTTAGATATGCTAGCTGGCCAGTGCACTCCCAGGAACTGCCTGTCTCCAATCCTTAATACTGGGGTTACAGATATGTGCAGCCATATGCCTGGAGCTTTTTTTTTTTTACATGACTCCTGGGGATTTGAACTCAGGTGCATTAGCATCTTCACTGCAAGCACTCTTCCTCATTGAGCCATCTTGCCAGTCCAAACCTTCATTCTTTATAAATTATCCAGAAATGGGGCCAGTGAGATGGCTCAGAGTGTTAAGGTGCTTGCTGAGTAAGCCTGGCCGCCTGAATTCAATTCCTGGAGCTCGTGTAAAGGTGAAAGGAGAGGACCAACTTTGCAAAATTGTCCTCTGACCTTCACCAGTTAAAAAATAATTACTCAGAAATAAAAATGGACCTGAGGTCCTTGAGTGAACCCTGGGAGACAAGACGGACAACAAGCCTTCTACTGCTGTCCAGCCAGGCTGCTATGCTTTGTCAGCCTATGGACCAGAAGTAGTAGGTGAGAGGCACCCGAATGAATGGGTATCTTCTTCCAAAACTAGCTGGCCAAAGCTTGGAAGGCAGCTTTGAGCTCTAACCCTGACAGAGAAGACACATCACTCTATCTCCAAGGGCAGGGCTTGGAACTCCCACTCTTCTTCCAGGAATGTGACACCAGGATACAATTGCTTAGGAGTATGATGGGGAGAAGGCTGCCATCACCAAGTTCAGCCATGCATAGCACCCAACAATCGGGCAGAGGTGGTACCATGCCAGCCACCAACCATCACTATTCCAGCTGTGAGGCGGCAAAGACCTTCCAAGTAGGATGTTCTCTGTTTTGTGGTTTTTGCTTTTTAACTGTTTCACTGTCAGGACTTTGAGAGGCAAAGAAAGGACTTCGTGACAAGCATGGTGGCACACATCTTTAGTCCCAGAACTAGGGAGGCAGAGGCAGGCAGATCTCTGAGTTCAAGGCCAGCCTGGTGTACAGAGTGAGTTCCAGAACAGCCAGGACTACCAGAGAAACCCTGTCTCAAAAACCCAAGCCAACCAACCAACCAACCAACCAACCAAACAAACAAACAAACAAATAAAAGGACTTAGAGACAGAGAGAAAAGAGAAAGGCAGTTGGAGGAGGATCCAGACCCAGCATGAGCAAAAACAGTGGTGGGAATTCTATGTAACATGTAGGCCCAGTGCAAATTGAACTTACTGGACCCATGATTCAAAAACTGCAAGTACAAAATTTAGATGACCCCCCCCCATGCCTCTTCCTCTCTCTATTTCTTAAGTCTTTCCTCTCTCCCTTCCTCTCTCTTCCTTTCTTCTCTCTCTGTGTGTACATCTGTGCCCATATACTTGTCAACATTAAATATTGCACCTCAGATGCCATCCACTTTATTTTTTGAGACAGGGTCTCTCAGGAGACCCGAGGCTCGATATTTAGGCAAGGCTGGTTGGTCAGGAAAGCCCCAGGGCTCTCTGTCTACCCCTTCCCAGTGCCAGTATAACAAATGCGCTTCGACACTAAGCTTTTTCACATGCGCTCTGGGGCTCAGGCTGGAATCATACTGCTTGCATGGCAAATACTTTACCGACTGGGTCACCTCCCTTACCTCTGAAAATAAGAGTGTCTAGCCAGGCATGGTGGTACAGGTCTAGAGGAGCAAGAATTTTGAGGCTAGCCTGTGCTAGACAGCAAGCCCTTGGCTGAAAAAAAAAAAAGCCTTTAAAGAAAGAAAAAATTCCAAACACAGAAGCAGAACACTGTGATCGAGTGTGGTCCTGTGTGGCTACTACACAGGTTGTACACCATGAAGCTAGCCTCGGGTGAGGGAATCAAACCCATTCTCTCAGGACAGAAGGATGGGTGCTGGGGTGGGGGTGGGGGTGGGGGTGGGGGTGGGGGTGGGGGTGAGATTGGACCAGCTCCTTGCAGCGCTACTTCCTGGAGGTCATGGCTGTGGGTCTCTTTCTCTCCATAAGAAGGGATGCCCAACAAGGTGTCCTGACCAGCCATGGGCACACATTTGTCCGAGTTCCATATTGGAGTGCTGCATGTCTTTTGGAGCTGTAGTAAGGGTAAAGGTTGAACAATATGGCTGCCACGGTTAGACCTGGGGCTCTGGTTTCTTTTGAGGGCTTTTGTGCCCAAGGAGTCTCTTTGGAAAGCCATGAGGGTCTTGGGTTGGCAGACAAATCTTAGCTGCGGCTTGTGGGGCTGTGGTCCAGTAAACCAAGCAGTAGTCCAAAGAGAAGTCAAAGGCCTGTTGTTGGGGAAGCCATTCCCTGTGGTAGCAATGCTGTGGTATATCTGTTGGAAGATCAGTTTCTTTTGATGGGACAGAACTGCTCCCTACATGTGAATACACACAAGAACACACAAACCTGCTTCCAGTTAGAGAATCAGAACTTAAAGGCAGAAGCCTCAGTCACCAACTGGCTGGTATCACTTTGGGAATGTTCTTTTAAACTAAATATTAATGTTTTCAAAATGGGCTCCCCATCGCCTCTCTAGTGAAAGAGTGAAATGTGGCAACCAGCTGGCTCAAGCTATGCAGGGGGATGTGTACTGAATGTGCACCCCCAGATCCTCAGGGTCTAAGTCTGAGGTTCCTACAACAGAGCAGGGTGCGGTCTACCTGGCTGGATCATACGTCCTTCAGTTCTGTTTCAAAGATAAGAACCAGGTCACAAGGTCATGAGGAACACACTGAGGATGTAGGTTGGTGGCAGAGTGCTTGCCCAGCAAACACAAGCCCTGGATTCAATCTTACACTGCTGGGAGGAAAACAAACAACATGAAGAAGAGGTGAGAGGTCACTCTTGGCTTCCTACGCCTCCCAACATTGATCATAAGAGTAACAACTATTGTGGGTTTTTTTGGTTTGGTTGGTTTGGTTTTTGAGATGAGCTCTCAAATAGCCCAGGCTGGCTTTGAACTAGCTATGTATCTGTGGATGACCTTGAACTTCTGATCTTCCCAAGGGCTAAGATTACAGACCTGTGCCACCATACCCAGGGACTGTAGTGTACTGGGTGCTTAGTGTATATGCTGTATTGCTTCTAGAGCTCTCAATGCTGTCCTATGGAATGAATGCTCTTCTTTTCTTGTTTCATAAGTGAATAAATGAAGGCATTGAAGCGATGAAGGGACCCATCCAAATTCTTTTTTTAGTGGACTGATCAAAGGAATTAATTAATCATTTGTTCAGCTGACCTTAAATACCTGCCCCAGGCCAGGGTACATGTTAGGCACAGGACATAGTTCTTTCCTTCATAAACCCTCAAGGTCGAGCAAGACAGACCAGCTATGCACACGTGTGTGCACGAAGCCAGCATCCTTGTTAGTAGGCTCTTCTCTGAGCTACATCATCCTTGCCCTCTAGCTAGAGGGAAAGAAAAAGGCAGCCTCCCTTATCCTTCATCAGAAGGATTATGCTTCCATGCCTGAATAATTAGTACAACAGTGTTTTAGATTCTAGAACAACACGGGGCTGGGCGTTTGGTACACACCTAAACTGCTGGTGAGTGAGTACTGACCAAGTCGGAGAAACAGTGAAGTGTGGCTCTGGGGCTGGGGAAGCCCTATGCTTTCAAGCACTATTCTTGAAAGACACCTTTGATTTTGAACTTTCCCAGCAGGTCAGGTCTGGCAGTTTAGCTTGTACAAGAGCTATAAAAGACCATAAAGATAAGTCCTGCACAAGACTGAAAACTGCAAGGCAGTCCGATGCAGAGCAAAGAGCACAGGCTTTCTTGGATGCCGGCACCTCTCATATGTGACCTCGCATCTCGTTCACTTTTATCAGCCTGCTTCCTTATTTACAAAAAAAATCAGTTGCATGTATGTGAGAAATATACATGTGTTTTATGTATGTACACAGGTACACATGCCTGTGCCTGTGCATGTGGAGGCCAGAGGTCAGTGTGGCTGTGTATGTACATATGTGCATTCCTCTGCTGTGTCTATTTTGAGGCAAGGTCTCTCCCCAGACTTGAGCTTGTCATCTGGCTGGGACAATGGGGTCTGCTTGTTTCCATGCCCTTGCCAGCACTGGGGTACCACACTATCATGTCAAGCTTTTATATGGGCATATGAGATCCGAACACAGTCCCCATGCTTTCACCTTGCTGATGGAGCCATCTCCCCAGTCTGCCTGCTTCATCCTTAAAGATGAGACCCAAGTCCCTCCTGAGACAGGGAATGCTAGTGCAAGCAAACTTCTTTAAGGACAAGTTCCCTCTCAAACATCCCACACCTTCGTGCTAAGGAAAGCCATGACTTAAAGGAGCATGGATAATGAAGTGTTTACTTGTGAACCTGACTTGAGGAAAGAGATTCTTACAAATAAAACTTCTTCCATCCAAGTATGAAAAAAGCTAGAAAAACTCTTACCACAAGGTCTAAAATCCTTCTATAAACAGACTTTAATCCCAGAGGTGACTGTGAATAAGAAATTAGCATCGGTCCACTTAAGAATGAGCAACAACGGGTCTCTACAGTATGCTCTCAGACAGAGGCAACAGTTAACAACATAGGCATCCACCCCAGCTCTTTCCTTATAACTTGGCTGTGAAAATTCTTGACCATCTGCAAAATAAACAAACAGAAACAAACAAAAACCCTGAGTGTTTAATTCCTTTTTGTTCATGATAGGTTTGTTGAGCTATACTTTACATGACAGAAATCACACTTGTAAACTGTGCAGTTGTGCAGTTCTGGAGGTAGCCACCGAATCGAGTGTGCGGTGTCTTCAAACCGTTGTGAGCTTGTATGTGTGTGTGCACATGCATGTATGTATGCGTGTGTTTCTGTTTGATATAGTACGTGTATGTGTGAATGTGCATGTGTGTTATGTATGTGTGTGTGTGTGATTGTGTTTCTGTTTGACAGTGATATTTTGTGTATGTGTGCATGTGCATGT
>JANHMN010000025.1:2668257-2720947 GCA_030674055.1 Rhabdomys pumilio
TCATCACTCTTGAACTAGATCTCAAGCCCATCAGCAAGCAACCCTGTTCAATTCTCTTCCCAGCCTGGACACTCTCATCCAGTATCTGAACATGTGAGTTTCTTTATTGGGGATGGTTCATACAATACAGTCTTTAATTGTAGTCCAAGGGACAGAAATGAAGGCCTTGTCCATGCTGGGCAAGCACTCTGACACCAAGCCACATTCTCAACCCAACATGCTGTCTTTTACCATAGGCCTTTTTTATATGATGTGATGCTTTCAAGGTTCATCATGCTGTCAAAGCCTGGATCAGTCTTCTATTCCTTTTTATTGATGGATGATATTCATAGTATTGATATAGCATGGTGTTGTCTAAACGTTGCACTGTTTGGGCTACTGTGTATAATGCCATCATATATATTTATGTAGAAGATTTTATGTAGAAATATATTTTCATTTCCCTTAGGAAATGTAATGTACTTCCCATAGTAATGTAATAGTTGGGTTATATGGTAAATCTATGTGTAGCCCTTAGGGGCGCTCTCTGTTTTCCAAAGTGGCAATTTCATTTTACAACCCCATTAACAGTGAATGAGGTTTTCAAATTCTTTACAGCACTTGCTGGTGGAGACCTCTTTAATTTTGACCAACCAACTAGATGTAAGAAGTTCTCTCATCGAGGTTTTGATGGGCATTTTCTAATGATTCTCAATGTTGAATTTTTTTTTTTTTTGCATTGTATTTGCTGATCAATGTGGGGACTATTGACATTTTGACCATGTGTTTTCTGCTTCATGAACAGAACATGGGATGTCTTTTTATTTCTATCTTTAATTTCTTTTAATGATGTCCTGTAGTTTTCAGAGTATACATTTTGAAAAGCATTTGGTGACACTTATTCCTAAACAGATTTCTTTAAATGTAACACTGCCAGAAACACTCTTAATTTATTTTTATTTACATGTATGTGCCTGTGTGAGTTCAGGGACATGGAGGCCAGAAGAGGATGCTGGATTTCCTAAGGCTGGAGGTACAGAAGTTTGTAAGCTGCCAAACATGGGTGCTGGGAATTGAACCCTAGTCCTGGACAAGAGCAGTGTGTACTCCAAACCACCAGGCCATCTCTTTAACCCCTTTATCTCAGCTTTAAAAGGTATCTTCACCAGATATAAGAAGCTTAGCTGAAAGCAGTTCTGTCTCAGCAATTAGGCCGTCACCTCATCACCACCATCACCTTTTGTCTTCTCTGATTTATGAACTCAAGAAGCTAATTGCATTCGACTTCTCCTGTATGTGACAAGTCATATTTTTTGCTGCATTCAAACTTTTCTTTTCTGGTTTGTCTTTTCATGTTTCTATCATAACAAGTAAGAGTTGTTTTATTCTACTTGGAGTTTGAGCCCCTGAGATGTCGAGAGTAATAGTTTTCATCAAATTTGTAAGAATTTTTAGCCATTTCCTGGAGTATTTTTTCCTGGTCTTGTCTCCCTCTAATATCCCCACTGTGCATGTGTGGGTGTGCTTAGGGGCATCCATGTTTCTCCGGGACTCTGTGCACTTGTTATTTCTTTCCAACACTTTGTTCTTCGAATTACATAATTTCCAACCTTCTTTTTATTTATTTATTTATTTATTTGGTTTGGTTTTTTGAAACAGGGTTTCTCTGTATAGCTCTGGCTATCCTGGAACTCACTCACTCTGTAGACCAGGCTGGCCTCGAACTCAGAAATTCACCTGCCTCTGCCTTCCAAGTGCTGGGATTAAAGGCATGTGCCACCACTGCTCGGCTAATTTTCAACCTTCTAACTGCAAGTTTGGTGGGTCTCCCTTTTGCCAGTCCAATTCTTCACCAACACTCTTTCGGGATTTTTATTTTCAGCTCTTGCTTATTTTCATTTCAGTGTGTGTGTGTGTGTGTGTGTGTGTGTGTGTGTGTGTGTCTGTATATGCGTACATACATATTTACATATATATACACACACATATAATGTCTGTTTGTCTCTCTATATAAATATATATACAAATAAGTAAAATATCTGTCATGTCTTTACTTGATGAGAATGGTCTCTGTGCCTCTTTTATTTTTAGCATTACAATTTCCTTTAGTTCTTTGCACGTATCATTACAGTCTTTTATTAAATCCAACAGGTAGTCCTTCAGCACAGCCTATGTCGCCTCCTCTCCTCTCCCCACTATGGGAGTTGCACTTCCCAGTTTCTTCTTATTTCACACACAGGCATCAATAAGCATAGAGAAAGATTCAGATGAAACTTAAAGAAGCATTGGAGGCATTGTTAAAATATGAAATAATGTAAATAGGTAAATATTTTTGAAGTTTACCATTCAATCCATTCATTTAAAATTGAAGAAGCAGGGGCTGGCAAGATGGCTCCATGGGTAAAGACAGATGTCAAGCCTGATCACCTGAGACTGATTCCTGGTTGCCTCAGAGTGGAAGGGAAGAACTGAGTCCCACAGGTTGTCTTCTGAGTTCTACACGCTCGGGCTGCACATACTACATAAGTAATTGTAAATTTAAAAAAAAAATGAAGATGCCGAAGCCTGGTTGACGTCTCTACTTCAGTTTTACAAGGCTGTGTCATTTCCTAATGGAATGAATGCAGTTTTTGATGATGTTTACCACTAAGCTGGGTCACCCCTGGTTAGGATACTAGGTGGAGTCGTTTTGAGGTTTGCTCTGACCTCAGGAAGGCTGCTCTCAGCTGCTTTTTTTGGTTGGCTGTTTCCTGGTGGTGAGGCGCTCCGTGGGTTAGCTGTGGCTCTCTTAGAGATATGTTTGCGTTACCACAGCATCTCCATTGTTTTCTGAACAGCCTCAGGCTTCTTCCACTGTGTGCGGACAGCTTCAGTGCTCTGTGTTCTTGCTTCTCTTGCATAGAATCTGTGATCCAGAAATTAGCAAGGAAGAAAGTAATCAAGGCCCTGGGATTCTAAACCTAATGGCTGGTGGACGGAGCTGCCACTGTTTGCAGAGGGGCTGGGTGGAAAAGGATGGCAGCCACTGACTTCCTGGCTGACTTCATCAAGATTTTAGTCACTGCAACCCAGAGCTCATGGGATGAAGGGATGAGATGAGACAGGCTTTGGTGGTCTTTGTGATGACACACTGTATCTATGAGTGTGAGTCACAGGGAATAATAAGAACCCTGTTTTCTTGGCTGTATCCCTGTGTCAGGGTGTGATTGAGAAGACGGGTTGTGACCAACGTTTCTTGTGGTAGAAAGAGAGAAAGAGAGAGAGAGAGAGACAGAGAGAGACAGAGAGAGAGAGAGAGAGAGACAGAGAGAGAGAGAGGTATTGAGATGAGAGAGAGAAAGAGTTTGAGATTAAAGCAGCCGGTTAGGTGTGTTTCATCAAGAAGCAGTGGTGTGTAATCACACTGCCGTTTGGATCTTTTACTTACTGATTTATAAATTCTTTTTTAGGAGAAAAACCTATTTTCCAAAATAACCAAATGATTTTTTTTCTTTTGGAAAGTTGGCCTAGTCTTTTCATTATTAAATAGTAAGAATTCTATTTCACGTTCTGGATACAAGCCCTTTATCACATATGTTTTTATGTAAAGGTTTTTTTTTTTATTTATTTTTAACTCTTAATTGATTCTTTGTGAGTTTCACATCACGCACCCTAATCTCCCTCACCTCCCCATCCTTTCTAGTCTGCCCCTTGCCCTCACAATCTCCCCCTCGAAAGGAAATAAAAACAAACAAAACAAACAAAACAAAACATAAAAACACCTCATCGTAGAATCTGTGGTGTGTCACAGTGTGTCACACACACTGTACCCTTCTGTCCACACTTCTTTGCTTGCGACTGTTCATTGCACTGAGTCATAGGTCTAGTTTGAGGCCTCTGGCTTCTGCTCCACTGTCTGTACTGGATCCTCACTGGGACTGCTTCTCACATATCCTGTTGTTGTCCTGTGTCGTGGAGATCCTGCAGCTCTGGATCTGCAGGACCGGCCCTTGCATGATCTTCAGCCGTTCATAGATGAGGTGGATGTTGAGGTGAGTCAACTCAAAGCCCTGGATCTGGGACTGGATGATAGCTGAGTTGGTCAGCCCACCAGCTCACCCACACCAGCTCCCACACCACCAGGGCAAGCTCTCCAGGGCTGCCCTGGCTAGCTCACCCACTGTCTCAGCCAGCAAGGGGTAGGGCCACCTCTCCTGCTCTCATGCCCTCAGGGGAGGCTCCCTTGAACCCATGCCATCAGAGCCAGTTCTACTGTGCTGCCAAGGCGAGGTGCAGGGACTGCTCTCTTGAGTGTGCAGCTGATGAGGAGCAGGGGCCAGCTACCCAGAATGCTATAGGCAGTGAAGGATGGGGCCAGCTCCGCATAACTTTGGATCTCTGCATGGTCTTTAGTGGTAATATGAGCCATGGACACCGACACAGACCCCTGCTGTTGCGTGGTCACGGACCCAGACATGGCCCTCAGCAGCAGCATGGACTGGGACTTCACCAAGGCCTCAGGTGGCAGGGCAGGTCTATTCTTCTACCCCTCCAGCTTCCAGTTCCACCTCTCTTCATGATGCTCAAACTGCTTTGTTTCTCTTTCTCTCCCATCTCTACACCACATACTTTTACATCATAATGGCTCAGAAGAAGGCATCAGATCTCCTGGAGCTGGAGTTATGCATGATTTGCAAATACTCTGTCTCCTCCTCCTCTTCTTCCTCTTCCTCCTCTTCTTCCTCCTCCTTTATCTTCCTCTTCCTCCTTTATCCTCCTCCTCTTCTTCTTCCTCCTCCTTGTCCTCCTCCTCCTCCTCTTCCTCCTCCTCCTCTTTCTCCTCTCCTCTTCCTCCTCCTCCTCTTTCTCCTCCTCTCCTCTTCTTCCTCCTCCTCTTCCTCCTCCTCTTCCTCTTCTTCCTCTCCTCCTACTCTCCTCCTCCTCCTTCCTTCGGTTTTTTTCTGAGACAGAGTTTCTCTGTATAGCCCTGGCTGTCCTGGAACTCGCTCTGTAAACCAGGCTGGCCTTGAACTCAGAAATCTGCCTGCCTCTGCCTCCCAAGTCCTGGAATTAAAGGTGTGTGCCACCATACCCAGCTCATATTTTTTTCTTTTTGAACAACTGAGACAAGAGACTGCCGAACCTAATATGTTTGCAAAATCTTCCTTCCTTTAGATTGGGTTAAAGAAAAAGCTACAGTGGGTGGAGAGGTGTCTGTGAGGAGTTCTGTGGTTACCTGAGGCTGGCTACACCTAAAAGTCGTTTGAAGCTGGAGACACATTTCACTGTTACAGCACTTGCCTAGTATGCAAAAGGCCTGGACCATCCTGCCTCTACCCACTGAGTGCTGGGATTTTAGGTATGGGTTAGCATACCCAGTTTATGCAATGCCAGGGTTCAAACCCAGCACCCTAACACCTCAGCTGTCAACAGCCCCAGCCTCCTCTGTAGGTTTTTGTTTAATCTTTCCTGAAAATTACAATACTCCTATAGGCAAGGTGGACATAAGCTAAGAATTTTTCTCTTTTGGCTCCAAAATTTTAAAGAAAATCATTCTTTTACTGACTCAGGTCTTTCAAGTTCTGGGTTAGAGCAACAGACACGGGTCATGAGAATCTGCTAACAGCTGTGAGCCAAAAATCAAAGCAGCAAAGTGGGGTTGGAGGGGGAGCTGTGAAAAGGAGAAGAGGCCCTTGGAGACCTGAATCTGTCCCTTTGGAGTCAGGATCTACCATAGCTCTCCAGCTCTCCCAGGCTCTTCCCTGGACCTATGAACAAGTAGGCTGGGTTTGTACCAGCACCTGCTTAGAGGTAGACCACTCAAAGGTATCAGAATGAGCCTGGCCCCAAACCCAGTGATTTATTTAGTCATTTATTTTTTTTTTTTTTTTAGAAAGGAGCTCTTTTTGTAGTCCAGGCTGGCCTCAAACTTGGGATCCTCCTGCTTATGCTTCCTCAGTGCTAGGATGGCAGGCATAGGCTGCTACATCTGCCTGCTTCTTACCTTGCAAACACCAAGAAGGAGCTGCCAGCTTGAGCTACCCACATTCCTTATAGGAGCAGAATGGGTTGGGGAACCTGTGGGTATAATAAAAGTGAATCCATCCATTCTCCAGATCCCCCTCCACCCAATTTCTCTCTACACTGACTGGGTCACAAGTGGAGGTTCTTGCCTTTCTTATGGACTCTGGAGACATGCGTCAGGTGCTAGCGTAGTCCTGGTACATAAGAAAATGACCAGCAATAGGGAGGGATGGCGGTGTGCCTGAGTCCCATGGCATTTGCCAGCCTGTTCCAGACCATCTTGCCTGATCTGTCACTGTTCCACCTTGGACTCTGTCTTTAGCTTCTGTGACCCACTGAGAGGAATGGACAAAGTCTGTTTATCCTGAGTCTTGGCAGCAGGTGCAGGTGAAACAGCCTGAGAACAAAGGTTCTGACATCTAAGAGCCAGTTGTCAGAGGAACACAGCCGCAAGGTGATGATAAAGCAGCTTATAAACAAGGAAACACACAAATGCACACACATGTTGGGGCCAGGGCTGGCCCCTGAGTCTTCCTCTGTTTGTTCACTGTCAGGAATCAGCCATACGCCTAAAAACAGTAATAGGAATCAGCCATATGCCTAAAACCAGCAATAGGCCTAACATACATGCCTGCTAACACAAAGTCTTGGGTCTCTGTGGAAAAACACTGAAACAGATGGCTAGAAGCTACTGTAAACAAGCAGCTTGGGTGAAAAACTGTCAGGCTGAATAGTCATAGACCTTGTAGATGGGTAACCTTGGTGGATAGTATCAACTTAGAAAAGGACAAGTGAACCATATTCAGAGTCATAGTAACCTGTCCCCTGAACCTTCAACCACCTGATACTCTGTTCTGGAAGATATCTGTACACCCCCTGAACACCTATACTCCTCCGTCATCCCCTTCCCCACATCCTGCCTTTTTTATGTATATAACCCCTGTGTGAAAAAGTAAAATCAGAGGTTTGACCAGACTATAGACAAGCTGCCATTCTTTGCGTCCCCTGTTTCCCCCACTTTCTCTTTCAGGTGATCTCCCCAGACCCCTGTTTAATGCTCTGCTGGCTAGGACATTTCACTGGCAAAAGCATACTTTCTGAAGACTGACTGGAAATAAAGTCTCCTTGGGGCTGGCTG
This sequence comes from Rhabdomys pumilio, assembly GCA_030674055.1. Classification (NCBI taxonomy): domain Eukaryota; kingdom Metazoa; phylum Chordata; class Mammalia; order Rodentia; family Muridae; genus Rhabdomys; species Rhabdomys pumilio. The sequence continues at coordinate 2,675,378 of JANHMN010000025.1, forward strand.
GCACACTGTCTTTGGAACCATGAGGGCAAACCTGAGTGCTGAGAGATTTAGTTAATATTCAAGCCATAACGAGAGCCAGGTTGTCATTATGATGTCTTGGGGCCCATTGTTTTAGTCTAATGACACAAGGGAGGTGTACACAAATGTCTCATCCTGGCCACCAGCAGTATCGTGGTATAACATAGTTCAGAATAATATAGCAGATTATTGAAACAGTGGACCTGAAGAAATTGTAATTTTCCTAGGAGTTCCTGGAAGAAGATAAAGGCTGGGATGCTGGTGTCAGCCCGAGGGCCTACTTGGCTTCTGGAAATAAATTTCACACAGTTCTGACAACCGGTCTGTCCACCCTGCAGGAAAGTTTGGAGTACAGACACTGATGACAGGCAGGACCACACCTTGACCAGGACTCCTTAGCTGAGCAGAACTCTTGCCCTCTGTTTAGATCTGAGCCTCATGGCAGAACCCCAGTGGTGGACTTTTGAGGGAGAGGTGTGTCACAGGACTTCTCCCCTCTCCCCTTGTTTTTTTTGAGATGAAGTTTCTCTGTGTAACCCTGGCTGTCCTGGAACTTGTTCTGTAAACCAGGCTGGCCTCTGACTCACAGAGATCTGCCTGCCTTTGCTTCCCAAGTGCTGGGATTTAAGGTATGTACCTGACTGTCCCAGGACTTCTTCCCAATGTGGCCTCACTGAATAATCTCCTTTTCCAGATTTTCATCAGTACTTGCTGGTCTACTTGCCTATTAGGATGAGTGGCTGAGCTCAGCTTGCTAGGACTTCCAGGATTCAGGCTCTGACCTGAACAGCTCCAGAAACAAGGGAAGAACGAAGCAAACTGCCTGCTACTCCAGGTCTATCCCTTGGCCAGCCCCACCTCGACCCCAGTGGAAACAGTCTGCATTAAGGTCATCTATAAGATGAAGTCTTTTGGAGTGGCCTCCCCCATACTGGCTTAGTCAGTGTTTCTGTTTACTTCCCATTCCCAGAAGCTCCCTGTGAGCTTGGAATGGGGCCCACCATGTTCCTACAGAAACTTGGCCTACCTTGGGAATATGAGTGCCATCAGTGTCCTGGTCTCAGGAGGGGTGGCACAAGGCTGGTGCCTCCTGGGGCACAGACCCTTTGCTGCAGGTTCTATCTGAGTGAGTAGTTACAATCTCGACTACCTCACCCCAGGCTTCCAAGGATATAGGTAGCTGCAGAGGAGGAAAAAAATGTAGCCATGGCCAGACAGCAGCCCCATCTTAGGCTACTGAAGGATCTAACAAGCAGGTTGGCCCTTAGGACACAGGATTCCCTTGAGGTCTGTGAAGCACAAAGTCTAGGAGAATCTGGGTCTGGGTCACGTGAGGCTGTTTGTGGACTAAGGCCAAGACTGCCTAGTGGTGTTCTGTGAGAAAGGAAGACATGCAGGAGGTGCTAATGAGCAGGCCCTGCACTTGCCTGTGCTCTCTGCTCCTTCAGCCCCAGGGCAGGAGGCATCTGAGTTTACCCAGGTATAGCACTGAAAGATGAACTCAGGACCCTAGAGATAAAGCTTTATGGTGTGTCTCCTTTCCCAACAGAACCTACCCATCACAAATCTCACACATCTTTGCCTCTCTCTGTTCCTGCCAAGACACCACCCTATGGGTAACTTAGTTACTAGACAGGGTTCATACAGCATTCCCCGGGTGATCTCAAACTCTTCTAGCCCATAGTCCAGAGACAGAAAACCCTCACCTTGTGTTTTTACATTCTTTTTCCTTAACATGAAAAGTAATTTGGTCCAAGGTCAGATAGTTAGAACAACAGAATGTTTAGGATAGCATTGGACTTAACTGATTAGATGAAATAAGTAGATGTAAGCCGTGCTTATGTAAATAAATATATGAATAAAAATATATATGAGTGAATGAGATACATGAATAAATATACACAAAACCAAATGGCTACTGAGGGGGGCATTTATTTCCAGAATTATCTCAGGTTGCCACTATGCAAATACTACAGTACCTGTCATCTTAGTCACTGTCTAAAGATCTATACTAAACTCAGGGGGTGAAAGTTTGTATTATCTCCAAGTATCTCCCCTCAAATATTTATTTACTATGAAAGGGAGAAATAATAGCAATAATAGTAGAAAAACCCAGCACACACCAGCTTAACCAGATGACTGATGTTCATCTCACTGGTAATCACATATTACCAGCATTATATGCCTGGGTTGATGCCCTGAAATATATAACACTTCTGTTACATTCTTATCCAAAACTGCATAGCGAAATCTGATTGTGAGAAAAATTATATAAACTCAAGCTGATGACAACCCATGAAACACATCGTGTTCACGAAAGATCAGGAAAGGCCGAAAAGCCGTCTCACATTGGAGACTGAGATGTGGCACCTAAGTGTAGTGGGATAATGGACTGGATCAGAAAACAGAAAAAGGACACCAGTGGTACTTTGACCAATGTTAATTTCCTGGCTTTGATAAGTGCATTATGGGTAATTTACATTGATAACATCAGATGTTATGGGTGTGGTGGCACATGTCACCCTGGGGGCCAGAGTCAAGAGGAGTCCAACTTGAATGGCACAGTGAGTTTCAAGCCAGCCTGAGCTGTATAGTGAACCCTGTTTCAGAAGGAACAAGTAAATTGCTGAAGTCAGAGGAAGCTGGGTGAAGGGTGTATGTAAATGTCCTGTACTATTTTAACAACTTTTCTGTGAATGAGAAATTACTTTAAAATAAGGATAAGAAATTTGGTTCTTAGTAACTACCCAGGATGAATGGCTTTTACCTCACACACAGCTCCTAGGGAAGGAGATGACCTTATGTGCAGAACACAGCACAGGAGAACAGGTCTATGCGTGCGAGTCACAATCCAGATACCAGATTCCTGTCTCCTGGCATCCATGAAAGGTGTTTCTCTGGACTGACCCTGTCCTCCTGTGGAGGGGTCCTGGGACAGTTTGGATGGGCATTTGTCTTCTGGAGGATGTCCAGGTGCTGGAGGACTAGGCAGAGGTATATTCTGAGGATGGTCCTTCCATCCTTGTCAACTAGCATGTAGGGACCTGTCAGGGGCCCTGGGCTCAGCCTGGAAGGATGAGGTAATTTTGTTCACTGTCACTAGCTAAGTCAGCTTGGGTTCTGACACATGTCTTGTTCTCAGAGTCCTGGTAATGCATCTGTGGGGAGAGGGGCTCAGCTTTCATTCAGCAAATGTCATCCATCACCTGAAGACATTTATTGAAGGTATGGCTCCCAGCTTAAAGCTGTTGTGGGTTGGTGGGCACTTTAAGAGGTGTGGCCCACTGGAAGGAAGCTAGGTCTTCTGAAGGGGATTTTAGGACCCTGATCTCTTCCTCTTTCTCTCACATGTCTTCCCCATGAGGTAAGCTACTTCACTCTAGCACACACTCCCCATCATGCCTCACAACAGGCCTCAGAGAAACAGAGCCAATTGATCATAGGCTGGAATCTTGTCTCTTTATAAACTGCTTGTGTTGGGCATTTGTTGCAGTAACTGAAACTGAGTGGCACATTCCCACTAGTAATGCACGGGGCTTCGTCTTCTCCACATTCTCCTCAATACTTGTTTTGCTTAATTGCCACACAGACTACAAGTTACTGTCCCATTCCCCAGGGAGCCACCCCACCCTACTCATCCCACTTCTGGCTTCCTTCCCCTCTCTTTTCAGCTAGCAGTGCCCTTTGCCTTTTAACTCCCACCAACCCCAAAAGCAAGCAAGGGAGAGAAAGGCTGCCAAGCAAAGCAAGTCACAGTGCATACACATGAGCATTTGAGATGGGAGTCACTAGGTGTGCCCAAAGGCCCCTGGGTACAACATGGTGGGGCACCTATGGACTCAGGAGCTGGTAGTCTTCCTGCCCTTTGTATCCTCAGGCAAACAAAATTATCCAGGAGGAGGACAGCAGCCAGGTTAGACTCCTTGTTTGTGAAGGTTACAACCAGTGGGGCCAACCTCCCAAATTAGATGCAGGGAATAATTCCAATTCTGAAGAGTGAACTCCCAGTCTTAGATTCCCCAGGGCCAGGGTAAGTATTGTGAGTCCTTGTTATGGGATCACAGCTGGAGAAGCACAGACAACTAGGACCCAAGTCAGTCAGAGTGCTAGTGTGAGGAACCCAGAGGGGACTCAGAGGCTGTCACTCTCTCTCTATAGCTGCCACCCTTGACTGGCTATTCTCTTGTAGTAGTGACTTCCACAGCTTTCTCCCCATCTTGCTTTCCATAGCAGCTAGATCAAACTGTTTCTAAGAACAAAGAAGGGGCTTGGAGAGTTGACGTGCATCTTTAATTCTCTTTAGGAGGCAGAGGCAAGAGGGTCCCTGTGAGTTCAAAGCCATCCTGCCTTGGTTATACAGTGAGTTACAGGTTAGACAAGATGGTATCCTGTAGCTTTGTCTCAAAAGAAGAAAGTAAAAGATGTAAACCCTAGGTTGGCTATTTCCACAGTTCTCAAAATATAGTCAGCTTTTCAGAATACCCACAAGCTGGTCCTAGAGACCCCCCCTGAACGCCACCTACCATATCAATAGGGTTCTTATTCCCAGAACCAGCCACATTCTTTGCTAGACAGGCCTATTTCTTTAGCTCCAGATTCACTTCACATTTTGCTTCTCTTTCCTGCAGTATATCCAGATCTATTTATTCCACAAGAGAAGGGAGTTTATTTACCCCAAGTCACACATGAAACAAGCTATGATTTGAATTTTGGCTCCTGAAGGCCTACAGATAAGTAGAGTTGACATCAACTCTCCAAACAACACAGCTGGTATGCCCACAGGCATCAGAACTCTGCAGGTGGGACCCACACCCTAGCTGTCCACACCCTGGGGCCAGACACATTTGCTGTTGACTGCTCAGTAGTGCTGAGGGAAAGAGATAAGAAACTGAGGCTGTTGTTTCCAGAGACCTTCCTCATCGGGAGGAACCGTTTGTTTTACCCGCCTTGGGAAAAAGACAGAACAGAAAGAAGCAAGGTTGGTGGAAGGGCAGATATTCTTTCTACCTGTCTGGCCAATAGCAGGAAATCAGTTCTGGGTGATGCTCTTCCTAGAAACAGTGTGTGTCTTGATCTATTATCACCTGGTCCTTAGCAAATATTGAGCAGGAAACGAAGAGGAAGTCCACATTCAGATCCTGGTGAGTTAGAGAAGCTGTTCCCAGATCACTTAGAGGTAAGTAAGTGGTCTCAGCTGGAGCCCCTTCTCACCAGCCTACACTTCCCACAGAAGTACTGGTCTCTCCTTGAGTGTCCAAAGGCCAGGTTCTACTTTTGACTCCTTGCATCCAACCAGTGTCAAGGGGCTACTGCCTCCTTTTGGAGAAAGTGGGGCCTCAACACAGGGGCTTTTCTGTCTCAAGTTCCTTCCCTGTGTCCATACAGATCAACAGGCCACCGGAGCGCTTCTCTGTGGTAAGGAAATAGTTATGACTATAAATCAAGACAGTCTGGTTTGGCCTGCCTAGGGAAGCACCGAGGCTCTTGGGAAACTCTATCTGTTATGAAACTCACAAAGGAAAAGGCAGTTGGTGACAACACTGCCTTTTTCATCCCCTCCATGCCACACAGAAATGCATCAGCTCTGAGTCTGCCCTGAAAATGCACTCATAAATCCACTCTGTGCCTGGAAGATTCGACACGGTGTGTGACATTGACCCAGGCACTGCTAGGGGCTGTTGGGGGCACGGACGCAATGGAGTCTCCATTCCCAATGTCCGGCTCCAGCAAGGCACTATCACCTACCTCTGTCACGATGGTAGATGTGAAGACATCCTGGCTGTATTCCCAGCCATCCAGGCAGCTCTCCTGCTCCAGCTGCTCCAGGTCCACATCCTGTCCTGGCTCCAGCCCCATCGCAGAGAAGTTGGCGATGGTGGCCAGTCGGTAGCGGCGGCAGCTCTGAGGCACCTGTCGTCCATCCTTGGTCTCCAACGGGATACTGTGGTTGCGCCACGCGCTGCTCAGGTTCACAGTGTCAGGAACCAGGCAACGATGCTCGGGGGTCCCCGCCAGGAACACGACTGACATACCATTGAAGCCATTGGGGATGATGCTGGCGCTGAGCAGGAAGAAGATGAGACGCTGGAAGGGCCCCCACTCGCCCAGGAAAGCGATCACCTCGTCATAGTCCCGCATACTTCCCGCCTCTCCTCCTCAGCTTGCACGAGGGTGGTGGGTAGGGAGAAAGGAAGGGGTCCGGCGATTGCGGAGCGCTGCGGGGGTCTCTCTGAGTGGCTGCGTGCAAACGCGCTGCGGGTGCTGCAAAACTCCCAGGGGTTGGCGCGGAGCGCAGGGAAGCTGAGTGCTCTGGACCACACCCCCGTGCCGCGAGGCACCGAAAGGCCACTGCACTCCACCGATCTGGGCGGAGCTCTCCGGCCGACTCAGCCTCTTGCTCCGTTCCTTGCACCCAGCGGCCTTCCACGCAGGCCTCCCGCCCGGGATCGGCCCGAAAACCCGCGTACAGCCCGGAGCTCCGGCTCTCTCGGCCTCACGAGGAAAGGTGAGCGACAAGGAGGAGCCGCGGGTCCTGAGAGCCAGGCCTACCCCGGGGCAGGAGTCCGTTGGATCCCAGCCTGGAGTCTGAGCTTAGGCAGGCGGACCAGACAGTTAATGAAGTCCGCGCTCCCAGTAGACTTCTGTGGGGGGACAGGAGTGCCACCCTTTCATACACACCAGCGTGGGAGCTCAATTATGAACTTTAGCAGGGCTGTGATCCACCACGGGACAGCGGGAGCCCGAAAAGCGTCCTTGGGAAAGCGGAATTCTCACCTTGCAAAGAGGCAACTGTGGACTTGAAGCCAGCAAAGGATGTGCGAGGTCATGCTGAGTCAGAGACACGCCCTGGATTAAAAGGGCTGGATCAAGGGCCTCTGAGTCGTCTTAGTGTCCTATCGGAAGATTCCCTGTGACCTCTATAGAGACACCAGAGGAAAGCCGGCCCACTGAGGGAGCATAGAGGAGTCACCACGCCTGGGCTCTGGTGTTTGTCCTTTTGCACTCTCGGGGCACCCAGAGCCCTTTATTGCGGCATGGTGCCAATGCCTTCTTGGACTGAAAGACCTTCTATTTGCATAAAGGCCCATTCTAGTCTAGGAACCGAGGGAGGAAGGGACAGAGAGAGGACAAACTGGTGAGATTTGGCCCTCAGACCTGGCAGGGTGACCAAAGGCTGGATTGCTTTTTTCTCTCTCTGCTCAGTATCAGTATCTAAGGTCCAGGGATCACTGTGTACTAACTAGCCCAGGCTGGAGCTGGGGTTTACTAGCCTGGGATTCACAGGCCTGGTGAGACAGACAGGCTGAGTAACTTAACACTTTGTACCAACTGTCTTGTCTCTTCAGACTCTGGCTAGGGACTGAAGGGTACTTCTGAGTTTTTCTTTGTTTTTGGTAGTTTCCAGTCTGACCCCCTAACTATTTGGTTGGCTTTCCACCACTTGAAACCTAAATTTCTTTTCCCATCATTTAAGACATGCCTCCTAACATGCCAGGACAACTCTAGCTTATGCATTTTACTTTTGATTGTTTGAGACAGGGTCTTCGTATGTAGCCCTGGCTATCCTGGAACTTGCTATGTAGACCAGGCTGGCCTTGATTCACATGGCTCTGCCTGCTTCTGCCTCCTGAGTGCTGGAATTAAAGGGGTGCACCTCTCTCTATGCCTGAATCTGTGATTATTAATCCAGTGAGAGTACGCACAGGATTTCTTCTGAAATGCTTGAGGGGTGTGTCATGGTTGGAATCTTACTTAGCTTCTGTTCTTCCACCTCAGATTACTAACAAAACAACCAGAGACAAGAACTAGTCATTTATTTTTTGGAATAATGATTCCTAAAGAAGAAGACTGAAAGACTGAGGAGAGCAAGCAATGAAGATGAAGTCACCACACAGAATGAAGAAGATGAAGTCACCACAAGACACAGAGTTGAGCTGGGCCTTGACAGCCTGCAGGGTCAGTGTCCATGCGATGCACAGGAGACCTCTTGGAACCTGAGGTCGAATGAATGAGTAGTGTCATCCTGCCTCAGAACGCTGGCACTGTAGTCAAACATGTAGTGTGTACCTATAATCTCAGCAATGGGTAGGCCAGAGTAGGGCAATCATGAGTTCCAGGTCAACCTGAGCTATGATAAGACCCTGTGTCAAAAAAAAACTTTTTTGGTATTTTTAAATAACACTAAACATATCATTGCAATTGTTAAATACTAATATTAACCAACTAAATACTAAATATTAGTTGACTAACATTAAAATAGTAACACTGCTAAAACATTATTAATGTGCACCCCCACACCTGGCTTATGTAATGCTTGGCTTTGTGGGTGTTGGGTAAGCATTCTACCAACTGTGTAGATATAGATCTTGCTAAAATGTACAGGCAGGTCTTAAACGCCTCTGGGCCCAAGGAATCCTCCCACTCCAGCCTCCCAAATAGCTGGGATTACAGGCACACACCTCTGTGGCCAGCTTAGACAGCTGTTTTTGCTTACTGCATTTCTTAGTGTCCCATTCTGTGTCCCATCAGCAGGAGCAACTGCCTCACCCTTTTCACGTGCCTCAGTTTCATCTCACTCTCATTGATTGCTATGGGAGAATGGAGCTTGGTCCTTCTGGGTAAAGTAGGAAGCAGAATATAGCTTCATCTCCTTTAAAAACCACTCCCTGACACCTAGCCACTGTGAGAGCGGAAACAAGAGTCTGTCAGCTCAGCTGTTTGCCAGATGCTGACAAGGGTATGTAAATCAGCCCATTTCCCCTCTATACAAAATGAATCCAAAGTATACTATTAGGAGTCCCTTCACCTCTAAGATGTGTTGACAGTGACTTTTGGCTAGTATCAACGCAGGAAGCTAACCCATCTGGAAGTCAGTGTTGAGTATTTTGCTCCCATCAGCTGCTTGCAGAGTACTCCCTCATGAGAACACAGGTAGGTCTGCACTAAGGGAGGAATGATGGTACATCTGAGATGGTGTCTGACCCTCCCACGGTCATACCCTGACATACATGCACATACCCTGCTGACATACTTGGACATAAACGAGAACCTATCACGTTTGTTCTGTGATGAATTGCTGATCAGCCTGCTAATACAACTTAGAATCTGATACTACCCAGCTCATATGTGGCTAGCTGTACTACACAAACCTTTGATGGTGCTTTTTTGCCTGGTTACCGGTTTTTATTGGTAAATCAAGAGGGAATTGGATGGAATATCTTTGATCTGTTGGCAATGTCCTATCTGAGGTAAACAGATATTTCTTTATATTTCTCCAGGAAAATCACATGACATCTCCTTACCAGGGTGGATTGACCCTTCTAACTCAGTGAGCCAGAAATAAGTTCTTCCCTCTTTAAGTTTATTATGTCAGGTATTCAGTAACGTGACAAGAAAGCTAAAACAAAACAAAACACCATCATCTATTGTTCCCTTAAAGCTCTGCCTGTTACAACCATTCCGATGCAATTGAATTCCAGCATGCTTTTTCTTTTGGAGAGCAGGCATTCCACTGTAGCCATTGTTAATAAAGGATACTGAAAAGAATGGCTTTCATGTTGTTAATTCTACCCAAATAAGATTTTACTTGTGATGTACTAAGTTGGCCAGAAAGGTAGGGTTAAGTTTTGGGATCTCACTTGGCATTCAAACTAATGTTCTTGAGACCAAGAGATCTGTCATAGAAAAGGTTTCCTGAGGAATATATTATAGGCCTTCTCTGCTTTCATTTATGTTGTTATGTTACAATACCCCAACAAAGAACAACTCAGGAGAGAAAGGGGTTAATTTCAGCTTACAATGTCAGCTTGAAGTCTCTCATTGTGGGGAAGTCAAGGCAGAAACTTCAAACAACTAGTCATATCCACAGTCAAGAGCAGAGAGAAATGAATGTGTGCTTACTCACCTATGCTCAGCTCGACTTTCCTACTTCTATACAGTTCAGGATTCCTTTTCTGGGGAATGGTGTCACCCACACTGGGGTGGACCTTCCCACATAAACTAACTTAACTAAGACAATCCCCTACTAGCATGCTCACAGGCACACTCAATATAGTCAATTCCTTACTGAGACTTTCTTCCCAAGCAATTCTAGGTTATGTCAGATTAACAAAGCTAATTATCACACGATCTTAGCTAGAATAAGGACTAGGAATAATATCCCTACATAGTGAGAGGTACAAGGTTCTTTCAGACAAGCACTGGAGGAACCAGGAATGTTAAACCACAGGATTGTCCCTTCAAAGGAAGGGATGTACAGTCTGTCATTTACCCAGAAGGCTGGGAGTGGACATAGTTAATAGCCTGTGTGGCCAAGACCACACTAGATCTTCCTCCAGACTCTTAAAAGTTTGTAAATATACAGAACCTATCTTGACGGTAGATGCCACATGCACTTTACAAAGAGTTTTGATGTACTCATGTCTTACGCTTTATTGCACACATGGATCTTTAATTATCACTAGGAAAAATTTCACCAAGTTGTGCTGTGCTTAAATACACCAACACTGGTTACTTAGTTACTGCCTTCTTGTTTCCCATGGATTGTTACTTTGCTGGCTGTGGTGGGCACAGAGACCCCGCATCACACTATCAATAGTGTTAAGGAGCAGTGGGAATATGTTTACTGGGTCTACAGAGAAGACGAGTATTTTTGTTTTAACTTTTAGGAAGGAAAGCACTGCTTATATGAACCGAGTGACGGGGCGGTAGTGCTATGCTTGGATGCACTGTGTAGCTTTCTCCTGCTCAGGGTTTCAGCCAGGACTGGGAGCCAACATTAGTGGTAGATATGAGGAATGGGATAACAAGAAGGGGAAAAACTTGTTCTGAATGGGAGGGTAGTATATAGAGAGAAGCAGGGCTAACGGGCCAGACACTTACAAATAAACACAGCAGAAGCAGACCTAAGAGGCCAGAATGATTGCACGTAACAAGGCAAAGTGGCCAAAGATGGGGTTTAAGTCAAAATTTTAACATAACCTTTAAAAAAATTCTCTCTCTCTCTCTATCAGATCGGTCACTGCTCCACAATTTTTCTGCCTCTTTAATGAAAAGAGAAGTTGTAGCGACTTTCCTCAAACAAGGTGGCCAGCCCTGTCACACAGGAACCTAATGGTTTAGAGTCATAAACTATTATCCTTCTTAAGGAATCTGGCAACTGCTCTAATACACTTGTTGCAATCTCTTGGGGTTGGGGGTTTAGCTCAGTGGTAGAATGCTTGCCTACCAAGCACAAGGCCCTGGGTTTGGTCCTCAGCTTTGAAAAAAAAAAAAAAGACAAAAAAAACCCAAAAAACAAAAAACAAAACCCAAAACAAAAACAGAAACAAAAAACAAGGTAACTGTCAATCTCTTGTTCATGAACGTCTGGCTCTTACAATCTTTCTACGCTCTTCCCTTCGGTGTTCCCTGAACTTGAGCAGAGGGAATGCGTGTCCTTCACTGGGAGAAATTGAATCCCTGTTGGAACATGGTCATGCCATATCCCATATCCTCCTACTTGAAGGCAAATAACTCAGAGTCCAGGGGGACACAGGTGCTCCTTAAATCCAGGACAGCATTGTAATTATTACCCCAGGAAGATGTGCCAGTAAAGTGTAGGGATTAGAAAAAATAGGATGAGGGCTGGAGAGATGGATCAGAGGTTAAGAGCAGTGGCTGCTCTTCCAGAGGACCCGAGTTCAATTCCCAGCAACCACATGGTGGCTCACAACCATCTATACATGTAATCTGATGCCCTTTTCTGACAGAGTACTCATATACATTAAATAAATAAATCTTTTTTAAAAAAAGAAAAATTGGATGAATAGTTTGTGTAATTTCATTTATCACTCACACACAGACCCTGTAGGAGCTGTATTTTTCTGTCCCTGGTTTCTTAAGATGGCAATATTATTGGGAAACCTGAAGAAGCATATTAAGCCTTACTTTAAAGATTTATTTACTTTTATGTGTGTGAGTTTTTCTTACACATATGTATACTATCTGCATGCCTGGTACCCATGGAAATCAGAAGAGGGCATCAGATTCTCCAGAACTGGAGTTGCAGGTGGTTGTGAGCTGTCATGTGGGTGCCAGGACCTCAACCTGGGTCCTCTGTGAGAGGAGCCAGTGCTCTTGACCACCGTGGTGTTTCTCCAGCTTTGCTTTAAAAGTTGATGAATCACAGGCCTGATACCAGTTCTGGTTTCATGTTTCAAGCCGAACTGTTTACCTGTTAGCTTGTTCCAAGCCAACTTTCATGCTGAGAGTTTGTCCTACTCACCCTTGTGTTCAGGCTTCACATGACTTGAGCTAAGATATGTTCAGAGCTTAGCTTCAGGGGCTGATGGTATTTCATGGAGAAACAGCATGAGCTCAGCATGACTCCTGGGGAGATCACGAATTGCCTCCCCCCCCCCCCTGTTTCGTTCATACCCCTCCCATGTTGGTCAGTTTTTTTTTGTCAACTTGACACAAGCTAGAGGCATCAGGGAAGAAGGATCATCAGTTAAGGAAAAAATGCCTCCATGAGATAGGTCTGCAGGTGTGCACTCACTCGCATTTGTGTGTGTGTGTGTGTGTGTGTGTGTGTGTGTGTAGGGGATTTCCTTGATTTATGATTGATGTTGGAAGGTCCAGACTGCTGTAGTCAGTGCCACCCTTGGGCAGGTGGTCTTGGGTGGTATAAGAAAGCAGACTGAATGAGCCATGGGGAGCAAGGCAATAAGCAGCACCCCTCCACGGTCCTGCTTTAGTTCCTGACTTGGCCTTCCTCAGTGACAGGCTGCGATCTGAATGTGTAGGCTGAACAAATCCTTTCCGTCTCAAGTCTCTTTTAATTTATCATAACAACAGAAACCTAACTAGGACACTTCCCTAAGAGGGGTTGGGATACCTAAGAACAGACAGCAACAAGTGCTTAAAGAGCCCACTCTGGGGCTCATAAGAAGGGGGCACCTGCTGCCAAGTTGGACAGCCTGAGTTCGATCCTTGGGACTAACACGGTGGAAAGGAGAGACTCACACAGGTTGTCCTTTGACTTTCACATCTGTGCTATGTATGGCACGCCCCTTTCCCAAATAGATAAACCAAAATGTAATTAGTTTTTATTTTACAAAAGGAACACATGTCATGAGGCAAAAGCTTGAGAAAAAGTTTCTTCTCTTCCCAGCCCCTGTCATATGCTTTCATGGATATAACACCTGGAGTGTCTGATAAGAAATCAGCTTTCCTGTGAGCTGTTTCCCAGGTGACCCAGAGCTTCTTGGTGCACCACTGAACGGCACTAAGGGGAACCAGGCTGGAAGCCACTTGGCCCCATTTGCATTTATCTGTTTGCTTGTTTGAGACAGAGGTTCTCTGTGTAGCCCTAGCTATCCTAGAACTCGCTCTGTAGCTTAGGCTGGCCTTGAACTCAGAGACCCACCTGCCTCGACGCCTGAGTGCTGGAATTAAAGGCATAAGCCACTGTTAAGTTAGTCTTTATCTTTTCAGGAAGGCCTAAAATGCATTGGTTTGGTTTCTACCTTCCTCCCCCGATGACAGTTCGGGTATTCCCTTTGCCAATGTCCCTTCTGCTTGCAGAATATACACTGCTTCAGTTGCCAGCTTTAGTGGCTGACAAGTCTCAGAGTAGAAGCCATGGACTCTGGCAAAGAAGGTTTTTTTTTCTTCCTGGTTTTTACAAAGAAAACTGCAGGGAAGCTGCCAATAGGAAGATTGCTCGTTTCTCTCTCCCGTTTAGCCACATTTCTGTTGTTCAAAAGCCTAATGGCAGTTTCTGCCTGTTAAGAAAGGTTAGTCCTTGAACTATAGACAATTTTTGAAACTTCCTCTAAATATATGAAGTTCTTTTTTTTTTTTTTTTTTTTTTTTGGTTTTTCGAGACAGGGTTTCTCTGTGTAGTCCTGGCTGTCCTGGAACTCACTCTGTAGACCAGGCTGGCCTCGAACTCAGAAATCTGCCTGCCTCTGCCTCCCAAGTGCTGGGATTAAAGGCGTGCGCCACCAATGAAGTTCTTTAAATATGAAATAGATGCCCAATATTATCTGGCTGCTATTCTTTTAAGAATTTCAAGGGGTGAAATATATATAATTTAATATTTACATATATGATATGATATAATATAATATAATATAATATATAATTTTATGTGTTTGTCTACCTTTTGTGCATATGGTGTGTTTGTGGGGGTGGTTATGTACATGTGTTGTGTGTGCAGTGCATATGTTTCTGTGCATGTGTAGAAGAGAGGAAGAGATCTAGTGTCCCACTTTGTCACTCTCCACTAATTTTTTTTTAGTCTGGTGACCAGTAATCTCGCTGATCCTCCCTCTGTTATGCAGAATTGGGGAATGTAACTTGCATGAGACCAGAGCCACACTTCACTTAAAAACCAAACCAAATCTGGGTACTGAGATTTGAACTCAGGTCCTCATGCTCACTCAGCAAGCCCCCTCACCCACAGAGTCATTTCATTATCCTCACAATAGGTATGTTTTTGAAGATGTTCCCTTGCCCTCTGCACGAATGCTAAAGGATGCTCATCCTGCCTCTGCTGACTCTGCCCCTTCCATTTATTCCAGCTAACTCTAGGTTTACTAGCTTGTAGCTCTTCTTGCATTCCTTTGAGGATGGTATTGGTGACTTCTTTCTTTGCTGCTACAGGATGCCTCACTAAAGCAACCGGAGGGAATGAGGGGTCACTTTAGCTCGTGGTTTAGGAGTTGTGGCCCATCATGTGGCGAAGGCATGGGGCATTCTGCTGTAGACACAAATCACAGAGAGTTGAATCCCCCAATGTGCCACTTTGTTTTCCTTTTTAAAAAATATTTTAATTGTGTGTGTGTGTGTGTGTGTGTGTGTGTGTGAGAGAGAGAGAGAGAGAGAGAGAGAGAGAGAGAGAGAGAGGTCTTCCTGTCACCAAGCCTTTGTTTTGCCATTACGAACTCTAACCCTCTAGAAGCATAAGCCCATTTAAACAGTTTATCTCATAAATTACCTTGGTCATGGTACTTTTCCATAGCAATAGAAAAGCTACTAATACATATGTGAGTATTTCTCTTAAAAAATGCATCCCATAAAACCCGACTAATAGAATCCACAAACTTCGGAACCTTTTTGAATAGATAGAAGTACTTCCTGAGTCTTCCAACCTTAACTCAGAATGTTGTTAGAAGCGAAGAAAATCTTTCTTCATTGTTTCTGACCTCTTCTGGGGCTTTCTATATTCCAACATCCCTGATAGGCCTCTAATCAGGACTGAGAGGCCATTTAATCTCCTGAGCCATTGGCATCAGCCTGGAGATAACCTAACGTCCCATAGTGGAGAGGCAGGCTCAGATTATGGCTGAGTGTTACATACTGTTCTGCTCAGTGTGTCTCTGTATTCCTTTATCAAGATTCTGTGTGACTCAGGCATCACTCTCTGGCTTGAGGATATTTCCGAATTACTACTCTGAGAAGCCACAAAACTCATGGAGGAACATGACGGCCATGCAGGAGCACTGAGTCAGGACCTCAAAAAGATGTTCCCCTCCCTGGCTTGTGACTCATTTCCAGTAGTTTGCAATGTTGGCCTTAGGGAAGTCCTCTTTGCTCATTTCCTCTTTTGTTGGGATCAGGAAAACAAGTCCATGAGCCTTTGTGATGATCTGAATGAAAAAGGCCCTTATAAGCTCATAGGGAGTGGCACTTTTAGAGATGTGACCTTGTGAGAGAAAATGTGTCACCAGGACTGGGCTTTGAGATCTCAGAAGCTCAAGCGAGGCCTAATGGCTCACTCACTCTTCCTGCTGCCTGCAGATCCAGATGCAGAACTGTCAGCTACTTCAACAATACCATGTCTGCCTGCATGCCACCATGCTTTCTGTCATAACCATGATGGACTAAACCTCTGAATTGTAAGCCAGCCCCAGTTAAATATCTTCCTTTATAAGAGTTGCTATGGTCATGGTGTCTCTTAACAGCATAGAAACCCTAACTAAGGCTTGAAGAGGTAAATGTCATACCTGGGATGTCATTTTGTTCACACTTTGTTGACTATGGAGTAAATTCAGGCTCCCTGGATAAAATTCCTGCAACCCCCAGGAGGGTGTCCTTGGCACATTAACTCTGCCTACTGCAGGTGATAAATCCCTCTATGGTTAACTCCTGGCCATTGCTCTTAACCACTAAGCTGTCTGTCTATTAGGATGTAGTGAGACCTTTAGGAGGAGGGAAGGAAGACCTTAGCTCACTGGGGGCTGCATTTGAAGTAAATTTTGGGACCCAGTTTCTCTGTCCCCACACCCCACCATAAAGTGAACAGGGCCCCTCCATTACTCAGCCATGATCTACAAGGCTGCCATAGGCCCAAAACAATGGAGCCAACCAACCATGGATGGAAACTATGAACCAAAAGAAATATTCCTCTTTTAAGTTCATATTTCCAGTGTTTTGTCATAGCAGCTGAAAACTGACTGATATAAGACCTCACCCTTGACTCAGGCCTAGCTCCCACAGTTCTGTGTTCTGGGCCTGTTGGGGGCCCAGGCCTGTGCTGAATGAGTGAGAGTCTGGGCTCTGGGCTATTCTGTCGCTCTTGCTAATCAGAGATAAATCAACCCCCTCCACCCCCCCACCCCCCATTTGAAGCAGGCTGGTCAGAGCCACTAGGCTCTTGGAGCATGCATCACTCTTCAGGGAGGAAACAAACAATTGTCCTAGTTTTCCTTGCTGCTGAGATTAGCTGGAAGAACGTGGCACCATGGCAAGTCCATTGGGCTTTCTGAGCTCGTACACATGACAAGGACCATCTTGCTTCCTTTCAAGTTGATGCAGGGAATCTAGAAGGATAAGATCAGCTAAATGAGGGCTGGAAGGCCTGAGGCATGTCAGCCTCATTATAGGTACCATTCAGTACAATTCCTTCCTCTGAGTCTGGCTGGGCGTTGGTTTCCTGTGTGCCTACAGAAACAGCCCAGAAAGCAGCAGAGTGTTTGTTTACCCACTGATGCTTCTGCCAGTAAAGAAGATGGTACATGGTGTGAGTGCCTCAGAGTCTCAGTCTCTGAGGGACTGGGGAGACAGACATATTCACTGGCTACTTGGCTAGTGGGGTTTCTGAGTACACATGGCTGAGGCCAAACTTGAACATTGAAGGGAACCATTGAGGCCTCAGTCTTACAGTCCCAAATGGGTCCAGGTCAGACACTAGTGGAGATGAAGTCTGATTTTGTTGGGGATCCAGACACAGCTCTCCACAGTGGCAAAGGCACATAGGACAGTTTTTGCTTAATACAGACACCTTTTGACTACCCTCAAACATTTTATGGGCTCTGATTCTATTAAGTAACTTGGAGGGAGCTGGGTGTGGTGGTACATGGCTGTAACGCCAGCATCAGACTCAGGTGGATCAGTTCAAGGTCATCCTTGGCTACATAGTAGGTCTTATGAAGACCAGCCAGGCTGGCAGGGTCCTTGTTTGGCAGATGCTAGTACATGGAAGTGTGTGGGTATTTCCTGCCTTCACCTCTTTGGTTCTTGGGGAGTAAGGGGAGATAAAGCTTGCTGGTCATTCAGAGAAGCAGAAGGAAGATCAAGGAAGCATGGGAGAATCTGTAGAGAGCTCGGTGCTGAGTACACAGATGGGATCACTGGAGTTCTAGAGGTATGGGTTGGGGGGAGGAGGGATGATCTCATTGGGCCTTCTAAGCAGAGATTGTGGTTTTAGTCTTTGTCTATGAGCAATGAGGAACCATGGAAGATTTAACAGGCAGAAGTAACAGAGCATTGTCATTTTCTAATGTCCCGTTGTTATTGCTAGAGACAAGGAGGTCAGGCTGTGACAAAGCCTGGGCAGGCCTCCCAGAGGACCTCAACTGGGGCAGCTCAGAGGTGGAGGGATTTGGGCTAGTTAGCAATTAGTCAGGGATGGACACAGTCACGCTTCCTGCTCCCACCTTTGCCCCTTACAGGAGAGTCTTCCCGCAGCAGCCAGAGCCATCCTGTTTAAATGGTAAATTGAGATTATGCCAGCCCTCTGGGGTACAAGCCAAAATCCTTGCCTGTATCTACAAGGTTGACACAGCCAACACAGATATCCACCCCACATCAGCCCGACCTAACTGCTGTTCAGCCTCCTCACAACTCTCCAGACAATGCTCACTGTTCTTAGGAGCTGAGAGCACAGCCTCCTCCCTGCCCGATGGAAGTCTTTTGCATTTCTGCCCCTTCCACCTGTAATGTAACTTTCCCCAGCTAGGCAGCAGGTGCTCACCACCACCTCAGGTCCCCTGCTCTGTGAGGGCTTTCCAGACCCCTCATAGAAAGCAAATGATAGAAATTTCCATTGTGCCGGGCAGTGGTGGTGCACACCTTTAATCCCAGCACTTGGGAGGCAGAGGCAGGTGGATTTCTGAGTTCGAGGCCAGCCTGGTCTACAGAGTGAGTTCCAGGACAGCCAGGGCTACACAGAGAAACCCTGTCTCGAAAAAACAAAAAAAAAAAAACAAACAAACAAGAAATTTCCATTGAACAACCTCACTTCCTCCATACTACTGTTCATGGTTTATACTTTAGTGTGTGTGTGTGTGTGTGTGTGTGTGTGTGTGTGTGTGTGTGTGTGTAAGATATGATCTTAGCATAGCCCAGGTTGGCCTAGAACTTGCTACATAGCCAAGGATGGCTCTGAGCATTTGATTCTACCAGCATTCCCCTCAAGCCCCACCCCATCTAGGAGTTACAGGTGTGAACCACCACTCCCATTTTATGCAATGCTGGGACTTGAACCCAGGATTTTGTACGTGCTAGGCAAGCACCCTACTGGTGGAGCTACACCTTCAGCCCCAGTTTTTATGTTCTGCTTGTTCAAAATGTTTTCCTAATAGTACATCTGGTCAATATTTAGTTGAATGCACAAATCAAGGTTGGGGATGTAGGAATCGAGCAGCTGTTCTCCAGGACTTCTCAGTGAAAGCTTATAGGAATTGAAGTGAGAATGAAGATGGCAGAGGGAAAAGGAGCGTGTGTGTGTGTGTGTGTGTGTGTGTGTGTGTGTGTGCATGCGCACGCATGTAAAAGCACACATGTATGTGCTAGATAGAGTAGGTCCTGAGCCCTGAGCTCCCACACCCTCTAGGGTCTGGGTAGGACAGAGGTAGCTCCAGGCTGAACTCAAGGAGAAAGCAGGTAGTCTATCCCCCACTCCACCAGGCACAGGAATAGAAAGAAGGGGGTGAAGGCCATAGAGATAGAACTACTGACTTTCCAGGGATGGGAAGGGGGTCTCTGGAGGAAAGTCTTCTAAGGCAGCTCTCTCTCTAGATCCAGGGAGCTCCCTGGTCACAGTTCAGAGATGTTTGTTTTCCCAGAGCTCAACACACCTAGTCACTGACTACTGGAAATGACTGCAAACACCTCTGACATGTTTGTAAAAGGAAGAATGAGGTGGAAAGATTAGCTGCTAAACTCCAACACAGTTATAATTAAAGCCACGTGATGTCACAGGAACAGCAAATAGATGGGGGGTGGGGGATAAAATCCAGCTACAGAGTCTTATAAAAGTATGGACAGCAGTTGGGGAGGTGCTCACTTGGTAAAGGGGACCTGACTTCAGATCGCCAGCACTGCTGTGAAAAGTCCTGTATGGTGGCATATATCTATAATCTCAGTGCTGAGGAGGCAGGAAGAAGCCTGGGAGCTGACCTGCAACCTGGCCTCACTGAACCAGTGAGAGACCTTGTCTTAGAACTTAGGTTGGAAAGCAACAGAGGAAGACACCCAACATCAGCCTCTGGTCTCCACATACCTGTGCACACACAGGGACAAAAGTTAACACACACACACACACACACACACACACACACACACGGCGAGGTATGGAAAATTCCTACCAGTTATTGATAAGAAGTTAAATAAATCTGGGGTAAGTGGACAAAAAGTTTAGGGCAATTCCTATGAGAACTTCTCTAAGGGAGTGAGGGGAAGGACACTGTTTCTCACTGTCACCTGTCACTCCAGGCACCAGACTGGCAGCAAGAAACAGTAAGTCACAGCGGATTCCTACCTGCTGTGCTTTATTTACCAAATAAAAACGTGTGAAAACTCTCAGTGTGGGGGGGGGGGGGAAGCGATGGGTCCTGCCGCATGCACAAGGTTAGAATGAAAACTGTTAGCCTTCTGGCCATGGCAGCCCAGAACACACAGCACAATTAGACATGATTCTGGCTCATTGAACAAATGAGCCGAGGTAGTTTTTCATCCAGAGGAAGTAGTGGGATAGGTCCACTGGGTTAGGATCCAGGGCAGCTGTGGGCTCAAAATGCACACCACAGTGGTACAGTGCTGTGTGCTGCTTGAGTTCATTGATGAGCTGACTCTGGAGTCAGGGTAATAAGGGCTGCTCTCCTCCCCACCATTTCAGAGACCCAAGCTTGGTGTTTGGCCTGCATATCTGTGTGAGGGTGTCAGGTCCCCTGGAACTGGAGTTACAGACAGATGTGAGCTGCCATGTGGTTGCTGGGAACTGAACCCAGGTCCTCTGGAAGAGTAGCCAGCGCTCCTAACCACTAAGCTATCTCTTCAGACCCCTGTCAAAGTACCTTCTAGGCCCCTGCCAGTCTGTGAATGGGCTGACTGTGTCAGAGAGGTGAGAGCGGCTAACAGCACACCTCCAGCAGAGGTGAGAGCGGCTAACAGCACACCTCCAGCAGACCAGACATCACTACTGTTTATCCCATCATAGGAAAGGGCCTGCACTGGAAGGCGCTGAAGCTCAGAAAGTTCACTCAGAAACTTTAGTTGCTGCCTCAGCTGCCCCAGTCAGTTTCTGCCGGATGTTGCGGTTGTCTGCTTGATGATGTCATCTCTATCTGTTGCTATTTGTCCTTTTATTTGGAACCCTCACTTGAAGGAATTCTCTTCGTAGAAACTCCAGCTGACTGCCTTACAAGGGCTTCCCTAGTCGATTCCTATTGGACATTTTGAGTGCCAACCTGATTCTGTTTTGTTTTTAACCATCCATCCATCCACCCATCCATCCATCCATCCATCCATCCATCCATCCATCCATCTGCCATTTATTCTTTTAAATTTACCTTACTGTATGTTTAATAAACTCAACTCATCCAAAACCTAAATGGTAGATCATTCCCCAGGCTGTGCGGAACACGGCTATCAACAGTCATTCATCAACCCTGTAACTTTATAGTTTTAAAAGTGCGAGTCCGAATAGGTTTATGTAACCAAAAGGTGCAAGGCAGACCTCACTTCGAGTGAACTGGAGCACATCCAAGGAGTGTAGAATTTCTATTGCCTGGTGGAAGAAAGGATCAATCTTCATAGTTAGTTCCAAAAAATGCTGCCTTTTGTCTCAAGGAAAAGTCAAGCTTGCCCCCTAGTGGGCAGAGGAAGGAAGAGGAAAGGAAAATAGTGATGAGTGTGTGTGGACAGAGAGTACCAGGAAGCAGGCACCACCCAGAGGCTAGGGACCACCCCTGGCCATTCATGCAGACAACAGGCACACCAGGGCCTTCATGGTCCATGCTTTTCTTTGCTTAGCTCCTGACTCTGTAGAGAACTCTTGCCTCCCTCGGCTTGATTTCCAGCTATCAGCTTTCCTGACCTCATCCAGGCCAAACTCCTCATTATACTACAGCACTAGACCTCAGTATTAATGAAGCTATCCCTATGGCTTACTCTGCCTTCCAACCCAGGCTGTGGGAACAACATGAAATCTGTTTGGCTCACCATTGAACCTAGTGTCTAGAACAGGCCTGGCCCCTGAACTGATCTTAGAGCACACTGGCGTTATGGCTATCAGGCCAGACACCAGCTAGTTCAAGGACAAGCAGAAGGACTTTATTAGAAAGGCCAGGAGGACATATATTTACACAGGCCTTGAGGGGACATTAAATGAAGCAGAGGCAAAGCAAGATTTCCCAGCTCAGACAAGTTCCACCTTGGCATTGGGGTATACAGCCACCACATCGTATCCCTCCGGTGGCTTGACGCGAGCCTTGGCGTGATTCTCACAGTACAGCCGTTCGTCTAGGAAGAAGTATCCACGCTGTTTGAGATTCAGGCCACAGTCGCTACACATGAAGCATTCGGGATGGTAGAGCTTGTCCCTCGCCTTGACGATGGTCCCCCTGTTGTGGGGGACAGAGGGACAGGTGACTAACAGATTCTAGGACAAGCCCATGACCTTGGAAAACAGAAGTGGAGTTGTGGGGGTGCAGGTGGGCAGACTGGGTACTCACACGATCCCGTGGCCACAGCGCGTGCACTCTGGTAGCCCCTGCAGGCCACTCAGTGGAGCACCCAGCTTGCTAGCTGCTGGCTTGAGGTTCCGGGGACCACCAGACCCAGGCCGATCTCCTGAAATCCAGAGTACAGATAGTATGGATGGGGTAGGTGAGGTAAGAACCCCATTTCAGCGGGATGTTGCTTCTGAACCCTGATGACCAGAAGCTTAGAGGAGAGGCTCTTGATTTGTATGAGGTGAGGGAGAGCCACAGGGTGGTGAAGTGGAGATTGGAAGGTGAAGGCGCGGTCACAGTAAAGCCACAGAAAGGAATTGAAGAGGGGTGGATGGCTAGAAGGTGTGGACTGGTTGGGGTTGGAAGGTGAAGGATGAGCTGGGCACTGTAGGAGGAGGGGGTACAGGGGAGGTAAGGTACTGGGAATCTTACCGCCTTCACCAGCCTCTAGCATGCCTTGCAAGTAGCGGAAGGATCCAGACTGTTTGGGCTCCGAGGCTGCTGGCTCTGCTGGCTCCCTTAACATTCTGTATACCTCTGAACCCAGGTCCACCCTGCAGTCCCGGTTCCGAGGGAGAACCCTGGCTGTGTCAGCACTGGGAAGGGGAGAGATGGATGGCTAGCATGGTAATTCCAGCCTTGGTCCTGGCAGTCTTATAAATTCAAACTATAACTTTGTGAGCTCTTAGATTAAACGACAGGGGCCAGGATGGGAACTGTGGAGATTTGAAAGATTAAGATTGATCTGGGTGTGGAATCAAAGGCCTGGCCTCTGTCCTACCTGGGGGGTGGAGACACATGCAGAGCGCTCATCTGGGCTGGCAGGGTGACCTCATTGCTGCTGCCATTGTGAGGGACTGGAAGGCGAGGTGGCTGACCATACGGAGATCCCAGGCTCGATCTGTTGTCCTCCAGACTAATCCCGGAGATCGAAGACCGCCTGCTGGTAGCTGGACTGCCATCCTGTAAGAGTGAGGCTTGGAGGCACTAGGAGGCCCTCTGACCTTTGACCTCTCCTGTTGACTATCCTCCTTCACCCTGCTATGCCAGGTCTCTGTGGTGGTTAGCTACCTCTGTTCTAACATTTCCAGGCTATTGTGCCTAGTTGGCAAAGGGGTCCATGGCTGGAAATACGAAAAGGAACTCTTATCCTATGGTCAGGAAGGCCCTTAGTGCTTTCTTGAAGGCCCTTCCGAGGGAAGTCTGAGATGCAGGGGTATTGCCATGAGGCCAGCTCCTCTAGACCTGTATTCTATTCCTGGTCCCCAGGAAAGCAACAAAAGGCAGCTTTCTTGGTGCAGAGCAAACAAGGAGCAGAGACTGGGCCTCACCACCTCCAGAGCAGCCTAGAGTCCATGGCTGGAGGGAAAGTGGCCGGAGCTTGCCTCTCAGCTTATAAGGACAGAGTAGGGGCTCTGTGGTGTGGGTGGCTTTGAACAGGGTCTGGGTGCCTGTGTCTATGCAGAGTCCAAAGCTGTGCTGGTCTCAGCTCACAGGCACGCAAGCACACTCACAGCAATGAGAACAAGGGGACACCTATTCTCACAAGTGCACTTAAAGACACATACATGGGTAAGGAAGGACAACACACACACACACACACACACACACACACACACACCAGCCAATCTCCTTACACATGTATGCATGGTCTCTCACACACTGGGAGCCAGTGCTAGCCATCCTGGGGAAGGCCATGTGGATAAACCTAGGTTGGCATGAGAACACTTCATTTAGGGGTAAGACTCAATTTTAGGCCATGGGTGTGTCTCAGCCTGGGGCATGAGACACACACACACACACACACACACACACACACACGATATATATACATAGGTACACACACATATACATATATCACATATATAAATGCATATATATGCCTTTGTATTCTGTAATGGGAAGAACCTTTCCTAACAGGAAAGAGACCAGCTTGGGCTCAGGCAGCTTCTAGCACTGAACAGTCAAGCTTTCAAGGGTCTGCTTTAATCATCCCCACCCCCACCCCTGATTAAGGTACCACTTTCCCCTACAAATCCAAACAAAAGCAAGAGGCTTCCTGGCTAAGTGGGGCCCCATCAGTGCTGCTGCGGTGGCATCATCATCACCATCATCATCAGCGCAGCAGGACCCCAGTCCCCCATCAGGCCCAGTGAAAGCCCCGAGAAACCTGAGCACCCTCACACATGTGTCTGCAGGGTAGACAGGCAGGCAGGCAGAGCTGGCCTCTAATGGGGACCAGATGGGTTGTGGTCGGTAGGGGTGGGGCCGGGGAGGGGGTGGGGCCTAGGTTCTGCATGAGACTTCAATGGAAAGAGGAATGGGAGTCAGGAACCAGAGACTGGGAGGACTGAGGTCCTCGCTCACACCCCCTCCACCTAGCAGGGTGTGGGAGCTGACTGCAGGGTCATTGGTGAGCCATGGCCCCTCCTGTGACCACCCATGTAGCAGCCTCTCTAAGTCTGAACTCAGTGCTGACCTCGGTGTGTGTTTGAGTGGCAGCTCTATCACTGACTGGTGAGTCTTTCATCTCTCTGAACTTGTTTCTTCCCCTACCCTGGAGAATGCTGGTCTCGCTGGTCTCGCTGGTCTCGCTATCAGAGCTCCTCAGTAGGGGATGAAGTAAGATGGCCGATAGATCACACCACATCCAGTGCTTCACTGGATGGCTGTTGGTGGGAATCCCTGCATGCCCTTTCCTCTTCTTCCTCTCTTTTAGTGGCAGCATACTACACAATCTTATGCTCCCTGCCCTGGGCTATAGAATGGTACTAGTGTCAGAAGAATGCCAACCAATGAAAGGGGTGACGAGACACGATGCTCAACGTGAGTAGAGGCGAACACTACACCCAAAGGAACAGATGGTTCTCTTCTAGGCCAAGTTTCAGCTTTCAGCAGTCTGGGTGTTCAAGGCCCCCTTACCCCAGAAAGCTTTCCTTAGAACTATGCTTCTCCCACCCTGGGTGGCTCATGTGCCTTCTGTCTCTCGTGGGCCTAGAGAAAAAAGGGTCCTCCGTGGCCTTGCAGAGAACCTGGTCCTAAGGCTGCAGTTACCCATTCCACTTGGGGATGCATGCCAGGGGTGCCCTGTGTTGGCCTAGGGCTAAGTGTAGTTTTCTTCTCCCCAGATGGTTCCAGCCAGCCCCACCCCCACACTCAGAGGTGGGGGCAGTGTTGGGACAATGAGCCCTGTGTCTGTGTTCCTGGGGACACAGCCCTGCAGGGGTGGGGAGGGTGTTTTTGTCGCCACCCATGGAGCCTCCGACCTTTTAAATACAAAAAACGGGGGGGGGGCAGCAGCTGGGGGGCTGCTCTGTTGTTTGTAGAAATTCACTCCCTTTACAGTAAGGACCATTGCTGCTGGCCTTTGAAGAAAAACTGTGGGAAAAAGAACAGGGGCAGGAGAAGCCCCTCTGCAGCTCTAGCTGCCAGACCCTGTTTGGAAGCCACTCTCAGTCCCAGCCTCCCAACCCCAAAGGGAAGCCATTTTGCCATGCCAGCTTTTAAATCCCATAGGGGAGCTGCCTGGAGCCCACTGGCCTTGAGTCTCTGGTGACCCCCTTTGCTCCTAGCTCTGTCTGCCCTGTCCCTTTCAGCACTGATGTTCAGGAACTGCCTGCCTTCTGCTCCCCATTGCCTGTATTTTCTGCCAAATCTGTCCTCTTCTCCCTGCCTGAAGGGCCTCAGACAAAGCAAAGCAAGCTTCTAAGATACAGATGTTTCCAAGGATGAGCTGATGTCCAGGACCAATAACCTAAGAGCCTCTTGGTAGCTGTGCCTCACCTCAGCCTCTGCTTTCACCAACGCTACTCAGTCACTGCTCTGATCTCTGACCCCATGTCACACACACCCCTGGGCTTGCAGGTGCTTGTGGAGTGCATTTCCTCTTCCTACCCCCTTCTGTGTAGGTCCTAAGGTTTGGGCTTGGATACCCTTCCTCTGGGGAGTCCTCTAACTTATTGAAATTTACCTCTGCCCTGGTCTCTCTTCTTCCCTATGGAGAAAGCGAACAAAAGCAAGCCCAGAAGCCACACCTCTCATGTTGAATACTCTGGATTAGAGCTACATCGCAGATTAGCCCAGGATTGACCTTGTCCAGGGGTGTGGAGCAAGGTCTAGGTATCTGAATCTGGTGCATTTGGCTACTCTTTTCATGAGAACTTAAGAGAAGCCGGGTTTGCTCACTCTCCTTGAGGATAGTGTAACAGTTGCAACTTCTCTGTGACACAAAAAGGGACCTCTCCAGCCATAGGGTGCATAAGGGTATTGCAAGACAGGAGTGGCCACAGCCTAAGATTCCTCATAGTTTGGGGCTGCCACCTTTATCTCTCTAAGCCTGTTGACTTCTTTTTGATCGGGTATTTCTGGGTATGGGGGTAAACCTCAGTTCTGTGTGCAGAAATCTTGAGCCAAGACCTAGCCCAGCACCATCCCATCACAGGTATCCTAGCCAAGAATGCAGGATAGCCTGGAGTTGGGTCAAGCCCACTGTAGGTGCTTACCACCTCCAGGGTAAGGGATAGAGGCAGGCATGTTCCAGAGGAGCTATCTACTTCAGTATACCCTGGCCGTCAGGCCATCAGTCTGAGAATTTCACTGGTACAGATGGAGTCTGTGGGCCATTCCTGCCTCCTCTACCCTGTGTTCACACTGAGCCAGCTGGGCCAGGCGAGCAGTGTCTATACCTACCTGGGACTCAGGATCAATGTGGATCCTATGTGCTTGAGCCTTGTCATCAGGGGCACTGGGCCAGTTCTTGTTCTCAGGCCTGTAGCAGGAATTGGGATGGTGAGATATGTCTGTTTATCAGTCCCCACCCCATGCCTGGAAACAGGGACAGGAGGGGTTAGGCTTGGGGCTCACAGCTGGAGAAGAGCAATGTCCAACATTCTCCCTGCTTTAGCATAGTGGTGTCTGCTGAAGGAAGAGGCCACCAGCTCAGCTCGCCCTCCTGGGGTAGGGCTGTGTTCCCTTCCCTGCCAGTGGCCTGGTGCCTTTCTGGTCTCATTCCTGAAGAGCTTGCAGAAGAGGCCTTGCAACTCAGATACTCTCCTTCCTCAAGGTGGCCTGCAGAAACTCCACTCCAGGAGGCTCAGATCACAGCAAAGCAAGCCAGGCCTCACACATGGATTAGCCAGGAGCCAGTGGGATCCAGTCCGTTCATCCTCTGACCTCCGTAGCCTCTGGCCTGAGCCTGGGTGGCTCTCAGGGAGGTGAAATGGAGGCTGTGGGGGAGCACCTCCCCTCCTGCTGCCTCCACCCACTCAGGCAGAGTCATCACTGATGTCTGCCCAGCCCAGATGGGAAACAGGCCATTAGGAAATTCCTGCTTCGCCATAGAAACCAAAAGCCAAACAGCACTCAGGAGGGAGAAAAACATCGTAAACCTGCCATAAGCAGGACAGGCAGGCCTAAAGGCTATGGGCCCAGCCCTGCCACTCAGTAGCTCTATGAAAGGCAAGCCAGGAGGGTGTGTGGACCTTGGGTTGGCAGGCTGGGTAAGGCTGGTTAGAGTGTGGAAATAATGTTCCTCAACCAAGACGCCTCCTGGGGCTTCTCAAAGTCTCATGACTGGGGTAGAAGCTCGCTGCTCATGCCTCCCTTTCTTGGTTGGGACAGAGATTTTTTTTTTTTTTTTTTGAGACAAGGTTTCTCTATATAGCCCTGGGTGTCTTGGAACTCACTACATAGACCAGGTTGGTCTTGAACTTACAGAGATCCACCTACCCCTGCTCCCCAGTATGCCACCATACCCAGCTCAATGGCTCAGTGATTTAACACTACATCCACACGGACTCTGTGCTTTCACCTCTGTTCACACTGCCCACAGACTTCTGGGGCCCAATCCTTTCCTAACAGCCTTGGCTCTAGCCTCTCAGCTAGGTTCCTGAGTGACCCCTTTAAAATATCTCTAACCATGTCTTCTACCGTCTCTGACTTCCAGTAATGACACACCAGGGATGCTCTATTTGGCTGTTTTGCCTTATTGTTTTCTAAATACTTGCCCAGAATGGCACAGACTTGTGGTCTAAGAGTCAGAGGGCACAAAGCACTCAGGGCAACAGAGTGGCCCAAGGTGTCGGATAAGATTGGAAGACTCAGTCATGTAGTGAGCTCCACTTCGGGCTCTGCAGGTGAGTAGTAAGTTTGCCCGTGTTTAAGCTTTTACCAACAGCTAGGTCCCTGGCAGTGGAGAAATGAACCCAACAAAACAAAAGGAGAGTCAGTGGGGCACCAGAGGCAGGGAAGCTGTTCTAAGAAGACCAAGCCCTCCACTCTAGCCAGGTCATTAGGCTGACCATTCACAGAGCCTAGTAAAGAGGTAGAGGTCACGTCTGGGGTCCAGGCATAAGCCTTGAGGAGTGGGTTGGACAGGGAACAGGGACAGAGGTCTTGTAAGTGGGCCCAGTAAAAAGAGGGTTGGGTTGAGGGTCTAGTCTTGGTGGCTA
Source organism: Rhabdomys pumilio (assembly GCA_030674055.1). Classification (NCBI taxonomy): domain Eukaryota; kingdom Metazoa; phylum Chordata; class Mammalia; order Rodentia; family Muridae; genus Rhabdomys; species Rhabdomys pumilio. Next base: position 2,704,068 of record JANHMN010000025.1, read on the forward strand.
TGTGGTCAAATCCCCCCAAGTCTGGTGTGTGAGGGAGGACTGGAGATGGCAGAGGAAGAGTCTTGGGGTTTCATTCTGACTGAGAGAGCCTGGCACCTCCTTACTACTCACTGTCAAGATCACAAGGCAGCCTCTGATTAAGGACTGGAGACGTTTGGGGTCCAGGTAAAGTACTTGTTGGAAGTAAGATGGCACTGTGACATGGACCATGTACTCTCCTCTGTTCCATGGCCACATGGCATTCTGGGGCTGTAATTCCCAAAATGCAATGTGGCAGTGGCCTTCTGGCTCCATCCATGCCTAGATCGGAACAAATGACCAGGGAAGGAAGGAAGGAAAGGGGACCTCCACCCTGCTACCATCCCTGACATCATTCTCTCTGGGAATCTCCTGACTCAGGACACTTTGAGCGTCCTCACAGCTCTGCCATCCCTAGGGCTGCCCTCATTCAGCTAGAGAACAAAGCCAGAGGTGAGTCAGGGCCCAGGAGCCCAGCCAAGCTGGGAGGCCTTGGAGGCTACTTGCGGGCAAAGCTTTCCTTAACCAGCCATGCCACAGTCTGGCAGAGAGTGAGGAGCTGGATGTATGTGAAAAGAAACCCAGGCTCATTGAGCTTGTGGGTGCTTAAGATAGAAGGTTCTAGATGAAGTTGAGGACTCCTTGCTGCGTACCCAGTGGAATACAGGCTTACAGCTGGGTTGCTCAGAGCCACAGGCATGTCCAAGATTCCTGAGCCCAAAAGGGACCTGATTACGGGCCAGACACAAACAGGGGCTACCTTATAACTCTTCTCATCATGTTTAAAGGCTCTGAGCCAATGGATCAATCAGGCATGGGTTAACTGTGTTGTGGTTTGGGGATGGTTTCGCCCACACTGATCCACAGGGGGTCGTGGAAAGTCCCTGTTAGCAGAGAATGTGGCAAAACTGAGTTATATCCTCTGGGCCCAGGCAGGGAAGGCAGATGGAGATCTCACTCAGCTAGAATTAAGCCAATTGTTAGTGGGAACTGATTAAAAAGCCAGGGCCTGAGCCCAGCAGAGGCTTGAGTGCTCACCACAGCACCTTCATGACGGGATACACGGCGTTCGTTACACAGTCCGTGGAAGGAAAGCCTGTTCTAAATGCAGACTTAACCAGACAGAGTCACAGGCCCTGGGAAAGACAGCTGTTGAGGCAGAACAGCTGTGGGATTGGTCAGAAAGGTTGGCAGCCACTAAAAGAAGAGAGCGAGAGGGAGGGAAGGAAGGGGAGAGTGGGGGAGGGGAGAAGGAAAGAGAGGGAGGGGAACAGAAAGAGAGGAGAGAGAAGAGACTGCATGCTCACTTACTCTCTATTGCCTGGATATGCAACTTTAAGTTTCCTCTGCCTCGCTAGTTTCATCTGTAAAGTGGGGCCTACACTAGGTCTTACATTTTTTAAGTTAGTCTGAAGATGTGCATAAAATTGGTCCTTGGAGGAGGGAAAAGGATTGATGGAGGTACAGGGTGGGGGTGGGGGGTTGTTTTCATTTTGAGATAAGATCTCACCGAATGGCTCACTTTAACCGTGAATGTTGGCTTCTCCTAGCACAGCAGTCTAGGTACAAGGACTACAGGTGTGCACCACACAGCTGAAGATGTTACTTCTGCTGCCACAAGCGCAGCAAAGCGCTCCAAGCCCTGAATGGTAAAGGCTACTCCCAGCCCTAACCTGTGCTATTTAGGCACCGTGACTGCACGGATGTTTAGGTTGGGCCTGGGATGAGCAGCCAGAAAGGCTGTGCTGGCTCAGCTGACTGGACTGGCTAGCACCCCTCCTATCTCTGGTCACTTCTCCAGCCCAGCCTGCCCATACACACCTGCTTACAGAGAGTGTGAGGTGATCGTGGCAGCCTTTAATGCGGTTCTGGGCCTCCAGGTGTGTCATGAGCTCAGTGCTCTCGCCATTGATGGCTTGGATCAAGTCACCTGGGCACAGGGCGGCCAGGGCCGCTTTGCTCCCAGCATGAACCTGTGGTTAGAAAAAAAAATCACATGGTTGGCACAGTTACTATATGGCCTTCTGCACTAGATTTCCATCAACCTCAAAACCTGGCCAGTGTGGCCTTGTGTCAGTGTGACCTGTAGGTGGGCAAGCTAGGAGGCTGGCTGAGATCCCCTCGTCGCCTCTGACTTCAAAGCCTCAGTCTGGAGCCCCTACAGACCTTGTTAGATGTAAAGATATATGGGGGGCTTCCTCTAGCCTGGGCCCAATGGAATGTAGGCATATTACAACATGCAAAGGACACTCAGATACACACAGAGCATGGGCATGTCATAAGTACTTCACACTGACAATGCTCTACTCAAGCAGCCTCTGACCTTTCTTGATCTCATCTCTCATGCCTGCCACACATTCACCTGCTCCACCATTGCTATGGCTATCCCATATAAACACCTGTAGGGTATTTAAAGGCACCGGACATCATTCACATCTTTATTTGCTCACATGCTGCTCCTTCCGGCTGGCACACTCTCCTGACCCTTTAACCCTGCTTAACACCTAGCCCACCCCTCTCTTAGGCCTCAGCACAGAGCCCTGTTACTCAGAGAGTAACTCCTTGTGAGCCCATTCCCTCCTCCCCCGACCCCGTGTTGCTAATGCATCATTACAATTAAAAGGAGGAGGCATGTACATCACCTCCTTAGGCAAGTTCAAAGCCATCCAGTTCCAACTACCAGGGTTATAACTCCATCTCTACTTCCCCTGCAGGATCCACTAGCATCCTCTATTGACTCTTTGAACAGATTCAAACACTTTGGGTCACCTAACGAAGGTCATGGGTTGAGGGTAGGAAAAGGCTCAGTGATATCTAGATAAAAACTGAGACACTGAGGCGACTGGGCACCTTGGAAACAAACAGAGAACAGACAAGGAGTCCTCATTCTTACCCAGTATCAGCAGTCAGCACCTCTCTGTGGCTTAAGGCTAATGACCTTGTTCCTATCAGTGTGGCTGGGGATGGGAGCTTCTGGCAACTCAGACAGGCCCAGCTTAGCCAGTTTCCAATAGAGAGTGGACAAAGCCAGGTGCTGGCAGTTCCTTGGCTAGAAGCTTGACGTTGGCACTGCCCAAAACTGCCTTGCCCTAAAATAGGCTGCCTCAAAAAATATTATTTTCCCCCTAACCTCCTCCACGCGTGGTATGCATATATGTGAGTGTGTGTGTATATGTACGCTCACTCACCTGTGTGGTACCTGTGAAGAAGCCAAAGTTGGCAACCAGTGTCTTGTTCTCTGTCTTTATTGAGACAGTTTTTTTGTTGGTGGTGGTAGTGGGTTTTTTGTTTGTTTGTTTGTTTTGTTTTTTGAGACAGGGTTTCTCTGTGTAGCCCTGGCTCTCCTGGAACTTGCTCTGTAGACTAGGCTGGCCTTGAACTCAGAGATCTACCTGTCTCTGCCTCCCGAGTGTTGGGATTAAAGGTGTGCGCCACCACCGCCTGCACTTTTGTTGAACCTGGAGTTCAGCGTTTTTGGCTCTCTGGCCAGTGAGCTTCTGGAATCTCTCTGTCACCACCCACGCCAGTGCTGAGGTTACAGGCAGGCTCCACCATAGGTAGACTTGCATGAGTCCTGGGGACCAAACTCAGATCCTTATGCAATCATTTTGCCTAGGGAGCCATCTCCCCAGCCCTGCACCTGGCTTTTTGTGTGTGTTTGGTGGGTGGTGGGGGCTGGAGATTAAACTCAGTCAGGTCTGTGTGTTTACATGACAAACTCTTTACTGACTAAGTTATCTCCCCATCTCCCTCAAGGAAAGTTCTCTTTTAAAGCATGATCCCCTAGCCAACAAGTCCACCCTAAATATTCACTCACTAGGTTTGGGCCCTAGGCAATTGCACAAGCCTGTCCTCTTGGGGCAGGTGCCCACTTGGCACCATCTGCTCCCATTCTCCTGTCAAGCTTTTGCTCAGAGTTCCCTGCTCTTCATGGATACCCAATCTCTGCCAGCATTTTACCATATTTGGCACAGGACAACCTCTCAGTCACCAAGTGAGGCTAGAGTTATTTTCATGCCTACCTACAGATGAATAAAGAGGGGGTTGGAGCCAGGGCACTTTGGCCCAGTCCCCCCTACTAGACAAGAGTCTTCTTCCTTAGGGCTAGCCTGCTACAAGATGACTCAGCCAGCACAAGAGGTGCATTCAGGTCCCTGTAGGTGGAGGAAGTTCCTGGAAGCAGAGGTGGCTGGGATGTGGCCAGCTACATTGAGCTTGGGGAGTTCTGGTCAAAGAGGGCTTGAAGCCAGGAAACCGTGACTCCCAGCCGCCCTCTATAAGCATTGTCTCCTGAGTTTACAAGTCAAGCCCATTTCCTAGACTAGGCAACCGAGGTCCAAAGAAGACAAAGACATATCTAGTTAATAAATGGCTGAGTCTGAATTCTAACCTAGGTCAGGTGGGTCCAAATCAAAGCTTACAGTGTTAACCATTGTGCTTTTCTGCAAAGGGAAGAGTGTGTCACAGGTGAGGATAACATTCCAGGTGGAAACCTAGCATTACAATGGCTTACCTAGGCAAGAAGGAAGGAGGCTTGTGTGGCTTATAGCATCACTAGTGAAAAGATCGTGGGAGTGACCAAGGCAGAAAAGTTGCAGGGACTAGGTTCTGCAGGGTCTATGGGCCCTGGGGTGAGAGATGCTGGCATTTCTCATGGGGTTGGGAACCATGGAATGTTCTAAACAAGGAAATCACTGGATGGAGTGGAATTTGGTCAGTTGTCTAGCTGGGCAGTTCAAGATAACTAGACAGACAGAAGAAAGACGGGAGGGAGTGGCGAGGTCGGATGGGAGTCTGGGGTATGAATCAGCCTTTCACCTGCTGCATTCCAGCCCCCACTGTGCCCACTGCAGAAGCTTGTGGTGTTTGAGAGCCACAGAGGGTCATATCATCTCACAGTCACAGCAACCTCCAGACAGACCAGGGCTCCTACTCAGAGCCCCTTTGTCTGCGTACTTTCACTTCTCTGTGCCTTAGCCTCCCAATCTACAATATGAGGCCAGGAGTCTTAGGATTGTTTTGAGGACTTCCAGTGACAGTCGTGGCATATGACATCTCTACCAGGGGCTAGACATGCAGCAATGCTCTTTCCAAGGACTGGTTGCTGGGGAGGTGCTGGTTCCAACACCCGAGAGGGTGGGGCCTGGCACACTGTGATGCTTGGAAAAGACCAGAAGTCATTACAGTTTGTCTATAAGGAAGAAGCCCTGTACATTGTTCTTGGGGATCCTAGACACTTCCTGGGCCAAGACTGTAAGCTCCCAGCCCAGCTAACCAATCAGCCACCCCATTGTCTGCATGAAGCTGTCCTTTTCTACTGGACTCTGGGTAAGGAAGACCCTGGAAACAAAGGATGGGCTCTGAAAGGACCCAGGAAGGATCTAGAAGCCCTTTAGGGAGGACACTCCCACATATCACCAACCCCTGTAGTCTTGCCCCTGAGGTACCTGCTAGGCAAGTTGTGTCCTGTACCTCACCAACTCTGTAAATCTCCCAAATCTCACCCTAACCCAGGCTCAGTTGCCCTGGCTCCTTATGTCTGAGCTACTACCACATGACTCTGGAGGATAAAGGAGATTCCTCTTATCCAGATGGTCCATCAGGGGCCTGCATCTCCTCCCACCAAGTCCCCATCAGTGCCAAACAAGGCCTGGGCAGCCTCTGCTGATGAGTGAAGGCCTTTCCCTGTTGCAGCCGCGTGGGCAACAGATGTCTTAGCTCTCAGCCGCCTCCGGCAGTCAGCCTGGCCACTGAGCCTGTCAGCGGCCTCACACCCAGGGTGCCTGGCCTGCTGGCTGGCCTAACACCCTCACTGTTCCTTCTCTGTAGAGACATAGCATGACACACCAGGCAGACATAGATGCTCTGTGCCCCCCCAACTCCCCGCCCACAGCAGGGATCTCTAGAGAGAACAAGGAGATGAAAGTCACACGGATGTGCTGAAGGCATACGTCACTTAGCCCCAGGGACCTAGTGGTAAAGACAGATGTGGGAAGCCTCCTAGGACAGCTGGTCCTGCCTGTCACCCAGGCCCCCATATAGAAGATTCCACAATCCCACACCCACCCAGTGCCTACCTCGTCCCAAGAACTGAAAAGAAGTCTCTAAAGCTTGGCCCAACCTTCAGGGCCAGAGGAAGCAGTAAAGTGGTTTTCCAGTCTCCTGATACAAGTTCCCAAAGACTCAAGCAGCCTCTGTGGGGTGAAGGGATATCCATCTCTGTCCCCTCCCTCTGGACCCAGAGCCACCAAGGGCAGAGCCTGGGTTCTCTTCTCTTTTGGCTCCAAGGCTGGGGAATCCCTGCCTCAGGCCTGGAGCTCCTCCCTGCTCTATCTTCGAACCAACTCCCTCTCCAGGGCTGTGCCCCCCCCCCCTTCTTCTCCTCTGCCCCAGGTCTAGGAGCAGGGTTTGGTCCTGGGCCCCCGTGAGGAACTGGGCTGAGGCTGACCTGGTCCCCGGCTTTGTGCTGGTTTGTAAGGAGGGGGAATCATGCCTCGTTGTCTCCCCGTTGCCTGGAAGCCAACAGTCCCTCTTGGTCACTTCCCCCAGAGTGACTGAGGCCAGAGAGGAGAAACTGCAAGTTCAGAGTGGGAAGTGGGCAGACTTCTGAGGACAGCAAGACCCTCCTAAGGCCACCCAGACCTTTAATAGGGGAAGTGGGTTTTCAGTTACTTGGCCCCAAAACTTCAGGCAGGGTTGGGTCTGGAGAGTTTCTGGGCCTCTGTAGAGCTGTCCAGACTCCTGGCCCATGTCTAAGTGTTCTTCCCTGGCCCACAGCAACTTCCCTTAAAGAAACTTAGCAGCGGGAAGCTGGTGTATGAACTCTTGGGGAGTCTCACCACCAAACGGGGCAGGCAGGCTGTGCGGGAAGGAGGTGGGACTGTGTTGCCCTGCTGGAACTCCCCCCTCCACAGCATACGGTCACCCAGACCAACCCTCTGCTTTCAAGCTTCTGACACGTCGAGGATCTGGGTCCTGGGTCCACTACAAGAACAAGTTCTAAGCCCCGGGACCACCCCGCTGCCCCGTGCCCCGCGGGAGTCGGACTCACCCGCGAGATGGTGAGGGGAGCACTGAAGTCCCGGCCGCCCACCAGGCGGAAGCCCCAGGGTGAAGGGCCGCGCAGGGTCACCGAGTGGGTCATCGTGGGCCGGAGCTGCAGCCGGAGCTGGAGCCGGACACGGAGGAGTCGCCGCCGCCGTTGCCGCCGCCTGGCCGCCGCGCCCCGCCCCCGGGCTGCCCGCCCCCGAGCCCCCCTCCGTCCGTGCCCGCGCCCCGCGCGCACACCGATTGGTCCCGCTGACTCCCGACCCTCCCACTTTGGGGGCTCCGAGGACCCGCCCCTCACCTTCCCAGGCTAAACCCCGCACCCCTACCCGCTTATTGAAGCCCCCAGAATAGGGTCCGCTCCAATGTCTGAGTTCTGCCTGGCTGCGGAGCCGAGCAGGCATTGGAAACTCAGACACCAGGCACTGGCCCTTTGAAGTCGCTTTTACGGGCCGGTGCTCTAGCCCGGGGAGGGATGCAGGGCTGCGGTGGCTCTGATGGGGGATGGGACCGCGCCTTGTTCCCAAACCACTTCCACGTTCTGGCGGGCCGACCTGCCTCTCCACCTCTCACAGCGTATGGAAACCCTCTGAATACCAGCGCACTTAGAACTTAGGCTTGAGGAACCCTGGACTGGGAACACAGACCCAAGACAGCAGCAGGCCATGGGTCTATTTCGGGGGGGCTATGGGTGGGCGTGGGTGGAGTAGAAACAGAAAGGTGCCCAAACTAGTTTGCACAGGCCAAGCTGATTTCCTAGAGGAGTTGACATTTAGAAGCAAGGCGCACGTTTTTGTTTTTTTTTTCCAGGTACCCTCGGCTTCTTGGGCCTTGTCTTGTTGCCATCTCCCTTCAGGTCATTTTATCTGCCAGGAGTGTTATGTCTCTTAGCTTTCTGGAAAGGAGAATGGCTGGATCAGTGCCTGTCTCCCCGTGGAGGAGCGGAAGTATTGGAGCTCTTCCCCCAGGGCTCTTCTCTCTCCCAGTGTTCATTTCCAACCACTGTGTGCCTGGATATCCTCTAACAGCTTCTGGAGGTGCAAGAGTTTGGCCAGACTACTACTCTCTGGGTACCTCAGTCTGACCACATCAGCCATCAATTGCTTCTCCAGACCCAGAGAAGGCTCCCAGTTTAGTCAGTATTGTTGGCAACCCTGAGTTCTCTTTTACCCTGTTGTGACATGTGACACGTGAGTGATACAGACTGTGTGTTTGAGACGCTGATGCTCACAGGGTAGGAGATAAGAGAGACCACTAGATCTCCAGCACCTGGCAAAGAGAAGAATTGCTCAAGGGTTATAAAGCAGGGATGTCCATCCTGATGTCCTCCTGGTGACAAAGAGTAGAAAGGCTTGAGAGGTACAAAGTAGGAGTGTCCCATGCCAGGATGTCCTCCTGGTAGGGAGGGTGCTGCTATCTCCTCAGCCGGGAGAGGAGTGACACGGATCGAGTGTGTGACACTGATGCATGTTTGAGTGTGTGGAGAGTGAGGGGGGCACACAGATATTGGGCTCACAGTACTGTGTGGCAGAGGTTTGTGCTCAGCTTCATGCAGACACGGGTCCCACATTGACAGGCATATGGGAGGGACTGACAGAATGGTCTCTGGGGGCTGTTGACCAGAAGCTTCTAGCAACTGGAGTAGAGTGGACCCGACAACCATTAACCACTGGCTGTCCTGAGGGTTGAATGCATAGCATGGGCTGTGGGCAGAGACCTCTCATCTGGACCCTTAAGAACCACAGTAAATGTGACAGCAATGAACCTTGCTGGGGTGGGTGGTGAGCGATGGGGAGAAGACCAGGTAGGTCTTCAGAAATCTGTGGGAACTCCCTTCCCAGTGCACCTCATAGTGAATTCTGGGAACTTTTTACCAGGTGTTCTTGTTTCTATTGATTTACACATCCCCAAGACTTGCTGAACTCCCATCCTGAATTCACATTACCTTCTTTGGGAGAGGGATGGGTCATAGACTTCTTGAGCAGGACCTTGCTGCCATCTTCCTTCAGAAGCTTCTCTCACAGGACTGGAGACGAGGATGAAGTGGGAAGGATGGTTCTAGAATCTACTATATAAACATTGTGCAGAGCCCGGGTGGCTTAAAAGGCTGTACAATATCCAAACCTGTGGCTGTCATCATCCACGTGGGCTCTTGGTGACATTCCTGGCCTGAGAGCATCAGAAGCCCACTTTTAAAAGCATTTTTCCATAGGAGAGAGGCCTGGATAAGCTGTGGTCCTGGAGGGTAGAGGTAGTCCTTAGCAGCAGACATGCTATGTGGCTACTTCTGAGTTAAGTTGAGGTTGGAGCAGTAGGTCAACTAGGTGTCAGGCCATATAGCTTCTCCAACACTCCTAAGACTCCCTCCATGAAGGCCTTTTAGTTTCCCTTCCTGCCTTGATGGTTTTGGTTCTGGAGGATTGCTGTGCTGCTGAATCCTTCTAATGGTGACGTAGCAAGTCACAAGGCCACTGTGAAAGCCAGAGGCTTTCTTAAGGTGGGGATGGGTGGTGGTTGGTCACACCTCGCCTCTACTCTAGTGGCCTTCGTGTGTCCTCAGGCATGTGACTGCTGAGTGTAACCAGACTGCTCATTTCAAGCATTTCCCAGTCATCCATCAGAAATGTATCAAATGTCCTCCATATGCCAAGGCTTGGGGCTGCCAAGGTCTATGGTTGAGGCGCCATGAGGGCAAGAACTGTGACTATCTCACTTTCTCCAGCACCCAATGGAGAACTTGGGTATTAATATTTGCTATTAACAATGTCATAACTGATATGGGAGTCATTATCTTAGCTTAGACCTTGGCCATGATTCAGAAAGAGCCAAGGAGTGTATGAAGGGGCTTAGCAGAATGAAGACTTCTGCTGCCTTAGAGACCACTGTTAGTGGTTTTGTCCTTCAAAGGAGCCCCAAGTAGCTTAGGGCATGATGCCCAGGCCCTCTGTGTGTAGCCAGGGCTGTCCAAGGCCAGAGGAAACCACAGCACTCTTTCCTTGATGGGTTGGTAAAGTTGGCAGGCTCCAGTATGAACAGATGCCCTTGGGAGATGCCCTTGGACCTGAGCCTAGGGTGAAGGGGAGGGCGGAGCATGAACAACTTCAGGCTGAGGGAATGCTCAGGCTCAGACTGTCCAGGGATACACAAAGCCATGAGTAGGGTGGAGTAAAGTTGATGGGCTAGCTCATACTTAAAGTACCTTCTTGGGAGGCCACGGTGCTGAGACTAAGACTGAGCTGCTGTGGCCCAGTGGCCATGGGTCTGTGCATGGAGCCTGCTCTACTCCTGCTCAGCTCCTCAGAAACAATGTGTTCCCCTTTCAAGAGCCAGCTCTCTTCCCTGACCCCCCAGCTGCTGCAAACTGCTACCCTAGCTGGAGGTCTGTATCCTCGGCGGCTTGTCTTCTCCTTTTGTTATGCCCAGTTCACAGTTCTGATCACAGCAGAATCACAGAAAGCAACCAGAAGAGAGAACTAAAAAAGTCCCATTTCTGTGTCCTGTCTGGTCCAGCTCCAGGCCATACTTCCTCTGGCCACTCAAGGACGTGTTCTCTCAGTAGCCCGTGATTGAGGTCAGGTGCTGGTGAGTGTGCACAGCTAGGACTGGAGGCCACACACAGGAGAGTCATGAAGGATTAGACCTCCTGAGGGATTAGAAGTCAGCATTATGGTGCTAGGGAGTCAAGCCAGGTATTAGGCAGGGTCTGGGGACACTGCAAAGGGTAGATATAGCCAGAGTCAAGGGCCCGGCAACATGAAAAAGGAAGAAGGGCCAGAGAGGTCTAGCCTGTAAGTTAGGTTGGGAACTATGCCCAGCATGTCCAGTGAGGACAAAACTATCAAGAGTGCAGCTCAGCTGGCCTTTAATCTGTGTTTGGCTCCACAGAACACAGAGGAGGGTGTGGCTATGGCACGGGGACTTTCCCAGTTCCAGTTTTGTGCCATTCAATCCTTCAACAACAACTCAGCAAATGCTGGCTGTGCATCTAGCCTCAACCCAGTCAATGGGACTCAAGAGGCTGGGGTTTAAAGTACCAGGTACCATCTCTAAGGAGATTGAAATCCTGTAGGCTCTGGAGGGAGTCAGTCTCCCAGGGGCCAAACAGGAATGAAGCTGATTTTACCAACAGGGGCCTCATGGCTGGCCCCCAGCCAGATTCCAGGGCAGATACAAAAGCAGAAACAAAGCTCTTCAGGAAACAGATTCACGGGGAGGTGTGAGCGGCCACCCTAAGTTCACGCAGTTTCAAGTGGTTGATTTGGAGCACACATGCTGGGTGGGCACCTTCCTAGAACGGCCCTTCTGCTGATGTATAGCTGTGTCTCAGCTGTCCTTGTAGTCACCACCTGTGCCTCTGCCACCCTTGTCAGACCTGCTCCGGTTCTGTTTTCACAGAGGAAAACAGCCTGCTCTGGGACCTAACAAAGAGACTCTTGGGTGGCAGGGCGGGGACAGGTGTATCCAGCTGAGCCCATGAGGCCCCAGCCCTGAGGCCTGGGAGAAGAAGGGTGTTGGGTGGATAGCATCTCACACAGGGGTGGCAGAAGGCAGATGGGAAAGGCAGAGGTGGCCCAGCCCTGACAGCAGGGAGGTGACAACACAGCTTGTCAGCCACAGTGGTGAAACCCATGTGATTGGATGTTGTGTAACTGAGACCTTGAGGTAGCAGTCTTAAAAGACGCTAGGCTCCACCCTCGCCTTAGGGTGACCCTCATCTTTGTCCTCGTCCAGTTGTCACTCAGGGCAAAGGATTTAGGAGCCCTGCCTGGGATTACCCAGTCTCTCCCAGCTTCGAAGGTAGTAATTCATCCTGTAATCCACTGTAATTGCTTTTTGTTTGCATTTGTTGCTATGATAAAATGCACCCCCTCTCCAGAAAAAAACCCCCAAACAAAACAAAAACTAAACAAGAAAGAGTTCTTTTCATTCATAGTCTGAGACTACAGAACATCATGATGAGGAAGATGGAAAGGCAAGAGGGTGAGGTGGACCAGCCATGTTGCCTCAGAAGCAGAGAGAGGAACATGGTGCTCACCTCATACCTCGCACCTCACACTCTTGTTTCTTCCTCTCTGTTCATTTTGTTACTTCACCTGCCCCCTGGGAGCCGTGACTCACACTCAAGCTGAATTTTCCCTCCCTCAGTTCCATCTCTCTGGAATTGCTCTCACAGACATGCCCTGAGGTGTGTCTCCTAGGTGATTCCAAATCCAGTCAGGCTGTTAATGAAAGTCAATCAGGATACATTGAAACACCCCCAAACAAGTCGCTCTGGGTATTTTGCTTCTCCTGGCAGCTGGAGGCCTCTGCCAGTCCAGCTACACTGACCCTCGTGAGGAGAAAATGCTTCTGGTTACAAATCAGCTCCTGGGGTGAGCAGCTGGGATATGTTTCACACTAAGTACTCAATGCTTTTGACCATGGCCCTCCCATTACCACACCCAGGTGAAAGCAAGGATTCACCATCTTTCCTTTTCCAGCCCAGTAAAGAAAGATCCAGCCATGTGATATAGGACAGAAAGGTAGTACCAGAAGTACAGAGTTGATAGAGAAGAGATAGGAGCTGAGGCTACAGCAATCAAGTTGCTGTGACTCCCCTGCCTGACACATTGCTTGCTGTTTATGGCTACACTGGGTTTTGGACTCCAGGACAGCTGTACATGTTATAGTTTTGTTCTATCGACACGTTATGGACACATATAGCAATGGCCTGACCAGGACCATCTATTCTCTGAGGACCCCCTGCCTCTTCCCAACCTCTGGAGCTGACATCCGGGGCTCCTAGACTGGCTGGGGAGTTCTAGGCCATGTCTCTATTTCTACTCGTCCAGTAAATTAGAAACGAGACATGTGAAAATCCTGTTTCCGGAATTATGGCGAATGCTATTTAGGATTTGTCCATTTCGTCAATGGATATTTTCTGAGCCTTCTGTGTCAGGCACTGTTCTAGGGCTGAGAGTTGAACAATTAAGCCTTTGTAATACACACAACTGTATTGCCTCACTTGGAAAGAAACTGCAAAGATTAAAATTCCTGGCTCTTCTTCTCAGGATGGAGTCTCACACCCCCATTGCCCATGAACTTCTCACTAGCATACTTGAGGCCTCTGTTTCTTGTTGCTGAGGGGTCATGAAGTCAAGATGCTAGTGAGGCAGAGGGTCCAATGGACATTGGCCTATCTCCAGCATACTGCCTCAGCCCCATCTTCTTTACATTTTTTAAGCCTTTTGAGGCAGAGTTTCTTATTGCCCCAGCTGGCCTCTGCTCAGCCACGGATGACCTTCAGGTCTTCATCCTCTCTCTACCCTCAACATGCTGGAATTACAGATGTGTTGCCATGACAGTTATGTGGTGCTGGACCTCAAACCCAGGGCTCTAAGTGTGCTAGACAAGGATGCTACCAACTGAGCTATATCCATAACTAAGCTGCATCCCCAGCCATCCACCCAATCCTTTCTGTCTCTGTGTGTGATGTTTCCCCAGCCCAGGAGCAACTTCTTTACTCTGATCAGTCTTGGTGAAGTGTTCTGACTAGTGGTACCCAGTAGCCAGTACTGACTGAGTCACAGGCTGGTAAAGACTATTCAAAGCTGACCTCACCTCCGGATCTGGCCACTGGACACCCCAATTGTGACCATCTGGTGTGAGCCTGACCTCCCATGTTGTCTAGCAAATGGGGCAGAGCCATTCTGCTGGGGGCTAGAGCTGCCAGCTGGCCCAGAGGTCTGGGAATCCAGGTGCAAGGGGCTATGGGGATTAGAGCAGAAAAGCCTGTGAGGGTGAAGCTGAACCGAGGCTGCTGGAGGTCACTGGATGCAGTAGAGCAGGGCCCATGAGTCAGCCTCATGTCCTGGGTGGCTATTTTCTTGGCTGCTTAAGAAGCTACACAGTCCTTCATTTCCTTTGTTTCCCAAAGCTAACTCTGTTGCTGTACATATCCGGGCTCAGCAGTGAAATGTGGGAAGCATCTCCCATACCAACCAACAAGGATAGTGGTATGTTCACTTGTCACTCACCTGACCTAGAGGATGCCATCCACTGTACTAAAGGGAAGGTAGATCTGCCTAGGATATAGAGCGGCCACACCCAGCTCTCCCACGTGGGAAACCAGATTATGCCAAGAGAACGTGAGAGTGTAAAGGAAGAACTCATGAGTGGAGGCTTCAAGAAGAAAGTGCTTCATCTCAGGGAAGAGGAAGTGAAGGTGCTGGGTCTGGGCTTGGCGAGCACTGAGTGTGGTGAGTGCCTGTGGAAAGAGTAGGCTCAGCACGCTGGGATTCACACAGTCTGAGACGTGGCTGTGTCCAGGACTGAGACAAGTTGATTACAAATAACTGTGACATCAAGCTCTGGAGCATGAAGTATTGCTGGCCCAGCAAAGGAGAACAAGCATTCTCTTTCAGAGCAGCATGGGGTTCCAGCACCAGAGAGAGATGGACCGCTTCCACAGTACCTCAAAAAGATCAGTCCTAATGCCAGTCAGTCCCTGTAGGAAATGGTGGCCCAGCTAATTGCTGAGTGTAGCCAAGAGGGAAACACGATGGCCATTGTGGGAATTGTTTTTCTGGAATTAATAAAACTGCCTGAACCTCATTAAATCTAATTATTAATTTATTAGACTGAAAGAAAATGAATTTTGTGATTATCTCAAAAGATGTTTGATAAAAATTTACCAGCTATCCACAAACCACAGAGTAGGAAAAAAATCTCATCGAGAGAGAGAGAGAGAGAGAGAGAGAGAGAGAGAGAGAACAAGGGTCAGATCTCCCTAAGTGTTGGGCTTAGCAATCTAGAAAGTTCCATTAAGATAGAATCCAAACAATGTTCTTCACACCAGTATTAGTCAGTGTTTCTCTGGAGGCCATGACTAGGAAAATAAGATGAAAAGAAGAAATAAGAGATAATAAGATATTAAGAAATAAGTAAAGGAAACAAGTAGCAAATAGTAGAGCGAGACAAAGGGTCACTCTGTGCAGATGTTAATGTTAGCCGGGCTGCAGTGTCCAGGAGAATCAGTTGAAAAACTGTTATGAAGAATGAGGAATCCATAAGAGTGGAGTAGAATGAAATAAATTCATACATGTATGTAGATATCAATAGCCTTTTAACATATTACATCATAGATAGCTTAATAATGTGGTGAAAATAAGGGGTAGAGTGGTGGTTTGGCAGTTAAGAGCATTTGCTGCTCTTACAGAGGAATTAGGTATGGTTCTCAGCACCCACACAATAGCTCATAACCGCCTGTAACTCCAATCCCAGAGAATCCAACAGGCTCCTCTGATCTCAAGGGGGTTCTGTATGTATCTGGTGCATAGACGTTCATTCAGACATACATACATAAAGTAAATGAATATTAAACTTTAAAAGTAGTTTTAAATGTAATAAAATAATTTACCACTCACAATAACAATGGAACATAGAAAAAGAAATGAATTAGAGATCGTTAAAGGCCTAAGAATGTTGATGTGTGTAGATGGAAAAGAAAAAGAAAACAAAATGTATTGAACATAGGACATGTTCCTAAAAAAACCCAATATTTTAAATCTTATTAATAAATACCTTCAATGAAATTTCAATGAAAATTTATTTGTTTGGAGGAGACTCTAAAATCAATGGAAAAGGTACATATGGGAGAAAACCCAAATAAGAGATGTTCTATAGACTCCAAAGTATATATGTAATACATCTAAAATAACTAAGCTTAAACGTCTGAGTAGATCAAAAGAGTCCATAGTATGAGCTGAAGTATGAATTTAATTCAGAAGATTAAAAAGATTCAAGTTCGCTCAACAAATCGCCTTATGGGACTCTCCTAATCAACACATACACCAAAATTGGAATGATACAGATTAACATTGGCCCTTTTCAAGGATGAATACAGATCTGTGAAGCCTTCTGAGAGATATACCTCATAGGGAGATACTGCTGATTCTAGAAGACACAAGTAAGTGAAGATCCCAGGGCTAGGGATCGTATACCTCTCGAGGAATAAATAGCTGGCCAGGGAGGTCCCTACGGCACCCCCCCCCCAAATAATAATACAGATTATTGCTATTGCTCTTGGTTACCTACTATAGTTGGATGACACTACTCTATTACTGAAAACATTCCAAAATCAAGCTTGAACTCAGATAAAAATCTTCCTCCCTGCTGGGTAACTTCTATAGTTCAGGAGGGTGCTATTCAGGCAGCTGGGAGAAGAAAGGCACCAATAGTCTTGCCTAGATGTAGACCTAGCATGCTGTACAACTGAGCTGCCAGGAAAGATGAGCCCACTGTTGCAATAGTGGTACTACTGTTACAGGAGTCACTAACTATGTTCCTCAGTGCACAGGAGCAAATGTGTGTCTGGTATTGTCAGCTGGTCAAAAGCCTACATCTAGAGAGGTCACAGACACTAAGAGAGAAGCTATAGCTGTTGTTTTGACAAATTAGACATGATATACCTTTTGAATATTTGTTTATGGTCATAGATTAGTGCTGCTCTTAACCTTGGTCAGAGAAGGCTCTTCTTGCAGTGGGTAGAAGTACCATAAAGATTCATTACTAGTCAAAGTTACTAAGGATAAGTGTGGTGGTTTGAATATACTTGACCCATGGGAGCATTGCACTATTAGTTACACTATTTAAAGGAGGTGTAACCTTGGAAGAAGAAGAAGAGGAAGAGGAGGAAGACAGGAGGGGGAGAAGGAGGAAGAAGAGGACTAGGAGGAGGAAGAAGAGAGGAAAAGGAAGAAGAGGAGGAGGAGGAAGAAGAGGAGAGGGGAGGAAGAGGAAGAGGAGGGGAGAAGAGAAGGAGGAAGAGGAAGAAG
>JANHMN010000025.1:2725826-2796769 GCA_030674055.1 Rhabdomys pumilio
AGAGAGAGAGAGAGAGAGAGAGAGAGAGAGAGAGAGAGAGAGAGAGAATCTGTGCACCACATGAATCCCTAGTGCCTGTAGAGGCCAGAAAACACTTTCCCCACTAAGCTATCTCTCCAGTCTCTGTTTCTTTAAGACAGTGTCCATATAGTCAGCCGAGTCTGGCCTTACACGTCTGATCCTCCTGCTTCAACCCCTTGAGTGCTGAGATGGCAGGTGCAGGTGCACTTTCATGTCTGGCTTGCTGGACCTAATCTTCATCATCTCCCCTCTTGGTTATCGGTTGAATTTTCTGTTTCTTCACATGCCTAATAGTATGTGATCAGATAATGAGAACTGTAGGTGTGTTATTGTTGTGAGTCCAGGTGTTATTGTCTCCTTTAAGTGTTTCACTGGACAGCAAACTTACCAAAAGCTCCATTTAGTTATACTGAGATTTGGTTTTAGGTTTTATTAGGGCAGGCCTAAGGTACTGTAGAGGCAGAGTATACATGCTCTGAAGTAGGCTTTCTAAGTTTTTTTTTGGGGGGGAGGGTGGTGTGTGTGTGTGTGTGTGTGTGTGTGTGTGTGTGTGTACCTGTCTGTGTATGCTTGTGTACACATAAAGGCCAGAGGTTAACCGCAGGTGTCATTCCTCAGGTGTAATACACCTCAATTCTTTACAAATAAATCTTTAATTTTTTATTAGATTTCCTCATATTATTTTATGTATGAGTGTCTGTTTGCATATATGTTTGTGCACCATGTGCGTGCAGTGCCTGTGGAGGTCAGAAGAAAGCATTAGATCCCCCGGAACTGGAGTTAGAAAGGATTATGAACCATCATGTTTATGCTGGGAGTCGAACCTGGAACCTCTGAAAGACTAGTCAACACACTTAACCAGTGAATCATCTGTTCAGCTTATACACCTTGATTCTTTTGGTTTCTCGATGGCCTGGAACTTGCCAAGTAGTCTAGCTTGGGGATCCACCTGCCTTTGCCTCCTTAGTTCTGACACTATAAGCCTATAAGCGCATAAAATGCCTAGCCTTTTAAATGTAAATTCTGGGAACTGAAGCCAGATCCCTGTGTCTTCTAGACAGGTACTTTAGCAGTTGAGCCGTTACCTTAGCCCATTCTAAGGTTTTGATGAAACATTCAGGTTGTTCAGCAAGTTAGGGAGGAATTTCCTCTCGGACTGGTCAAAACAGGTACCAGCACAGTACGATCTCTGAAATCTTCATTTAGTTTACAGACTCACAGAATAGTGCACCTGCATATGTGCTGTGTAGATAAGAGTCTGAAATGGACCCCTGTAGCTTTGTGGGGCTCTTTCTTAGGGTGGCTCCTTCTGCTTTGATGCCCTGCCGACATATTTCAGCCACCTAATGCACACTCTATTTCTACTCTCTACTCTCTGTTCGTTGAGACCGTTGCTCTGTTCTGGCTGCTTCCCTCTGTCATAGTTGGGTAAGTATCATGATTTGAATATGCTTGGCCCAGGGAGTGGCATTATTTGGAGGTGTGGCCTTGTTGGAATAGGTGTGCCACTGTGGGCATCGACTTTAAGACCCTCATCCTAGCTCCCTTGAATCACTCTTTCACTAGCAGCCTTCAAGTGAAGATGTAGAGCTCTCAGCTCTGCCTGCACCATGCCTCCCTGGATGCTGCCATGCTCCCACCTTGATGATCGTGGACTGAACCTCTGAACCTGTAAGCCAGCCCCAATTAAATGTTGTCCTTATAAGAGTTTCCTTGGTCATGGTGTCTGTTCACAGCAGTAAAACACTAACTAAGATGGTAAGAGTCTCGGGCAAAAGCAGCAACAACAACAACAATAACAACGACAACAAAGCAAAACCAAACAAACATCTGCCCACCTAAAAGCAAAAGCAAAAGCAAAATGTTGATGAGTGTTGCGATTACTTTGTGTGTTTCCCTGCTCAAAAATGAACATGACTTCACATCTGATGTTTGCAATCAGTTGCTGTAAATATTTTATCTAGTTTTGGAGTGTCTTATAAATGTGTGTGGGTGGGGGGAGGGGTAACTGTTTTACCACTCTGTCTTGGTTGCAACTCATGAAAAGCTCAAAACTTTAAAGAAAGGAAAAGAAGCCCGGAAGTCATGTCCATTGGTTCTACACCCTGCCAGGTCTCTCTAACTTGGCACAGGAAGTAGACTGAAGAAAACTTCCCATTGTGGCCATGATGGGTAAAACATGTCAGACCAATCCTCTTGCCAAAAGCAACAATAAAAGTTAGACAAAATATATAAAACAGAGCTGAAGATGTAGCTCAGTTAGCAGAATGCTTGGCGAGCATGAGTGAGACCCTGGGTTTGATCCCAGCACAGCGTAAAATGGTTGTGGACTATAGGTGAAGGCAGGAAGACCAGCTACATAGTGAGCTATGAGGGCATGGAGAACAAGTACAGGTGAGAACAGAAACAATAATACTAAACCCCACATTTTTTTAGACTTTTCCCTAGGTGCATTTTATACTGCCCTACATGGGTGGGGATGTGGATAAGGGCCCGACAAAGAGCACCAATCTTACCAAGTTTTGGATACAGAGGTCAGAGTTGAAGGATGCCCAAAGGGTTGGGAGTTCAGGGGAAGATCCCAGAAGGGAGGTAATAGAATAGCAATATAAAAAAAGAATCAGTGGGACCTAGAGAGCTATGCAATGTGCCATGTGCCATCTGAACTCATAGATTTGGGGCCAGAGAGATGGCTTTGTGGGTAAAGCACTTTCTACACAAGCATGAGGACAAGAGTGTAGGCAGCCTGCACCTCCACAAATGCCGGGTGGGTATGGCAACCGTCCTGTGATCCCAGCACTTGGGAGGCTGGAATAGTGCATTCCTGGAGCAAACCAGCTAGCTCAACAAGTTGAATCAACAAGATCTGATTCAATCGATCCTGACTCAATACACAAGGCAGAGGTTGATACTGGATGTCAACCTCTGGCCTGCGCGCATGTGCGCGTGTACACACACACACACACACACACACGCACACACACATATATACACACACATGTGCATACACACATAAACATGCAAAAAGAAAAGGGAACTTGCAGATTTAAGAATAAAATGGATGTAGAAGATAGAATAAGTGAACTAGGAAATACCCAATTCCAATACAGAGATGGAATTAAAAAGAAAAAGCAGCGAGACACGAGGGAAGTTGTCAAACGTGAGTAGGCACGCCTGTCATGCTACAGGAGATGAAACAAGAATGAGGGTGATATTAAGAGAGATAGGCCAAGGGTTTTCCAACACCATCAGGATACATCAAAGGATGAAATGAAGGAAACTCTATCTTGGCACGTTATCATCAAGCTAGTGTAGACCAAAGTCAAAGTCTTGGAAGTCCATGTGGGGGAGCAATGGATTCATTGCAAGGCTATTCGCTCTCCCAGGAGAATGATGGAGTCTGCAGACAGTGGAATGTTTTCTGTAAGTTACGGAAAGAAAAAGAACCCTGTTAACACAGACACAATTATTTTACTTATGTGTGTGTTTCTCCATGTATACACATACGCAAATGTGTGTACATTTGCCCACTAAGGCCAGAAGAGGGCCTAGGTGGACATAGATGCCTGGAGCTGAAGTTAAAGTGATTGTAAGCCACCTCCTGTGTGTGCTGGGAATTGAGTGTGGGTCCTCTGGAAGAGCAGCAAGTGCTCCTAAGCACTGAGCTGTTTCTCCAGCTCCCAAATTTCTCTACTCAGTAAAAATAGCCTTCAAAATGGAGGCAGGTGCGGAAGATACTTCTGAAAAATGAAGTCCAAATTTGTCATCAGCAGACCCTCATTGTGTGCAATCCTAGCAAATATCTGCTAGGGAAACATGGGATTGTTTGCCATCATACAGAAGTGGTGTCAGAAACAGGAAATATGTGGGTAAAAGTGAATAGTGACTGTTTTAAGTGATTATTACTCCCAACCCACAATAGTGCAGTGTGCATTTTATAACACATGTCATCTAGGTAATGAATGCTTCATTATTTATAAACACAACCTGCTATTGTGTATCCACCCTCTTGTCTTTGAATTTGCTTATTCTGTGTCCTGTGCTTGAATACCCAGTTTTTTCCCTGGCTAGCTACATGGGGGACTGCATACCACCCCTCTACTTGATGTTGTACCTGAGTCACTACTTTTGTGGGTGTTCTTGGCCCTTGGGACTGTCAGGTCCCTCAGCTATGCCCTCTCTTCTCCCACAAAAGCCAAAATGGCAACAAGAATTCTGGGTAGCCTTTTTACAAAACATATATTTTAAAATCACATTTATGTGCATGCTTGTGTTGGTGTGTGGGTAGGGGTGTGTGTGTGTGTGTGTGTGTGTGTGTGTGTGTGTGTGTATGAGAGAGAGAGAGAGAGAGAGAGAGAGAGAGAGTGGGTGCCTATGGAGGCCAAAAGAAGGCATCAGCTCCCCTGGGGCAGGAGTTACAGGCAGTTGTAGGCCTTCTAGCATGCAAGTTGGAAACTGAGATCCTCTGTAAAAGCAGTGAGTGCTTTGTACCACTGAGCCAGCTCTCCAGCCCTATCTGAGCATTAGCCTGGCTAATGGGGACATCAGTGGGCATTCACTGGTGTACTGAGTGTATGTGAGGCATAAAGCACTTTATAGACCCTAGGCTGAGAGAGTGGATGATGGGCCTGCTATTCACCAGCATGGTCAGGGAGCTGGCATTTTCTTTGGTCACTGAGCCAGGCTTTCAAGGAGAGATGCAGGAAGCTCCCTCCATCA
Source organism: Rhabdomys pumilio (assembly GCA_030674055.1). Taxonomy (NCBI): domain Eukaryota; kingdom Metazoa; phylum Chordata; class Mammalia; order Rodentia; family Muridae; genus Rhabdomys; species Rhabdomys pumilio. The sequence continues at coordinate 2,730,567 of JANHMN010000025.1, forward strand.
CTACGTTCTCCTTCTTGCCCATCCTTATTTGACAGCCCATTAGTTGGGATCAGTCAGAAGTCACAAGCTCAGGAGACTCTGTTGATGGTGTCAACATAGATCGTTAACCAGTGTACACAATGTAGGGATAGTGACGGGAATCTGGCAGGAGCGGAAGCTATTTGATGAGCACATACCTACTTTTCTATAGCTGTGAAGACATCATAACTGAGGCAACTTATAGAGAAAAGGTGTATTTGGGCTTACAGTTTCAGAGGGTGAGTTCATAACCATCATGGCGGGAGCATGACAGTAGGCAGTCATGGCATTGGAGCAGTGACTGAGACTTTACATTCTTATCTGCAAGTAGAAGGGAGGGAGGGAGAGAGGGAGGGAGGGAGGGGGAAGGGAGGGAGCGGGAAGGGGGGAGGGAGGAAAAGAAAGAGAGAGAGCACTAACTGGGAATGGTGCTGGCTTTTGAAACCTCAAAGCCCACCTCTGGTGACACATCTCCAACAAAGCCACATCTCTTAATCCTTGCCAAATGGTTTCACCAATTGGGGATAACACATTCAAGTATATGAGCCTATGGGGTCCGTTCTCATCCAGACCTTCACACTGTCAAGCGTAGGTGCTGTCCGTTGTGTGTTACTTATGCTCAGCATGACAGAATGTGCCATAAACTCATAGCCCAACCACAGAAGCAGCCCAGAGCATCCTAGGAAGCCAGATAAGGACAGGGATGCAGTCTCATGTGTCCTGAGGAGTTGACCTCATCAGGAACCAGGGTATTCTGGGTTTGTCCAGGATTCTGCCAGTTGCTTTCCCATGTACTTTCCTGACCTTTCTGAATGCTTAGTTCTTGATTTTGGCCACAGGCTTCTACATCCCTGGACATCTCCAAGGCTGCAAGTAAACTTAACTGGCTGCTGAGGTTTTCACAGGGTGGGCAGAGGTTTGAGGTCTGTCCCAACATCCTCCTGTCTTCTATACTAGAAGTCTCAGGTGGAAGTTACTCTTTGAGGTCTGGAAAACATTTCTATTTGCTCATGTGCTCATATCTATGTAAACAAGGGTCTCAGATGAACCTTGTCAGATTGGAGACCTGGGCACCCACTCAGTCCCAGAGGGGCTTCAAAATTAGTTATTTAAGAAAAGTAAACATTAAAAAAAAACCAGACAAACCAAGTTTTAAAAATGGGACATGGAATTAAACAGAGAGGTACCAAAAGATAAAATTTACATGGCTTTGAAACAAACAAACAAACAAACAACAAAACTCTTTAGTATCTTTAGCTGTCAGGGAGATTAAAACTACTTTGAGGTTTCATCTTACCCAGTCAGAATGACTAAGGGGAACACTTAATTCATTGCTGACAGGAGTGAAAACTGGTACAGGCACCATGGAAACCAGTGTGGCAGTTCCTCAAAAAGCTAGAAATAGATTGCTACACATCATATCTATATCACTCGGGCATATACCCAAGGGACTCTATACCCTACCACAGAGAACTACGTCCATGTTCATTGCCATTCTATTCAATATAGCTAGGGATCAGAAACAACCTAGATGTCCATCACTCCATGAATGGATAGTGAAAATGTGCTACATTTGCACAACGGACTATCACTCAGCTGTTAAGAAAAATGAAATTAGGAAAGTCATATGTAAATGGAAACAATGTAATACATATATATTATGTATGGACTACATATGTAAGCTGGAAAAATATCATTCTGAATGAGGTAGCCTTGACCCAGAGAGACAAATGTTGCATGTTTTTTTTTCTCAAATGTGCATGTTAGCTTTGCATCTTCAGATATGTGTGTCCCATATGACCCATAGAAGTCAGAAAATTAGTGAGGAGCTGTGGCAGAATCTTTCAAGGAAGGAGAGATAGAACACAGTGATACAGAGGGTTAATGGAATAGGAAGGGTTAAACTGGAGCTGGAGGTTGGGAGGACAGAGTAGAGGACTGAGTATCAGGAAGGCTCTTTGAGCAAGGCCAGTGATGACACTTTAACTGAGTGTCCCATAGTGGACTTCACACACCCCCTGGCGGCCATCTTTATTTTTGCAGATAGGGCAGTCTGAGCCAAAATGACAGACACTTCAGGGGAGGGCTCAAAGCTCCCTCTTTCCTAAGGCCCCTTTTCCTAAGGCCATTGTCTTGCACACACTGCCTTGTGCTAGTACTTTGAGCTGAGCAGGAGAAAATGCAGTCTGGATGAGGAAAGGGGGTGAGCCTGGCCTGTGACTGTCGGTGACTGTGGAGGGAGAGTCCCGATTGTCCTGGACAGCAGTCATCAATCATAGTGTCCCGTAGTGTAGCTGCTTTGAGAAAGCAGCCCTTCTGCTCCTACCATGGAAATCCTTCACTTTTGAGCCAGGAAGGAACACTCTCCCAGCTGTCCCTACTCACCCAGGGCACTGGGTCCTGCAGATGAGGAAGCAAAGCAGTTAGCTGGACCCCAGGGCCCTTAGATGACTGGTTAAGGGTAAGGATCAAGCCAGGTTCTGGTTGACTTTTTGAAAAAAAGATTTATTTTTATATATGTATGAGTGTTTCACCTGCATGTATGTATGTGGACCATGTGTGTGTCCGGTGCCCACAAAGCTCAGAAGAAGGCACTGGAGGATTGTGGGCTGTCATGTGGATGTTGGGAACTGAGTTGGGTCCTCTGCAAGAGTAACAAGCGCTCTTAAGTGCTGAGCCATCTCTATACCACCTGCAAACCCCAATTCCAGTTTAAAGATTCAAGTTCTAGGCCAGAGTCAAGGAAAGAGACAGAAGACAGGGACAGAGGACAAACCTGTTCTTGTCATGTGAGAGGACAAAGCCAACTTGTGCACACATGTGAATCCCTGTGTGCTTGCATAGCTGTGTGTGTGTGTGTGTGTGTGTGTGGTGTGTGTGTGCATGTACATGTGAGTAGTCTATGTCGGTGTTTTGGCCTCGCCAAACTCTTCCTTTCATTTTGCTTTTCAAATGCAAGCTTTTCAGAGTTTTATGCAAGTTTCTAAGTTGTGAAAAAATGCAGAAAATTACAAAAATAGAAAACACAAATATTATATGTGAGTGGAAGTAACATTTTAACATGGCAATGAGGCTTTTGAAGCTCAGCCATGTTTTTAAAAGCTTAAATAAAAAATGTGCTTTTATGGGGTCTGAGGATTCTGGAATATATCCGAGGCAATATGAGGTAGTGAGATACTCCAGAGGAATGAAGAATGCCCTGGCCTCCTTTGAGCCAGGGACTTAGGCCAGTGTTCCTAGTGACTCAGCTCAGATGTGGGTCTCTACTCAAGGGATAGGAGTTTGATAGCTGATCCCAGCAGGATAGTTGAGGCAGCAGAGGGGCCATAAGCAGGGTTAGGGTGCTTGGACAGGTGAGAACAGGTCATAGTCACACTGGTGTCCCAGGTTCCGCTGATTGAGTGGTGGCAGCTTGGGGCTAGGGTTAGCTACTTTCGTCTCATGTGGTAATCTTGTATGATTTACCCAGATAACCATTTTCCAATTTCCTTTGTTTCTGTCTTTTGCTGGTGTTTGGGGTCTGGGTTAGGTTCCCAAGTCTTGACCTCTCATTCAGAGACCTGAAAAAGAGGGCTCACACAGATTTTACACAGATCATAGAAGAATATACTGTCAGGAGTGCAGGCAGGCACATGCATGAGAGACTCAAGAGTTTCCTTTTATGGGGATCAAGAGAAGGGGGTAGTTTGGGTAGTTCTCTACTTTGATTGATAGATTAGATCATACAATATTTTTTCTACTGAACATATCCTTTCCCATAATGCATCTGATTTTAACCAAAGGCATGCCTAATTATGTATAGCATAGTCATAAGATGGTAAATACAGGATTCCCCCTAAAAATTTTGTAGATGGCACAACTTGTCTTACTGTGAATACATGACAAACCAGTTCAAGCTGGATTGATTGATTTGTCCTTCTGTATTTCATAGCAGAATGTGTTGGGAATACACTGGAAACTGTCTAAATTTGCTTGTTACGAGGGGCAGGGAAACTTATAGTATTGTTCAGAGATGAGACCATGTGTACCTAATGTGGGGTGGGGGTGGGGAGACAGGAGGGTTCTGAGGTTTTTAGGTTCATTGTTCAGTGTATATTAAGGTGAGTGTACTAGACTTTCCTGTGCATGATTAGAAATGGGTGGTGTGTACTGCCCCGAACTAGATAGGTCACAGGTATTGTGTTAGAAGCGTGGCTTGCATCTGGACAGACCCACACCAGGCCAAACAGTTCCAAGTAGCAGAGGTTTATTGTAGGAGAAAAGGGCAAAGATGGTGGCAAAGAAGAAGGGGTTGGGGGAAGAAAGGTCAGAGGGGTCTGCCTATATATTTGGAGAGTGATGTAGCCAGTCCAAATGCAGGTAAATGTGGAAGGTGAGCCAAGTGGATTCTGAGAATGTGTGGTGGTTGCCTTGGCAATGGATGTGAAGGGAGTGGTGGTGGGGTTGCTGTCGCCTAGGTGTGATGTCACTGGGTTTGGAGCCGATCCTGATACCAGATCCTGATACCAACAACAGGGTCCTAAGCTATCTGTCATGTCCAGCCTGCCTCTAGTCTATGAAGTCATGAATATGCAAAGCTATCAAGTGGTGGGAATGGAACCTCTGGTTGCCACAGAATTTCATTTACACAAATGGGCTAGAGTCACTTATAAGTAGAGTCATTGACATCAGTCTCACCCCCAAAAGGATGCGGGGCGATTTACAGATATGTTTCATTATAGTCAAGAGAAGTGCTTTCATTTAAAAAGAGGAACAGAAAATGAGGCACAGGAGAAGAAGGGCGGGGCAGGGAGAATTAGGGCTGGGCTAGCAAATGTTTCTTCCCCCAAGAAAGTGCCTTGCAATTGAGGAAAGCAGACGCTGTGATTAGGCTACCATGCCAGCCACAGGGGGTTGCTGTGCTTTCTGGAGCTAGCTGGCTTTACAGACTCCATTCTTATGCTGTCTGGGGATTATAGTTAGTTATCCTTCAGCAAGGCCTACTCTAGGTGGTGGAGCTTAGATGGAACTCTGCACAGGGTAGGGGGACAGTCAGTGAGTGAGGGAAGGAAATGCTCTTATTTTGGCTATTGAGTGGGGAGTGAGTTCTCCTATCCGGGCATTTTTCGTTCTAACCGTTTTTATATCTCAAGTGAGCCAGGCTGTCACAGCTGTCCCGAGCCTATCCTGGCATTCCCCATGCTCAACCCCAAGCTCTTTTGTTTCTTCTCTGCCCTTCCCCACAGAAGAAGACAGAATAGTCTTCCTGAACTTCAAACTCAATCCTGCTCCCCTGCTCTGCCTTCCCTTTGGGGTGACAGCTGTCTATCTGTTCTCAGCACTCTACCTAAGTTCTTTCTGCATCGTATGAGGCATTACGTGACCTCACCTGACTTCTGAGGCCTTATCTCTTTGATTTCCTCCCCGTGTCTATTGGCTTCTTGACCAAGCCTGAAAAATCACCAAAATCTTTTCTGTCATATGTTAGTCAGATGTCCCCCCCAATCTCTGTCTCACTCATTACCAATACCCAGTCCTAATATGGTCCCAGGGTGGAAAGCAGACAGACAGGGCAGCTAGTGTGCCGCCATTATAGTTTTAAAAGCATTCATTATATTACATGCATCCAAGTGTCTGTGTTTGAGGCCAGTGAGATGGCTCAGCACCAAAGGTGTTTCCTGCTTAGCCGATGACCTGAGTTCAATCACCCAGACCCTAAATGGTAGAAAATAGAGATTTAGCTCTTGAAAATTGTTCTCTGATCTCCACATGTACGCTATGGCGTATGTGTGCTCCTCACCCACTACTATAAAATGTAATAAAAATGTTTACAATTCTGTCTTTGTAAGCACCCTATAGAGCTGGTTCTCTGGGTGTTTGCATTATGCAGTCTTTTGACTGGGATGGAGGCAGAATGCAGGAGGAAACTGAAATCTAAGCTCATTATTTATACTTTGGAGGACTCCTGGAGATCTACTGGGTAATTATAGCTCCTCAGAGTCCTGCTATTTAATGATAGCTTACTCTGTGCTGGCTTTGCTGTTCCCGGTGGCAGTGGTCCATGTGGGAGGTAGCTGAGAGGTGGATTAAAGCCATCTCAGGGGACTTTCACAGATGAACTAGTTCCTAGGAGAGTTATAGGTACCTATTTGGTCTTTTCTTTTCCCAGTTGGCCTAGCAGGATTCTAAGGATCTGCCAGGTAGATTTCAAAGCTTGTGGCCACCACTAGGTGGCCTCACTTCAGTTATGTTGCCTGCCCTGTGCTTCTGGCCTTCAGTCAAAGTGCTAACCAATTGGGACATACTTATTTTATCTCAGTTCCTAAGAAGAGGAGGAGCCTAGGATACATGCAGGGTTGGTTCCAGGGCCCAATGAAAGCTATATCATGAGTGTGTGTGTGTATATGTATTCGCATATGTATGTATGTATGTATGTATGTATGTATGTATGTATATGCATATATATTGGTATTATATACATATACATATGTGTGTATGTGTGTACATACCAATACATATGCACATGTGAATGTGTATATATGTGTGTGTATGTGTGTATGTATATTATGTATGTATATATATATGCATACACATATATAGTATACCATATATGTATGTATATGTGTGTGTGTATTATAGTATACAAATGTGTCAGTAGATACAGTGCTGTCTGTGTGGCTTTGTTAGATCTAGGAGTGTATGACTTGGGAAATACTATCCAAGACCAGGAGTTTGTAAACCCCATTAGATCCCAAGACATCAGGGTCCAAGAGCTAAGGAGGCTTCAGTACTGGGAGCTGAGCTTGCTTGCTCCCTTTCCCCAGGGTAGAGATCACAGGCAAGTGGAGGCTGAGGAGCCCGTTTAGAGGAAAGAAATGTATCTTCATCTGGTCTCCTACTCATCTGAGTGTTTGTCTACCCAGCACGGAGGTCCTTGCTTTCCTTTGTGATAACATTAATACTAGGTCTTTCCCTAGTGATTGTGGGTGGGGGCTGGGGGATAGGGAGGACAAGTCAAGGAACCATTGGTCAGGGATGTCTCCTAAGGACAGGGAGATACCCAGGAGTTGGTGATTTCCTTTTCTGAGATAGAGAAAATGTTGGACAAGCAGTTCAGGTAGTGTGGGCTGCGGTGTGATGTTTCATTTTATCCAAACCTATGGCTGGGGAGTACTTGTAAGGGATTTTTCTTGATGTTATAACATGACATTGTCATATACAAGTCTCCAAGTTTGCTTTCTCAAGAATCACACAGCTGAACACACACCCCCCCCCCCCACACAAGCTTTCATGTTTTAATTAAGTTTCCAATATATGGTTGGGTTGCATTTATAGCTATCTCTGGCCTAATAAGGCCCATGGTTTGGACACTCTTGCATCTATCATCAGAACTTTTATACAGAGGGGTCTGCAGTACATATTCACGGCAGAGAGCAATACAAAGTGTTCTACCTAGGTATGCCCGTAGCAATGTTATCAGTGTAGTAAAGACTAATGGAAATTGGTCCAGGCCTGTGTCTAATTCCTTTCAGTGTTTTGGGCAACAACTTCAATATTTTTATTAGTGCTGGGAATGTTCAAGGCACAAGTAAAAAACATACAGCTGTTGCATCAAAAAGTAGCCAAGGCACTTTGTATTTCTAGGGAGAAAGGAAAAAGTAGGGGAATTATTGAATTATTGGCCATAAAGAAAGGGCTATGGCCAAACTCGAAATAGAAGATAGAAAGAAATAATAAAGATCAGGACAAAGATTAATGAAATAAAAACGGTATTAGTTACCTTTCTGCTGCTGTGATAAAACACCATGACCAAGGCAATTCATGGAAGGAAGAATTTATTTAGAAGCTTAGGGTTCTGGAGGGATGAGAGTGAACCTCAGCAGGGAGGCATAAGAGCAAGTGCAGACTTTGTAGCAGGAGCAGGAAGCTCACAGGAAGAGCACACCGGAAGTGGTGTTGAGAGTCTATGATCTTAAAGTCTACTTCAGGGACACACTGCTCCAGCAAGTCAGCACCACATAGACCTCCCCAAAGAGTGCTGTCCACTGGGAACCAAGAACTCAGATGCCTGAGGCTATGAGGGACATTTCTCATTCAAGCCACTGCAGAAGGTAAAGAAAAAGACAAAGAATCCATGAAACAAAGAGTTAATCAAGATTAATAAGGCCTTGGCTCTGCTATCTTCTTAACCAAAGGAAAAAGGATGCAAATAAACTGGAGATGAGAAAGGAGACAGTAACACACACTGAAATCCAGAGGGTCATCGGGGAGCATCCTGAAGGCTAACAAACTGGAGAATCTAGGAGAAACACATTCACAGACACAGATGAACTTGCTGTGAAGATTAATCTTCATTGCCAACTTGATGGGATTTTATACTCATTTAGGAGATACGGCTCTGAGCATGTCTCTGCGTATTCCCAGAAAGGCTAAATTGAAGACCCTTTCTGAATGTGAACAGCATCATTTGATAGGCTGGTGTCCGGGAATGAAGAAAAAGAAGAGAAAGCAGAAGGAGAGCTGAGTACCAGCATTCATCCCCTTCCTGTCCTGACTGCACACCACGTGACCAGCCTCCTTAATCTCCATGCCTTCCCTGTCATGGCAGCTTGTATCTTCAAACTGTGAACCAAAACAAAACTTTATTTCTGACAGTTACTTTTGGGGAGCATTTTATTATAGCAATGAGGAAAGTAACTAATATATGCACCACCATTGAGCAAAAGGATCTAAATAACCCAAAGAGATAAAAATAAGAAACAAGAAACAATACTATTAAAGCAATAATAAAAGTATCTTAGTAAAGAAAAAGACAGGGGCTGATGGCTTCACAAAATTCTCCCAGACTTTTAAAAGAATGGATACCAGTGCCACTCAAACTGTTCTATAAATTAGAAGGGGAAGTGAAACTTTCAAATCATTCTATACATTTATTATTGTCCTAGTACTAAAACTAGATAAAGGTGAAACAACAACAAAAGGAAACTGTACACTAAATTTTCTCCATGAACATAGATGCAAAATCTTCAACAAAGTATTGCAATGTGAATTAAACAATGTATTGAAAAGAGCGTACCCAGGAATGCAGGGATGGTTCAATGTACAAAAATCCATTAATGTAGTTCACGTTCACTATATAAAAGAACTCAAAGAAAAACTCACATGATCATCTCATTAGATGATGAAAAAGCATTCTATAAAATACAATTCCCCTTCATGTTAAAAGTATTGGAGAGGCCGGGGTGGTGGTGCACGCCTTTAATTCCAGCACTTGGGAGGCAGAGGCAGGCGGATTTCTGAGTTCGAGGCCAGCCTGGCCTACAGAGTGAGTTCCAGGACAGCCAGGGCTATACAGAGAAACCCTGTCTCGAAAAACAAAAAAAATAAAACAAAAAAAAAAGTATTGGAGAGATCAGGAATTCAAGGCCCATACCTAAACATTATAAAAGCAATACACAGGGCTGGAGAGATGGCTCACAGGTTAAGTGCACTGACTGCTCTTCTAGAGGTCCTGGGTTCAATTCCTAGCAACCACATAGTGGCTCACAACCATCTGAAATGGGATCTGGTGCACTCTCTGGTGTGTCTGAAGACAGCAACAGTGCACTCATACATTAAATGAATAAATAAATAATATATATATGTATATATATATGTATGTGTATGTATGTATGTATGTATGTATGTATGTATGTATGTATGTATATATATATATACCAAAACAACAGCCAATGTCAAATTAAATGGAGAGATACTTGAAGCAATCCCAGTAAGATCAAGGACAAGACAAGGATGCCCGCTCTCCTTGTATCTGTCAATATAGTACTTGAAGTTCTAGCCAGAGCAAGACAACCAAAGGAGATCAAGGGGATACAAATTGGCAAAGAAGAAGTCAAGGTATCACTATTTGCAGATGACATGATACTATACATAAGCGACCCCAAAATTTCTACCAGAGAACTTCTATAGCTGATAAATAATTTCAACAAAGTGGCCAGATATAAAATTAACTTGAACAAATCAGTAGCCCTCCTTTATACAAATGATAAGCAGGCTGAAAAAGAAAATAGAGAAACACCACCCTTCACAATTGTCACAATAATATACAATATCTTGGGGTAACTCTAACCAAACAAGTGAAAGATCTGTATGACAAGTACTTCAAGTCTCTCAAGAAAGAAATGGAAGAAGACCTCAGAAAATCTCCCATGCTCATGAATCAGTAGGATTAACATGGTGAAAATGGCCACCCTACCAAAAGCAATCCACAGATTCAATGCAATTCCCATCAAAATTCCAACACAATTCCTCAAAGACATGGAAAGAGGAATTCTCAATTTCATATGGAAAAACAAAAAATCCAGTATATCAAAAACAATTCTTAACAATAAAAGAACTTCTGGGAGAATCACCATCCCTGACCTCAAGCTGTATTACAAAACAATAGTGATAAAAACTGCGTGGTATTGGTACAGAGACAGGCAGGTTGATCAATGGAATAGAATTGAAGACCAAGAAATAAACCCACACACTTATGGACACTTTATTTTTGACAAAAAAAGCCAAAAATAGACAATGGACAAAAGAAAGCATCTTCAATAAATGATGCTGGTCTAACTGGCAGTTGATATGTAGAAAAATGAAAATAGATTCATATTTGTCACCTTTCACAAAACTCAAGTCCAAGTGAATCAAGGACCTCAACATAAAACCAGATACACTGAATCTAATAGAAGAGAGAGTGGGAAAGAGCCTCAAACTCATGGGTGGGTGGGGGTGGGATTTCCTCAGAACTCCAATGGCCCAGGCACTAAGATCAAGAATTACTAAATGGGACCTCATAAAACTGAAAAGCTTCTGTAAGGCAAAGGACACTGTCAATAGGACAAATCAGCAACCTACAGATTTGGAAAAAATTTTCACTAACCCCACATCTGACAGAGGGCTAATATCCAAAATATATAAAGAACTTAAGAAGCTAACCTCCAAAAAACCAAACAACCCAATCCAAAGATAGGCTATAGAAGTAAACAGAGAATTCACAACAGAGGAATCTCAAATGGCTGAGAAGCAGCACTTAAAGAAATGTTCAAAATTCTTATTGATCAGGGAAATGCAAATCAAAACGACCCTGAGAGTAAGGTGGTAACCTTACACCAATCAGAATGGCTAAGATCAAAAGCTCAGGTGACAGCACATGTTGGAGAGAATGTGGAGACAGGGGAACACTCCTCCACTGTTGGATTGCAAACTGGTACAACCACTCGGGAAAACAATCTGGAGGTTCCTCAGAAAATTGGAAACAGATCTATCTGAAGACCCAGCTATATCATTCCTGGGCATAAACCCAAAAGATGCCACACCATGCCACAGGGGCACACGCTCCACTATGTTAATAGTGGCCTTATTCATAACAGTCAGAAGCTAGAAACAACCCAGATGTCCCACAACGGAAGGATGAATACAGAAAATGTGGTTCATCTACACAATGGAATACTGAGGGGAAGGCAGTCCAGTGACCAACCTAAATTGGGACCCATCTCAAGGGGAGGCTGCCTGACACTATTACTGATGCTATGGTGTGCTTACAGACAGGAGCCTAGCATGGCTGTCCTCCGAGAGGCCCAACAAGCAGCTGACTGAGACAGAAGCAGATACTTACACCCAATCAATGAATGGTCTGAAGTTGGGGGCCCCTGTGGTTGAATTAGGGAATGGCTGGAAGAAGTTGAGGAGAAGGGCAACCCCATAGAAAGACCAGAAGTCTCAACAAACCTGGACCCCCAAGATCTCTCAGACATAGTCACCAGCCAGGCAGCACACACTAGCTGATCTGAGCCCCACCCCCACCCCCATATTCAGAAGAGAACTGCCTGATCTGGCTTCAATGAGAGAAGATGCACCTAACACTTGAGAGACTTGAGGCCCCAGGGAATGGGAAGGCCTGGTGGTGTGTGTGTGTGTGTGCGTGTGTGTGTGTGTGTGTGTGTGTGTGTGTGTGTGTGTGTACATCTTGGAGATGGGGGAGGAGGAAAGGGATGAAGAACTGTAGGAGGACAGAACTGGAGGGTACAACGACTGGACTGTAAAAAAAGATTAAAGATAATAATAATTAGAGAAAAGAAAAGAAAAGAGCATACACCATGTAAAGGTGATTTAACGAATGTAAAGCAATAAACATACTATAGCAACTGTTTGGAGCTGTTGTAGAGCTAGAGGCCTGAGAGATAGGTCAAGACGATAGATTTTGCTTGCTTGCTTGCTTGCTTGCTTGCTTGCTTGCTTGCTTGCTTGCTTGCTTGCTTGCTTGCTTGACTGGGGAGGGATGCACAGTAGGTGGTAGAGTGGGGTGAGGCCTATGTTTCCATAGCCATGGCTTGAAGGTATTTATAGGCCAATGGGAAAGATCTCATGGAGAGGAGGAGGAGGAAGAGGAGCAGGAGAAAGAGGAGAAAGAGGAAGAGGAGGAGGAAGAGGGTCACTCGGGACGGAGAAGCTGGTGGGCATTGGAAGATCTGGGCAAACTGTACGTTCTGTGGCATAGCAGATGCAGGAAAGTTTGTGATCGATTTCAGCTGAGTTCTTGGCTGGAGGCTGACACAGACTCGGACAAGTGGCTGGGTAGTATTTTCTGAGTTGCTTCTGTGTGTCTGTCTTTCCTAGTCTGGGCCGTCTGCCTGGCCCATGCCATTATAGGGAATCCACACCTAACTCCAGGCGCAGTCCCACAGGCCGGGCATCTCCGTTCTGGGCTCTGCTCCCTGATGAGATTCTCAGACTCCTCATTCATGAAGAAGCTTACAGGGCAGGCGTGGGAACCTGCTCAGCGGCCAGAGCATCCTTCAGTTCAGATTGAGGTCGGCTGCTTCCCTGTCTTCTTGGCTCTCTGTCTCTCAGACCCGGCTGGCTGAGGTGTCCAATCTCACTGGCCTGTGTGATAATCCATAGGTTGGCCCCAGGATGGGATGCTCCAGGCTATGGCAACTTCTCCTCCTCATATTGTCAGAAGAGCTGTAGTCGGCTAGCCTGAGCCCCTCAGAAAAGCAGTTAGGCTTTGGAGATGGGTCATTTAGAGATGAGGTGCACTTAAACCTTAGACCCTTGTCTTCTTCCTCCAGCCTGTCCTTTCCCGGGATACTCAATTCCTGTCCTTAGTGACGCCAGCCTTCTGCAATTTGCGTGTGGTGATGGATGTGGTGGTGGTGGGACCACAGAGGACTGGGGCAGGCTGGGATGGGGGAGTCACTCCCCGTGCTGGTCTCACGCGGCGCGGGGAGGCGTGCACCGCATACGTGCAGCGCGTGGCTGGGCTCCGGCCTTCCCAAAGGCTCCAGTGGCTCCGAGCCAGGCGCAGGCGGGCCCGGGGGGCGGGAGGTGGGGACGTGGCGGAGGCTCAAGCGGGCGGAGTCTCTGACGAGGGCGGAGCCGAGAGCGCCAGGGCGACGCCGCGGGAGGTTCTGGAAACGCCGGCTGCTGCGCGTGTCCAGGTGAGCGCGGGTGTGCGGGGTCGTCGTCGGGGCTGGGCTCTGGTCCGGGTGGCCGGGCAGTGCGTTCTGCTCTGTGCGGAGCCAGGAGCTGGATCCAGGGTCACTCAGCCCCGCGCCCCGCGCCGGGCGCCCTGATTCTGCACCCGCCTGGGTTCCTGTCCCGCCCGCGTCCCTTCCCAGGGTTAGGGCGGTGAGGTCAGCGGTTCCCTTCCTGCCGGTACTGCTAGGCCGGGCCGGTCAGGACACTTAGCGGGCTTGTCCGGTCAGGCTCCCGGGAAGGGGCGGCCTGACCCCTGGGTCGCCCCCGATCTAAGGCAGAGGCGCCCGCCTGGCCCCGGAGGCGGCGCTGCTTAGGACGAGGAAGACCCCTGGCTCCCAACCCTGGCAAGGACCAGCTTGGTGCCTGCCAGTTTTATGGGCTGTTAAATCAGAAAGTCTCCTCCTATCTGTCAGAAGACATCCTTGTCGAACCTCTGATGTTTTCCCTTAGTAGTTTCAGAGACCCGTGGCGATTGGCTGACTGATTGAACAAATAGAACATTCTCTGTGCCTGGAGACTTTCAAGGACGGAGGCAGGCAGAAGGGAAGACTCAGAAAATCCAGGTCCAGAACACCAGAAAGGTAAGTACTGAATTGGTATGGAGTTTGGGCTGTGTGAACTTGGTAGATGTCTGGATGCTTCCAGACAGGAGACGGGAGCTCTTGTAAACTGGAGTGGTCACTTAGGAACCTGGACTGAGGAAACACTCCAAGTAGTCACAGGCTTGGGCCAGTATCACATTTGTGGTACTCTAGTGGAATCAAGGCAACGGGAAAGGGCCGCTTTAGGGAGTAGCTGTCCAAGGGCCCCACCCACAAGGAATGAGAAGGAGTGCATGAGGAAAGTCCATTGAACCATTGAACCGTTGCAGCATGAGCATGGGTCAGGGCACTTCCGTCGCAGGTTTTTACTGGGAAGTACAGGTAGGTGTTCCTGTCATCTATGTTCTAATGCATCATTTACTGTGCTGTAGGAGATCATTGAGTTGCTCCCAATAGCTACTCTGCTGAGCTCTCAAAGTGCTAAGGAGCCTCAGTATGAGAGAATCATTGGGAAAAGGCCTCCAGCCAACTCACTCCATCCTTGCGACGTGGCTTCAATGACTGGGCCACACAGTGGACCCTCACCTTGCAGAATGACACTTTAAGGCTTTTGCTTCTTGATGCAGGCCATCTGGTTACTGACACCTTATTCCACCTGTTGGAAGGGCTTCCCGGTCCTAAGAGCAGGGACTGGGTGCACCACTTTGTAGCTTATAAAGTCCTCAGATGTCCTAGGCTTTGCAGAGGTCTATTGTCTAGCTCAGAATTTATAGGGTGATTTAGAAAGCTGTTGCTTGTTCTGAATTTATATCACATCTGAGTCAACCCGTGGTTGAGTTCTCTGTTAAATTGACCAGGATTTCCTCTGGCTTGTATCTCCACGGCCTCTGAAGTTTCCAAGGTGTCGTCTTCTCGCTATGGTTCTGAGCCTCAAGGCCCAGCCTCCCTCTCGGCTCCTTTCCGTGTACAGGATGTTTGACCTTTGGATTCTGTTCTTGGGCCTTCTTGTTCTCACACAAGCTTGTCCACTGTGTGGCCCAGCCAGTGAAGCCACGTCCCAAGGATGGAGTGAGTTGGCTGGAGGCCTTAGCCTGAAGATTCTGTCATACGGACCCTCCTTAATACTGTCAGAGCTCAGCAGGCAGATACAGTGACAACTCAACTGAAGCATTGTGTATGGCCTTTGGGAGTCCCTCCACATTGTCACAGGCTCTGCAGAGAGGTGATGCAGAGTGGTTTACTTATCTATAGATTGTACTGCCCACAATGGACTATGGGTCGTTCGTGCTTCGACTCCGGCTAGACTGGGCCTGGGACTTGAATGAAGGAGAAAGGAGAGGAGGGGGAGGAGGAGCTCTTTTTGCCCACAGGCAGCTCATAATCTCTCTGAGATTGCTATTTAGCCCTGGCAGCTGGTCTTGGGTCTAGGGAGGAGCCCTTTGTATGGGTGCTTATCAGAGGGAGACTGAGGACATGCAACTCTGGAGACTGAGTGGAGTGAGAGGATTGAGGGTTTTCTTATCTCCTGAGAAAGCTTCCATTTTTGACTGCACCCTCCCACATCCTTGGGAGGGTTTGAGGTTGGACCGAAGGCCTTGGCTGACTTATGGCCACGCTGGCTGATAATGTGCAAAGGCCTGGGGGGGTGTGTCCCTGGCTTCTGGGATCTGTCAAGAGTTTAATTTTATGCAGATGGGGGTTGGCAGCAAATGCTGTAATGCAGGCACGTGAAAGACCAGCAGAGTCCTGGAAAGAGAGTTTAACTTTGAAAAAAACGTCCTTCAAATCTAGTCATTTAGACCTTTGAAGTGCCTGAGGGTGGGACACCAGCCTATCCCAGAGCAAAGGGGATTGCTGAGTCCTATGGTCTGTGGGGTTTGAACTGGGGATGTGGAGTGAAGGATAGACAGTTTTCTTCTCAGCGAGAGCAGGGCAGTGTGAGAAGCTCGGACTGGGCTTCCTGGAGAAGCAGGGTTTTGTTTAGTTGGTGCCACTGCAGGGCAGAGGGTTTCATGTTTGGATAGTGATTTCCCTGGCCCTGATAGGATCTATTTGAGCCTGGTGCGGAACAGCCTCTGTTCCAGCCTTCTTGGTAAATGCTTGCTAGAGATTGCCTGCTCTGTACCTGGCACTCCTGAGAGTCAGGGAGTGGTGGAGATCCCAAGGCCTGGTACCCGTGGGAGATTGGAATGAGCAAGTCAGAAACACAGAAGTATAAGAGATTTTGGAGTATTGGTTCTGCTCCCTGTCTTTTGCTAGAGAACCTTTTTTTTTTTTTTTTTTTTTTTAGCTTTGGGGCCTATGATTGGCCAATTCCAGGGTCACGTCCAAATGTTATATACCTTGGTGACACCTGTTTCTAGCCTCTTCTGAATTGAATATGTCATCTCTTCTGGCATTCCTGGGACCCAGACTTCACTCACCTTCTGAGATTTTCTTGTTTCTTCACTGCCTCCTTGTATAGACCTTCCCCATTCCAAGAGCCACTAACTTGGGCTGAGCAACTGCCCACTTCAGGTCCCCTTGAGTTCCTGATTCTCTTGGTTGGTTCTGATGATTGGTCAAACTCAAACCTGATTGACAGCTTGCTGGCATGTGTCATCTAATTCAGTTCACATACAGAACTATCAAGAATAGGGCCTACGGATGATCTCCATTGTATAAATGAGGAAACTGAGGATCAGGAAGTCTAGGACTGGTCCAAGGTCACAAAACCAGGACCAAGGTCACAAAAACAGTTGGAGCTAGGATTTAACTCTGGGTCTTTCTAACCCCATGGCAGGCATACCTGCTCCTTGGGTGTCAGAGCTGGGCTAGCTGATAATGTCTGATGTGTCCAGCAGAAGAGTCTACCCACTTGAATTCAGGGAACTGTGCTGTTACTTTTCATCCCTTTCCTGGTAGGCTGTAAGTACAGATGTCATGGGCTTTTATCTGTGAATCTTTGAGACACCCATGATCAAGTTTTCAATCTGAGTGCAGGGTGGCTTTGCAGTTTCAGGAAGGCACATGTGCTATGAGTTGACACAAGTTACTGAGTAAGATCAGACGGTATCAGTGTGTTCTTGCAGAAGGGGCCTTAGCTGGGGAGCTTAGCTTGCCAGCGGTATCTGGTCTAGGAAGCTGTCGGCAGCCTCGGGGGTCTTTCTTATGTCATTTGCAGTAGCCAGTGCTTCCTCATTCCTGCTTTGTGTAGTTTTCATTCTCCATGGTCAACCACACTGTGAATTAGTAACTGGAAAAGAGTAGACCGAAACAACTGTAAGCTCTCCTAAGTTCTGTGACAGACTCCGTGCCACTCAATGCTGGCCTTCCCAGGGTATCATTCCTTCCTTAGTGTATCCATGCAGTGTACACTACCCGTTGTTAGTCTTTCCATCCTTTATAGCCAAGTTATCAGGTGGACTGTACAGTATTAACAGTGATTGTGCTCAGGTAACCTATTCAATAGTGGGCCTGACACTGGCCATCTCATTTCAGTCCATTGTTATAAATTATTCTACCTTGTTCTGCTGATAATCTCTCATTGTGTCCAGTTCCTAAATTAAACTTCATCATAGGTTCATACTCGCTGAGAAAAGCAGCATATAGAGGGTTTGATACTATCTGTGGTTTTGGGCCCGCACTGGGGTTCTTGGAATCTATTCTCTGTGGACAAGGGAGGAGTATTGTATCTGGAGCAGAGATGATTATCTGGCTTACAAGGGTTTTGTGAGAATTAGATGATAGAAATGAAAGATCTGTGGAAACATAAACCATGGTTATCTTAGACTAGGTTCCCAGAAAACAGAGCCGGAGGCAGCGCTTAAGTGCTTAATACTTATTGGAAAAGCATTGCAGGGCAGCTGGGGTGAGGGGAAAGGAGAGAAGAACGGGAAACAAACCAGGGGCTGCCTCTGGGTAGAGATCTGCTGGCTCTTCAGCCATCTTGGGTCTACTCCTGTGTGCAAGCTCTGTGGGGACTCCATGCCCGTGGCTGGTCTCTTACAGAAGGAATTTGGAGGACATGTCAACTGCCACTGGTATTTCACCCTTCATCAGCTGGGGTTCCCTCACTCCTCAGTCTGGTGCCTCTGTAGCCACTGGAGATGCTAGTCTAGAGGGAGTGGGAGGAGCCTGAGAATCTCCTTGGGTCATCAGTGTCTTCTCCCTGGCTAAGGGAGAATAGATGGTTTGGAGCCCAGGGCATGGCTGTAGGGTGGCAGGGATGCCTTTTATCTTTTGGTGAAGTTTATTTTTTGGTAAGTTAAGTTCAACTTGACTGTTTGTTGAGGCTCTGATGGGAACCCAGCTCCGTGTTGGCATGCAGACTTCCACAGCCTCTCTGCTAGTACACTGCCCTGTTATCAAAGCAGGAGGTGGTGGCTTTGTTGGCACCCGGCATTCATGTACTGAACAGAGATGTCAGGACAGATGTACTTTACTGGACGCATGCGTTCTTGTCAGACCCATTCAGCTTCCGTTTTTCTTTGGTGACAGCTGTCAGGCTGTAGATCTAAGGCCAGAGAGTCCCTTTACAGACCTTTTTATGTGCTTTCCTGAATGGACACTGAGAGGTGAGACTCAGGAGGACTCTGGGAGAGGGGAGATCATTTGGTTTCACTGAGCGGAGATTTTGCTCTCACAAGGCTCTTGGTGAAGGTAAATATTTTTCACATGAAGTCATTGAAGGTTTGAGGTCTGGGGTGATGCAATGGGGCTGGAGAGGGTAGAAGGGCTGGGTCACAGAGCTACAAGGGCCCTTTGGGCTAAGGTATTTGGACCATATCTTCCTAGCCTAGGGGAGTCAAAGGGAGAGCTTCCCCAAACCTTGCTGGTTACTTGGTAGAGCAGAGTTGGAGGGAAGTCATTCCAGAGGTGGAGAGGTCAGAGCAGGTGGGGTCTGCATGGCCGAAGGGTGTGCGGTAGACTAGGGTGATGGCCGAGGCACAGTGTCTGGTAATGAGACTTGGGTGTACTTCTGGGGCTGTGTGACATCTGTGTGCTTCAGTGGTGGGAGCGCTTGGAACCTGTGCACAACTGAGAGTTCCTGTGTCCTCTCAGCTCTGCCAGCCTAGAGTTAGCCATAGTGCAAGCAGGCAGGATTGTGATGGAAAAGGAGGTTCAAGAGTCCTGCTGGGGAGAGTGATCCTTTCACTGAAGGCAGACAGCATTTTGCCCAGTGCCAGGCAAGACCTATTTGCAAACTCATGTTCAGTCTCTAGGCTGTTAACTGCTTTGTTAAAGCACACACTGTAGCATTTGGGTTGCAGCTGGGAGCTTGGCAGAGGGTCTTTCCCCGATGAGGTAAGGGGAGAAGCTGAGGACGCTGCTGGTTTGCAGCTGGAAACATCTTTTCATGGCTACTTGGCCAGGTTATAAATGTACTTTCCAAAGAGCAGGCTTGCTGCAGGACCTCTGGTTGTGTGTCTTGGAATCACAGTGCTGAAAAACAGTGCCAGTTGCCTGGTGGGTGAATTACTGTCACTGGGACATTGGCAGGCTTTGAAAGACCTCCCCACAGGGGTCCAGACACTGGGACAACCAAGGCCCCTTTGGAGTTCAGTTGAGAATGTTCTACTTTGTTTACTTTACATATTGAATATATTACATATATATATATATATATATATATATATATATGAAATTCTAGTAGAATGTCTTGTAGAAAGATCAAGAAAACAAAGATAAAAAGAAAAATAAAATTCTATCACCGAGATACAGTTAGAACATAATTCTTTCTTACATGCATGCATGCATACATAATTTTTTCCTCTCAAGACATGGCGCATACAGCATGTATTATTGGGGGGCTGGCCTTTGCCAGTCTGCTTTGATCTTTCTATGTTGATGTACACATGGTGTTTATTGTTATATAGCCTATATTAATCTACTGTACAAAGTGTGAACTCTTTAGTTGTATTTTGTCTGGACAAATCTGATGAAGAATACCTCCTTGGGTGCTTGCTACAAGGTAGACGTGATCCTAAACCCTGAAGTGCAGCCCATGAAGCACAGCAGTGTTCTTATTTGGTGCTGTGTTTCATAAAATGGGATTTAACTGTGACCACCTCCTGGATTGTTTTTCATGGAGTTTTGAGGGCTCCTGCCTGGGAAGGCTTTGGGCAGCACTGGCCTGGGCCAGACACACGAATTCCCACTCTTTCTGTCCTGGGTGAGTGCTAGGTGTAGCTGTGATGCAGGGGCTGGCATTCCCCATACTATAGAAAGCTGTTGCACTCGGGTTAGCCCCTCCTCTCACTTGACCCAAGCTAGGTGACTTTTTATATGAAGCCTTTTGAGTTTAGGGGCTCTGGGGTCAGAAGAAATGAGCAGATGTCCCTGCTTGGAATGGTAGTGTCAGTGTGGCAGCCTGAGAGCAGCTTGCCTGGGGGTGCCTAGTTCTCTGGGCTAGCAGGGTTTTCATACCTGTCTACTCTGCCAGAACAGGACTTTGAAGGCACTTGGTAAGTTGCTTCCTAAAGCTCATGTGTAATTCTTTGAGGCTGTATCTCCAGGCTGGGATCTGTGGATGGACTTATCTAAGCCAGGCAGCACATTCCAGAGAAATAACAGCTGGTGTTCATGTAATAAAGAAGCTCGGTTGCTTTCAGGTATGGACTGTGGGTGGTATTTGAAAGGAATGAAGAGGCTTGCCAGTTCCTTGACTGTGCAGCCTGATTTCTGACTAGGTATGAGTTGTAACCGGCCACACAGCTGGGAGCTGCATGGAGCCCCCACTTCACATCTGGTCTGGTCTCCTGCTTGGGCAGAGAATCACCCCAACTTGGAGGGATCAGAGAGCCTCCCAACTCTGAGATTTTCCTACATATTTTTGGACATTTTTGTCTTCTCTATTTTCTTTGCTTTCCATCTTATAGTAAATTTCCATCTGAGCCACTCCAGAGACTTGGCTTAGTTGGAACAAGAAGCCAAAGAATAGGCAAGGTTCAGCTGGGTGCTGGCCTTTCAGCACGTTCTGGGCTTCATGGCTGGATGGGGAGACATGTCTGAAGGCGCAACTGTGTACTTAGGCCAGCTGCCAGTGAAGCTTGTCCCAGGTTGCTGCTGAGTCTTTCAGAACTGTGTCTATTTCTAGTCGGATGAGAAGGCAGTGGCTGGCTTCGTCCCCATGTCAGCAGCCCAGCCCTAGTGTTTTGGCTGTGTGTGACTGATTCACCTTTGTATCCTGAGTACCTAGCTTGGTGTCTGGAATCTCTGGGTTGTAAGTAAATACTTGTGAATGAGTAGAGAGTGGCTAGAGAAGGTGTCTCACTACAGGGAGAGTCATAGTCTGTTCAGAATTGTCACTCTGAGGCAGGTGCAGAATGGTCAGTTTTCCTCTTCTGCTGACTATCTGCTATGTTCCTCAGCTTGCTTTGTCCCCTGGCCATATTAGCTCAGTTTTCTTTGTCATTGTCTCTTCTGTATTGTCACTTCCTTCTGGACAGGATACAAATCCTTGAATCCTTCATCTCTATTGGTATGTGGCAACAGGACTCTTCTCTGTGTGGGCAACCCTCAGTTCATATACAAAGGGAGGTCCTGCCGGAGGCTTGTTTTCACACTGAGGTGCCATGGCCTCCATCACCGGTTAGGGAGACTGGAGCTTGCAGAGATACTTCTTCCCCTCCTGAGATCCCAGTGATCTTGACATCTTGGGAACCAACTCTCTGAATTGGCTCTTTCTCCATGTGCCTCTTGACACTGTCCTGGCATACGTATTAGAAAGTAAGAAACACTGGCAGGCAGGAAGTCAGGTGCATAAATTTATAATCTTAGCAATTGGAAGATGAGGCAGGAAGAGTGTGACTTCTAGGCCATCCTGGGCTCCACAATGAGACCCTGTCTCCAAAATGAAAAACAAAATAAAAACAAAATCCAGGCAGGTGCCAGAGGTGAGCACATGTCCCTGGTTCCATGTTCTGACCCATCCCCTAGGTGATCCCAAATGCCTTATTAGTGACATATTTGAGTGTGTGTTTATGTATGTATATAGCATATGTGGATGTGTTTTCTCACGTAAGTTGTCCCGAACCCGATACAAGGTCTTGCCATGTAGTCCCGGTGGCTTTGAACTTTGTTCCTCCTAACCCAGTGAGTTTCCAGGCAGGCACTACCCATGTCTTCCCACCGTGCTGATCTGACGACTGTTCCTGAACACCTTGCAGATACTGCCCTTTCCAGTCATGAAGCTCCAGGTGTTGGTGTTGCTGATGTCCTGGTTTGGTGTCCTGAGCTGGGTGCAGGCAGAATTCTTCACCTCCATTGGTATGTGGCAACAGAATTCTAGTCTACCTAGGCAAGCCTCAGCTAAGTGCAAGGGGGCTGTCACTGCCTGAGGCTCGTTCAGGGTGGGGTAGTTTAGTCATTGATTTTGACCAGTCCAGGGAGAGTGGAACGTACAAAGCCCCACCCCCATCCCTGACCCCATACCCCTAAGAGTATCCTGATGAGCATGCATCTTGGGAGGCAGCTCTCTGAATTGGGCTCTCCTCTGTGGAAGGGCAGACTGCAAGTAGCTTTCAGGTGTTCTTTAGTCCTTGGCAAGAGGCTCATCTAAGCAATGGACATAGTCTATCCCAAGGACCAGATTCTCTCCTTTTCAACTGAAAGCTAAGAGCTGAGTTCCATGTGATGAACCCTTAGTTGTTCATGCCCCTATGACAGGACCAGCCGGCTGACCATCTCTTTGCCCAGGCATCCTCTTGACACCTCTGCTTCTATCTTCCTGAAGTTGGGAGGTCACGGCCATGTGAACGAATAGGCCCCTGTAACTACCAGTGCCTGTGATTCCTAGTTTACTGGCATGTACTTGGTGGGGGTATTCACTTCTGTACTGGTAATTTAGGCAAGCCATTCCTCATCCATTTCTCACTGGCCCATGCTTCTCTCCTGTAGGGCACATGACTGACCTGATTTACGCAGAGAAGGACCTCGTACAGTCTCTGAAGGAGTACATCCTTGTGGAGGAAGCCAAGCTCTCCAAGATTAAGAGGTGTCCAATGTCCTAAGACCCCACACTGAGTTGTCCCTGCTGCTCCTCTTCCTAAGCCCATCCGAAGTGTCTGTAAGAGGAAGTCATTGAGAGGTGACCCGGGGACTTGACCTACAGTTAACCTATGCTAGCCCTCGGGAGCTGCTGAGTCCAGGGTTAGGCAGCTACCATCTTTTTTCCTTCTACTTAACAGTTTTTAATTTACATCGAAGTTCCCGGCTCTTACCTAGATTAAGGGCTAGAAGTATCTAGGAAGTTACTATATTCGTGTTTTATCATCTCTTGATGAAAGAGCCCTGGACCTCACCAGGGAAATTAGTACTCTGTGTGGGTGGGTGTGGTAGTCTCTTGTTTCCTTTGGTTCTGCAGCTGGGCTAGCAAGATGGAAGCCCTGACCAGCAAGTCAGCTGCCGACCCCGAGGGCTACCTGGCCCATCCTGTGAATGCCTATAAGCTGGTGAAGCGGTTGAACACAGACTGGCCTGCGCTGGGGGATCTTGTCCTTCAGGACGCGGCTGCAGGTGAGGGACAGCGAGCAGAGGTCAGCTGTGTCTGGGTGCCTGTCTGCCTCCGCCTGGAGCTGTCCTGGTTGGTTTGTTTGAAAAGTGTAGTAACGATGACTTCCTGTCCTTTTGTGGTATTTCCTGGTAATAACATTTTCTAATCATACTTCAGTGATACATCTTCTTATAACAAACTTCAGGCATGTAAAATATATCCAGAAAGTCACGATGCTTAATCCAACAGCTCCACGATAAACACCATTAAGATTATAATCTTGGGGAATAGAAAGCTTCCACAGTGGTTAAGAGAACTGCCTGCTCTTGCAGAGGATCCAAATTTGGTTCCCAAGACCTATATGGTGGCTCTCAACCACCTGTATTTACTGTTCCAGGTAATCAGACCTTCCTCTTCTGACCCCTGGAGGCACCGGACATGGGTGGTACACACACACATGCAGGCAGAACTCTCATTTGTACACATAAAATAAACCTTTAAAAACATTTTTAAAAAACTGTCTAATCTTGGGCTGGTGAGATGGCCCAGTGGGTGAAGCCCTTACCACCTGCTTGTGAGAACTGAAGTTTGGATCCCCAGAAGCCGTGGAAAGCCAGGCAAGTGTGCTGGTGTTGTCCCAGCACTTGGGAGGCAGAGATGAAATTTCCCAGGCAGGCTGGCTAGCTAGACTAGCTGATCCATGAGCTCTGGGATCACGTGGTCGCTCTTGCCTTAGTATGTGAATAGAAGGTGACTGACGAAGGCACGTGACTTCAGATTTGAGCTTCCATATACGTTCGCATGTATCCGTGTGCACCCCCACACATGAAAACACACATAGGCACATTTACAAACACCATACGTTCATGCACACCAAAAGAATCTGCTTCTGTGTACAAACATGCTATTTAAAAAAACATGGGAGCTCTACATGGGTTAAAGGATTAAAAACTCAGTTGTTTAAGGGATGAATGAATTAAAAATAAGTCAAGTGGGCTGAGGCAAGCTGGCCAACAGAGGCTTCATCTGAATCTTTCCTATGTGTGTCTTTTACAAACAAAGCATGTCTGTGTGGATTCAACACAAACATGCGTTCAGTCCTGGGTTTCCCAGCTTCTGTGGATGCAGCTAAGTGTGCCTGTGCCAAAACTGTACGGCTGGATAGTCGTCTTAGAGTGATACTGCACCCGGGGTTGTTTCCAAATTTTCAGCCCTCTTTTACATGCAGTTTGGGTCTGCCTCTGGTTATTTTTCTAGGTTAAATACCTAGAAATGGTATTTACAGGGCAGAGCACAGGTTTGTTAAAAGGTTTTCTCTGGGGTAGTACCTTCTGTGAGTGAACATACTCCTGTTATGGAAAGGAGAGGATCTTGGTAATGGAAGGGTGGGCTGGAGGTGGGCCACGGGATTCCCAGCCTCAGGCTGGGCTGGGCCTCTTCACGTTGCTGAGTGCTGATTAACTTCAGACTAGCTGTCTCTCTGGCTGAGACTGGTTACAGCCACGTGACCAGCTGGGGTTGGGGTTGGCTGGGGGCTGGGTAGTCTCTGGGGAGGGTTTGGTGAGCTCAGACCTGCTGGAGCTGTGCCTGTGAGCTCACAGCCTCCAGAAACCTCTGCCTTTCCCAGACCCCACCCTCCTTCCCCACCCCCCCTTCCTGGGCTGGGCCTGCTGCTCAGAACAGCTCAGAACAGGCTGTTCTGCCTGCTTTCTGGAGAGGTAGGCAAGGAAGCCTGCACAGAAGCAGACGATAGATCTCTGCACTCTGATGTCTGATCTTGTCGTTCCCCCTCCCCCAACATCTGGAAATACTGTGATCACCTGGAAGGTGATGGGACAAGCCCCAAGAACAATCATTTATTTTCATCTCTGATGTTGGCTGCTTGCTCCTGAGATAAGGAGGAACCCTGACAGTACCGTGTGGCTATTTCTAGGGGGATTTCTTTTTCCTGTGTACTAAAGTCTTCTGAATTCCTGACCATATAGCTGTGAAGATGGGGATGTAGCATCTTTTTGACACCCTGGCATGCTGTGATGAGAGGAGGTAGCAGTGGACGCTGCTACTCTTGGAAAGAGGCCAGGGACAGAATGTATTGGAGCTCCCCTCCCAGTCCTCAGTTCTTAGGCAAAATCAAAGGCCTGAATCCTTAGTATAACAAGGCCTGGCTTCTACTTGGAGCTCTGAAATAACAGGAGTTGTGTCTCTGGCTTGGGACCAGGGCTTGGCTTAGGGTCCTGGAGAAGCCACCTGGGGTGGCTTCAGTGGTCAAATCTGTCTAGGATCTGGGCTGTGGGTATAAAATGGGGAGCTCATACCCCAACTACTAAACTCTTATGTGCTAAGCTGCGTGCAGAGCTTTTTTTGTTCCAAATAAACAGTACAGGAGGGCTAAGAAAGTTCTAGAGAGGAGCCCCCAGAGAGGACTTCCTGAGGAAGGGAAATGATTTATTATTGTTGTTGCTTCTACTATTATTTTGGTGCTGCACCCCGAATGTGTGCCAGGTGGGTTTCACCACTGAGCCTCCAGCCTGCTGACAGCCTTTGAGAAAAGGGGCAGGGAAATCCCATTAGCCAGAGACCTAGCGACTGTCTGCTGGGTCAAGAGTGACCTCTGTTCTCACTGTCATTTGGAAGGTTTTGTTGCCAACCTCTCAGTTCAGCGACAATTCTTCCCCACTGATGAGGACGAATCTGGAGCTGCCAGAGCCCTGATGAGACTTCAGGACACGTACAAACTGGATCCGGACACGATTTCCAGAGGGGAACTTCCAGGTAACGCACCTCCATTTGCTTATGTCTTCTCAGCGTTTGGACAAGCCAGACTCAGGTGCGACTCACTGATGGTGTTGGTGCTGATCTTTTGGGTTTCCATTTTGGTGCCAATCTCTCATGCTTCAGCACCTCCCTCACCCCCATGTCTTGATTCAGGTATTAGCCAAGACCTCTCCCCTTGTGAAGTAGAAAACTGAGGTTGTAGCTCAGGAAGCTCTCGGAGCATCCCACTCCCAGAGGATCATCCATCTGCTGGTAGACATGCTTCCATCCCTTTCATTGCTTTCTGTCCAAGGCTGGTCTGTAGGCTCGCTGCTTAGGTCCTGCTGACATCTTAATCTGTTCCCTTCCTTCCAATCCTTACTTCCCTGGGCTCTCTTCTTGAGTTCATATATAGCCCCCAACCCTTCATCTCTTGTTTATCCCCCTTTCCCTGCTCTCTGTCATCTGACTTTTTATGAGGTCTCTGTTTTTGCCCATCTCTTGGATTTCTACTCTAGATCCAATGTTCTCTTGAGCCCATGACTCCTCTCCTGCTGAGGCTGCTGGGTAGTGATTTATTTTCCCTGGTTCCCACGTACTCCTGTACCCACAATGCCTTTATCCCTTCTGTCTGTGATCGTGTTCTTCAAACTCACCAGGAACACTGGGCCAGTAAAGCCAGCTGGCAGATTATAGGTATAACTTTAATTTCACGGTAGCATCTGGCACCGATTGCTACTTTCTGATGTTCTAGATTCTGAGTGCTGATCTCTGACTTTTCTCTTTTGACTCATCTGATAATTCATTTCTCTGCTTTTGTTTGTCCTTTAAGTTGGTCCTTTTTCTTGCTTACTGTCCACTGCTAGTGGTTATAAGATTTACTGTCCTTAGGGGGTTATTTGAGACCAATACACCCAAGAATCCAATTGGACTTCATTATGATTTAAACATCACCTCACTCCTTGGGAGCCTAGGGGAGACCTAGCAGAGAGACTCACAGGCTATAGGAACTGCCTTTCTTCTTGGATGTCCTGTTACTGGTTAGTCAAGGGCCAGGCTCTTGATGTGGAGGACTCTCCTGAGCTGATGGGGAGTACTATTCTCTTTATTCCTGTTTTAGTTAGGTGTTTGGCCAAGCCCAACCATGAGGCAGAATGAGGAGGTGATTCTGGGAAGCTTTTTGACTTGTAGCTCTGAGGCATGGTTGGTGGTAGAAGCAAGCTGTATCCTGACAGTGTCCTTCCACAGTGAACAGGCCCCTGGTTGTCCTGAATGGGGCCAGAGGGCAAAGGAGAGTTACTGTCCAGAATTTCATCCACTGCTCACTCTGAGCTCTTCCCCAGCTGAGGCTCGTGGTTTTCATCACTTGATGTGTTGCCATACATGGATGATATGCAGATCTGTGTTCCTTGTCAAGGCATGCCTCCTGGGCTTCCAGCCAGGATCGACCAGTGCCTGTAGACATCTCTACATGGACGTTCTATGGTTTGCACAAACTTCAGCTGTTCCAGATTGAAATTCCCATCTGATTTCAAACTGTTTACCCTAAGCCTTTATCTTAGGTACAAAAAGCACCTCTGCCCATTGGCAGCCTAAGCCATAATCAGAATCTGTGGATTCTGTCTCTTTAATTTTGACTCATCCGATAATTCATTTCTCTGCTTTTGTTTGTTTGTCCTTTAAGTTGGTCCTTTTTCTTGCTTACTGTCCACTGCTAGTGGTTATAAGATTTACTGTCTGATCCTTTTGATATCTTTGGCTTACTCAGGATAATTTTCTGTGTTATCCACTTGAGTTCAATCCTCAGCTTTCAGGAGTGACCCCAAAGTCTCCATAGAGGTGGTCTTTGAGGTCCCACTGCTTCCTTGGCTTCCTTGCCTGTGGTTCTCAGCATCCTCTTCTCTCTGGTCCAGTACCCTTACCCATTCTGGGGCCCCCTGTCAGATAGCCCTTCCACACTCAGCTTAGCTGTGGAGGACTCCACAGGGAGTTCAGGGAGCAGACACTTGAGTTTGCTTCTAGGGAGGATGCTGAGTTCTGGAAGTCATTCTTCACATTCTTGGCATTCACAAGACATGTTGATTATGGCTACTGGTCTTTAACATCCTGAGGCAACATCGTCATTTGTCATCCCATTGAGTTTTTGGCACCAGCCCTTTAATACTGATGCTGGTATCTATATTTAGATAGATAGTATATCTGTTTAGATAGGGGGCTGAGTCTGAGGCTTGGTAAATTGTCCAGAATCACACAAATGGTAGGTATTCAGTAGGTTCTGCACACCCAGGCTCCATCCAGGTCCAGACCACAGCTTGTTTATCTGCGTTACATATCCTGCCCATAATAGGTTCCTGGGCCCAAAGAGTCAGGGGAGATCCATGGAGACTTATGAGTATAGGAAAGAGCCCCATAAGCCCCCTAATCCTTGGGCTGCCTATGATTCCATCTTGTGTTTACTTTCTTGACATCCTATCCCACGTTCCCTGAGAAACCTACCCCAGATCCTGAGCCACCGGGATGAACAGAGTCTGGTCTCTGTGTCAGTTGCCACAATGCAGCAGAGTTTCCCTCTGGGAAGATGCCCATGGTGGACCTTAGGCAAGGAGACTGATGATGCAGCAGTTCTAGCATGCCAGCCATACCTGATAGCACTAAGTAGGGAGCTTCCTGTGGTCTGCAGGGAGGTCCTAACCCTCCTTGTTCTGTGGGATCTGTTATTCTCTGAGGAACACACAGTCTTTGTCATCCCAAGCCTCTCTTAAGCTCCATGCCTCCGCAGAGCTGTTGCTGTTTCTAGATTAGAACTGTCTCCTTCCCCAGCAGGTGTCCCATTAGACACAAGGCCCACTGAGCTGATGCTCCAACGTCCCTGCCGGACCGCAGCCTTTGTTCTTTGTCCCCATTGGTGTCTGTCACCTGCATCCATTCCCTGTATCTTCTTCCTCTTAGTGGCTGCTCGTGCCACTCCATCTGCATTCCCTGAGGTCCAGCTTCTAACCTTCTCTGTTCCTTCCTTCTTCAGACTCTTTCTGCATGTCACCACCCTCACCCGTAGCTCTCATGTCACCTGAATTCATCCATGTTTTCTACTTTCACACTTGCATGGCCATCTGCCTTCCAAGCATCCTGTGTTGATGCATGGGACCTACACTTCTGACCTCAGGACAGCGTCTGGGTGGGATTTCTGGACTCTTTCTCACAAGGCCCCTTCCTACTTGAGAGAAGGAGTCTGAGCCTTAGACTATGAACTCTAACTTGAACTGAGCCAACCAGTTTATGTATGTATCAATGACATTCATGGTGTATGGCATGAAGTCCCAGTGGTATTCTGCTTGGATCATGTCCCTCTTTCACTGGCCCAGGCTTTTTCTAAAGTGAGCCTCTCCCTTCTTAAGCCAGCATCGTCTCAGAATCTGACTGTTGTTTTTCCTGCTTCAGGCACAAAGTACCAGGCCATGCTGAGTGTGGATGACTGCTTTGGGATGGGCCGCTCAGCTTACAACGAAGGAGACTATTACCATACTGTGCTGTGGATGGAGCAGGTGCTGAAGCAGCTTGATGCTGGGGAGGAGGCCACTGTTACCAAATCCCTGGTGCTGGACTACCTGAGCTATGCTGTCTTCCAGCTGGGTGACCTGCACCGTGCCGTGGAACTCACCCGCCGCCTGCTCTCTCTTGGTAAGGAGGTTAGGGGCTGGGGGTAGCCAGGGAACTTGGCTCTCCTGCTTGATCATCTCTTGGAACTAAATCAGTTTATGTGTTAACTGGCTGGTGATGATTGTCTTAAATGATTTTAATCACCGAGTAGCTTCTTCTACACAGTCCTCATATTAGTATGCCTCTGACATCCTTGTGTATGCATGTGTGTAGCTCATGTGCATGCATGTTCATGGGCATGCGTGTGCAAGTGCATGTGCACAGGTGTGCTCACCATAGCACTTTTAAAAATAAGGACCTAGTGCTTGTACCACTATGCAGGGTGGACCCTTCACTGTGTTAAATATAGCTTGAGAAGCAAGCTGTCCTACTTCTGGATTTGGTACAGTGACAACAGTTCCAGCTATTAGTGACCTGAGGTCTAAAGTAGGACTTACCATGCCATTTGTACTTTTTATGTCTTCGATGTGGGACAGAACAAGGCCCAAAGCATCGAGTCTTTAAAGCTTACTAGATGTGCCTCTTACTAACACATGGGAATGTTGTTGTCTGGAGTTTGACAGAGTAGCGAGGACTTGGCTTTGTCATAGCTTTCCTGGGGCCCAAGTGTGAGGTCAGCTCACATTTGAGCATCCTGCAAGGGTAGAGTGTTCTGTAGATCCTATCAAGTGAGTTAGTAAGAGGCTTGGACAGGAGGTCAGGACATCCTGGTTCTCCTGTGTGGTCTCATCTTATGTCACTGCACATCTCTGGGACTCATGCAGTCTTGTTGTCTAGAGAGCGACATAGAAATCCCGCTGTGGTGGTTGCTTCAGATACTGTGATGTCCACCAGAGCTGTGACTCTTCTATTTTTAAATAAAGAGTCATGATATTTAATTAATTAATTAATTGTGTGTATGGGTCATTGTGCAAATGCCATAGTGTACATATGGTACAACTCTAGGGACTTGGTTCTTTCTTCTCACAGTGTGTGGGTCCTGGGGATCAAACTCAGGTTGTCAGGCTTGGCAGTAAGCACCTTTACCTGCTGAGCCATCTGGCCCGCCTTGCAGCCTTTCTCTTTCACCAGTCTCTTAGCTTGCCTCCTAGGTGTAGCCAGCATGTGAGATGGTTGCTAGACCTGGCTACGCTCTGGGGAGAATGGTTTTAAATAGCTATAGCTAATTACAGGGAGGAGGCAGAACTCAGGGGCCTCCAGGAAGCCTGAGAAGGAACTCCCTCTGCCCCCCAGTTACTAGCTAAACATGCTCTGCTTTGATGACACGTCTCCCTTGTCACTGGACAAGGTGAAGGAGCTGTTGGATCTTCAGCCTTAGTGATGTGCACTGGTCGGGTGCTGCAGCCAGCAGAGCGTCGTGTACCCATGGCCTGCTGGGAAAGAAGCTCGAAGAACAGTTTCTATAGATGACCACACAGATTTCTGTGGTTTCCTCATCCTCACCTTTCACTTCTTCCAGACCCGAGCCACGAGCGAGCTGGAGGGAATCTGCGGTACTTTGAGCGGTTGTTAGAGGAAGAAAGAGAAAAATCATTGACAAATCAGACAGATGCTGGACTGGCAGCCCAGGAAAACTTGTATGAGAGGCCCGTGGACTACCTGCCCGAGAGGGATGTGTATGAGAGCCTGTGTCGAGGAGAGGGCATCAAACTGGTGAGACCTGGGAAGGGACCACTGCCTATTTGAATTTTTCTCAACATCTGCTGAGGCTGGTAGGTGGGCATTCTCGAATGCACAGGGCAGGAGAGTGTCTCCTTGGGTGATACAGGGAGAATTACCATCCTCCAGGGCATTATTGTACATCACACTCATCTCAGTGTGCTTACCTATCATTTGTCTCATTGGTTTGGAGAAAATGATGGGTGTGTCTATGCCTCCAATCTCCAGGGTAGTCATGGTGCAAATGACATGTAAGACTCTGGTAAACAAAGGGGTTTGGTGTCTGTGTCCCTGGCTTTTGAGAGCCATAGCGTCCTACTGATCCTCACAGCTCTGTATGAAGGAGGCTCTCCCCTTTCCTGTACCCCTGACTGGCTCTCAGTAGTTTCCCTGTGGAAAGGCTTCTCATCCATAGTGCTTCAGACCTAGTCTAATCTCCAGGGGAAGGGCCATGGAGCGCCCTCTGCCACAGGGGTTGTGGAAGTGAGGTAACCTTCTGAGAGAACAGGAACTACATGATTCGGGTGAGGTCACTTCCTACTCTGGTTTTCTTCTATGGTGAAGCTGACGACAGTCTTGGTCATAGAGGGTGAGACCAGTGTATGCAGACAGCCGGGCTGGCACTAACGGTAAGGATTCACTCTGCTCAGGCCCTATGCTCTGTGCTCCCCAGACACCCCGGAGGCAGAAGAAGCTTTTCTGTAGGTACCATCATGGAAATGGAGTGCCACAGCTCCTCATCGCCCCCTTCAAAGAGGAAGATGAATGGGATAGCCCACACATCGTCAGGTACTATGACGTGATGTCTGACGAAGAAATCGAGAGGATCAAGGAGATTGCTAAGCCCAAAGTAGGTGACTCTGAGGGTCTGCTGGGGTACTGAATGAGGTGGGGTGCAGTCCCTCCTGCTGCCTTTATGGAGAAGTTTATCTGCCCCCCACTCTGACCAGTAGCTAGCATGAGTCCGTTGACATGCAGCAGACCTAGCCTGATCTTGAAGTTTCATGGCCTAGTAGGGAAGGAAAAGTGGGGACCTAGGATGGACAGACATGAGCTATGTATGATAGCAGGTCATGTTGAGAGCAGGGCATCTCAGTGACAAGTGCCAGTTCACCTGGTTGAAGGGCTGGTGTTTGGGTCTATTTGAGGAAATGCATAGTCCTGATCAGGGCTGCAGTGAGGGGTGTTGGGGGAGGGATGCAGTGAAGGGTGATGGGGAGGGCTGCAGTGAGGGGTGATGGGGAGGGCTGCAGTGAGAGGTGATGGGGAGGGCTGCAGTGAGGGGTGGTGGGGGAGGGCTGCAGTGAGCAGTGAACTGTCTGACTTAGAGGAGATGTGCATCCATACAATCTGGATATCCTTCATCTTCTCTACTTATTCATGTTTACACTTTCAGTTTAAACACACTTTATACATTTTTTACTAAGCTTAGTAGTCCTTGGTTTGTTTTTGTAAATTTTCTTCTTGGGAGTATTTTAACTGGTTACATTGTTACATTAGTTCACTATTATATGCTAAATTATTTCCATCTATTTATTTAATGTATATGAATGAGTACACTGTAGCTGTCTTCAGACACCAGAAGAGGGAATCAGATGGTTATGAGCCATCATGTTGTTGGAAACTGAACTCAGGAACTCTGGAAGGGCAGTCAGTGCTCTTACCCGCTGAGCCATCTCTCCAGCCCCTGCATATTTCTTTTTTCTTTTATTGGCTATTTTCTTTATTTACATTTCAGATGTTATCCCCCTTTCCAGGTTTTTTTCTCTCTGGAAATCCCCTATCCCATCCCCCTCCCTTCTTTATTTGATGTAGGGTCTTATATAATCCAGGCTGGCTTCAAACTCTCTCTATATATATGTACACACACACACACACACACACACACACACACACACACACACACAGAGAGAGAGAGAGAGAGAGAGAGAGAGAGAGAGAGAGAGAGAGAGAGAGAGATCAATCCATGGATAGGTGGATAATCTTGAGCTTCTGATCCTTCTGCCTCCACCTTCCAAGGGCTAGAATTACAGAATTACAGAAGAATAACATTATACCAGTTTCTACAGTGCAGGCAGTCGTACCCAGGGCCTAATGTGATAAGCAAGCACTCCTTTGGCTGGTCCATGCTCTTAGCCTGGTATGCCCAATTATTGACTTTTGAAATGTTATCTCACAGTGATAACTTATGTTTATTAAGCTTGGTGTGTCGGGACCGGCCTCCAGCATTTTATGATTGTGAGCTGTTGTCTGTCACAAAGACTCCAGCTTCCAACTCATCTTCATTTTCCCTTGAGAAAACTGAGAAAGCTGGCGTGTGTGGATCAGAGGTGGTAGAAGCTAGTCCTTTCATGACCTTTTGGGCTGACTTGCCTAGGTTATCTCAGTAGGATTGTCATCTGTAAGCAAGGAAGATATTGCTTTACCTTCTTAGTACTTACAACTCCTTCTCCTTGGCTGTTTTATTGAGCTGCCTGGGACTTCTATAGCATTTTTACAGTGGACATTCTTGTCTTGTTTCTGAGTGTCATGGAAATCCAGCTGGTATTTCTGCTATGTAAGCCATTGACTGTTGGTTTGGTATATATGTCAGGCTGATACAATTAGTCTTGGATTCCCAGCCCATGGATGATTTGATCCCATTTAATCTCTTCTGAAGAGAACGGTGGGCTGCCATTTCCCCCACATTCTCCCATCACAGGTGAAGGGGAGGGAGGAGTTAGCTGGCTCCTCTGGTCTCTGTGTGTAATATAATTGTAGTGGCTTAGGTGGCCAAGAGCTTCTGCTCATGGACAGACCTAAGATGGGTCCCTGTAGTAGCCCCAGAGCCTTAGAACAGCCTTGATTTGAAGACCAAGCACATCTTGAGACAGGGTCTGTGTCTGGTATCACAGATGTCACTGAGAGTCAGTCTAGTCAATGTGTATAGACAACTGTAACCTAGACTCATTTCCTAGGTCAGTTCCAAAGTCCTCTAGAGAAGAAAACTATTTTCCTGGTTTCTAGCGGAGAGAGGCACTGTCAAGCCAACATCTCCAGAGATTCCTTACCTGCCTTAGTCTCAGACAGACATTGAGTATTTCTCTGTGCGTACGTGCATACATGAATAGCATGAATCGGGAAGGTGGCTGCCATTGGGATAATTGTGTTTTGAACAGGAGCCATGTGACAAGCATACACATTGGCCGTCATGAGCTGACCTCTTCTTTCCGGAGGCCAGGACAGACAGATGCTATTCTGGCTTTGAAGTGGGGCCAGTGAGCTTAGCTTGGCTTGTGGAGAATGCCTGGCAGCTGTCTGTGAGTCCCCAGTCTGCTTTCAAAATAGCCCCGTCTGTCCCCAGGGCAGGGCACAGCTGCCCAAAGTCTGTTTTGGGCACCAGGCCAATGCTGAGGCTCCAATGTTTGCACAGTCTAGTAGCAATGGTTGTCACCAGGCAGGGATGGCCATCCACTAGGCTCAGAGAAGGACCATAGACAGGAGCTTGGGGAAGCCATCTTCCCTGGGTATGCTGGCTGCCATCTTCACATTAGAGTGTTATGAGTCAAAGTGACCAGATGGGTCAATATACTTCCTGACCACACTTTCGTTATGGCTTCCCTTCTCCATCCCTCTTGCCACTTCCTGTTCCAGGCCGCTGCCATCTCTTGTCCTGACCCTGTTCCAACATTCTGTTAGTCTTTTTCCCATTCTGGTCTTTCCTTTGTCTCCATAAAGGTCTTTCCTTTGTCTCCTTAAGGTGGCACAATAGTCCTTATATTATGACCGTCTCTCCCTTGCATAAGGCCTTCCCTGTTTCAGGTTGATCATAAGATGGCAGCAGGCCCCGTCTCTGCTTCCCTCCAGCCTGTTCTTATCTCACTACATTACAGAGCCTCATCCTGTGGCCAGTGCCCCTTCATCCTGGGACTTTTCTGCTGCTGTAATGTACAGGACCCCAGGTGCCTGATATCCTAATCTGGACTGGCAGAGGGGCAGGGTCCCAAGGAGGAAGGGCCAGGGGATCAGAGATGAGAAGATAGAGCAGGTGGGCTCAGGAGGTCTTGAATAAGATATGTCTTATGTCACAAAAGCTTCTTAAGAAGTTCAGCGTCGTATATACTGTTTCTAGGGACTATGTGAGACACCGAAAAGCTATCCTACAGTAGGACAAAGTCAGCAGTGTCGGTACACAGGGTATCTCAAGGGCAAGAGCATCAGAGAGGAGCACAAAACTTTGGGAATGACAACCATTGGTCTTTAGGGTGGGAAGGGTTTGGTTCTTAGGATTCAAAGCTTCCGCTCCCCAAGGCCATGGTCCCAGGCCATTACTGAATCCAGCAAGAATCAGACATTCCTTACACACATGAGGACCTCAGAGAATAACGACTTGGATCAGCCAGGCTCTCTGTGGTACCCACCTGCTGCAACCCTTTGGCTGCACTCCCACAGGACATTAAAGCTCACCTATGAGCTTTTAGCAATATGCTACAATTACCTGGCCAGTTTTCTACTGTCTCCATTTGACCAAGTTATATGATGGCAGATGTCATGTCTCGGTCACCCAGCTTAGCACCTGGCCCACAGAAGGCACCAATCAAATAGTTATTAAAAGCAAGAGTCAGCAATATTCTGTTTGGCTCATCGATATTTCTGCCTGGACCTATCCGTTCTTACCAAACCCACATCATGTGAGCCCATTAGAACAGTCTACACCACAGGTAAGGTACCTGTACCCTTGCTGTAGACAAGTATATCCCTGCTGGTAGTCCTTGCTAAGCCTTTATGCGGAGACTGGGAGCTAAGGTAAAGGGTGTGTGTGTGTGTGTGTGTGTGTGTGTGTGTGTGTGTGTGTATCTGTGTGTGTATATGTGTATGTGTGTGTATGTGTCTGTCTGTGTCTGTGTGTGTATGTGTGTGTATATGTATGTGTGTATCTGTGTGTGTCTGTGTGTGTGTATGTGTCTGTGTGTGTCTGTGTGTATGTGTGTGTGTATGTCTGTGTGTGTGTATGTCTGTGTGTGTGTATGTGTGTGTGTGCATGTGTGTTTGTTTGCCCATAATGGGTGACTTCTGTATCTACATACTTCAGATTCCTGCTGTTTTCTTTGTTGACTCTGGGGGTGGGGCTCCAAGGGACTAGAAACTCTCCCTGCTGAGCAGTGGGAGCCCAGAGGGCAGGAGGCACAACAGACAGTATTTGGATAGCTTCTTGGCAGAAGGATGGGAAAATTTGACCAAGCTGAGAAGTCTCTCAGGTCGAGGCTCAGAGATGGCCCAGTCTGAGTGTTGTAGAATCATCAAAGTCCAGACTGGGGTATAGGTCTGTCAAGGAAGGCCTTGTTCAGGGAAGATGAATGCATGAACCAAGCAGAATTCATAAGCGTAACAGTGCTGGCAGCGTAGACACCTGCTAGGCGAAGGGCTGGGTAGTGAGCAAGGAGGGTGGGGCCAGGCCTCAGAGCACAGAGGAAAGTGGAGACTCGATTGCAGCATCGTGGGACCTCAGCTAGAGCCAGTCTCTGAAGCTGTTGTCCTACTGTGTGGCCTCAGTGTTCTCTGGGAAAACACCAACACCAAGAAGAATAACTCTGTCCTCCCCTTCTCCCTTTCAGCTTGCACGAGCCACCGTGCGTGATCCCAAGACAGGCGTCCTCACGGTTGCCAGCTACAGAGTTTCCAAAAGGTGAGCGGTGGCTTGGGGTGGGGAAGCTGTTCAAACCTAATTCTGGAGCTTCCCATATGATGCGAGAGCATGCCGATGCCAGCTTATCCAGCCTGCTGCACGGCCTCCCTCTCCATAGTATCTACCCTGTGTTGCCCATGAGTGCTGGCCTTGACTGGGCTCAGAGGACACCATCTAAGCCTGCCATGCTTTTCATCTTTGCTCTTTTCTTTTGCCCAGCTCGTGGTTAGAGGAGGACGATGACCCTGTTGTGGCCCGAGTCAACCGCCGGATGCAGCATATCACAGGGCTAACGGTGAAGACTGCAGAACTATTGCAGGTGGGCTGGTCCCTGTGGCCAGAGGACTTGGGAGGGGTTCTGTTGGGCAAGGCATTTTCCCAAGGTGCTCAGGCTGAGAGAGAAGGCTCACTTTCTCCATTAGTTATTTTCCTAATTAAAGGACCTGACAGAAGCCAACTGATGGAGGGGAGGTCTGCTTCAGCTCACAGTTTCAGTCCACCATGGGGAGGCTTGGCAGCAGGAGCTTGTAACATAGCTTGTTCACATCTTGCTGAGTCAGAAACCAGAGGCCTGGCTAGAACCAACAGTACCTATAACTGTGGACCTATAACTGTGGACCTATAACTGTGGACCTATAACTGTGGACCTATAACTGTGGACCTGTGGTCCACTTCTGCTAGCCAGGTCCCAGATTCCAGCCACCCCAAACAGTACCACCAACAGGGGAAGAAATATCCTCCCGTATGAGCCTTGAGGTCACATTCCCAGCATCCAAACAAAAAGCTGAGCATGGCTAAGCATTTTACTGTCACCCCAGCTGCCACGGAGAACATAGACAGGAGGCTTGCTGGATGACAGCTTACCTTCAGGTTCATGGTCTCAAGGGAATAAGGTGGAGCAGGACAGATGGACACACGACATCCTTCTCTGGTCCCTGCATGCACACAGACATGCACACACCACCATATTCATATACCACATACATATAGTACACACACACACACACACACACACACACACACACACACACACACACAGGTTAGGGGTTGTTCTCAGCCTAGAAAGATGGTACCCATGGGGAGTTGGGCTGCCGTGGGGATGTTCAAACTAATGACAAATTCAATACTGGAATCCCTCTCCAGGTCGCAAACTATGGAATGGGGGGACAGTACGAACCACACTTTGACTTCTCGAGGGTAAGTCTCTGATAGTCTTTGTGGGGCTCTTCTCTGGCTGATTTGAGAAGGTTGGAGCTTCTAGAAACATTTCGGCTCCCACGGCATCCCTCCCTACCAGGTGAAAGGGAAATATTCTGTACCACTGGTAAAGCATTTGCAAAGTCCAGTGGAGCCCAGCTGTGTCCTGTTGGTGTTTGGCTTGATAATAAAGCCAAGGATCTCTCTAGGTCCCAGTGAAAATTTTTCTTACCTCTTCTCCATCTCCATTGTCGTGTCCTGGCCGGGGTTCCCTTTACACCCTGTCCCATTCCTGGCTTTTCAAGGGAAGGTTTACTTATTACCTTCCCATGATCCTTTTGGTCCCAGTCCTTTGGGTGGTGAGTAAGTTAGTTGCAAACTTGGATAAAAGTTGTTGTCTGTTGCAGCGACCCTTTGACAGCGGCCTCAAAACGGAGGGCAATAGGTTAGCGACGTTTCTTAACTATGTAAGTACTGGGCCGGGTGCTTTTGTTCACTCTCACTTAATTTTATAGAGCGATGAGCAAGATGCTTTCAAGCGTTTAGGGACTGGGAACCGTGTGGCCACGTTTCTAAACTACGTGAGTATGGTGCATGTACCTGATGGACCCTGTGGAGACCCTGGGGCCACATGGCTCCCGAATCCCACCCCCATCAGGCCTCATAGCATCAGCCGCTGCATAGTGGATCCTCGGTGCCCTTCTTGCCTAGAGTAGAGATGGTTGGCTTTTGTTCCCTCTGGTGTGCTTTCCTTTCTGCTACTCCCTGGCTCCCCGCCCTCAACGTCTTTTATTTTTTTAGCTGTGGTAAAATATACATAACATAAGAATTACCATCGTAACAATTTTCTGGTGATATTTATTAAATCCATCCCTAATGTGGACCATTTACCATCTGTTACCCTGACTCTTCTCACCTCATAAAATGGAAGCTCTGTTTCTATTAAAGAGTATTTCCAGAGTCCCTTCTCTACCACCATCCTGCTTTCTGAGACCACATAAACCTCATCAAAGTAGACGCCTGGAATTGTCTGTGCTTTTCACTGGCTGATTCTCTTAGCCCACTCTCCTTAACAGATGCCTGTGTCATGACTGTTTCTGCTTCCTTTTGAGGGACACAGTGCTACTCTGAGCTTTGGGGATGAGAGCCATGGTGGGCTCTATCCTGGTGGCAGAATGCACAGGAAGTGGGGAGGGGCTTTTAAAAGATAACTGCCTCTGTTTCCTCAAAGTGTGGTTGGCCAGCTTCCCTCCTGCTGCCTGGTCCATCTATAGGCTATCAGTTTCCCTTTCCCCACTGGAATAGCCCACTCCAAGGAAACATAGTCAAGGGACTTAGAAAGAAAGCTTATTCATTCCTCTTTAAGTTTTAATTATGTGCTGGAGGTCTGTTCTGCACACACACTGCTGAAAAGGTCCTATGAGGTCTCCACTGTTACATTTGAGATCTAACGTGGAAGACTCACTAGAAGCATGGGTGAGATTGTTGCTTGGTTACCATGGAGACAAACACTGAAGAATTTGCCCAGGCATGGGGTTTGCTAAAGGCCTCATTTAGGAAATAACATGTCAATTATGACTTGAAAGTTGAATGGAAATTTGTGGTTTTTTTTTTTTTTTTTGGCAAAGAGGAGAGTGTGGGGGCCTGGAAGAGAAAGTGTCTGAGATGTTGGAAAATGGACAAAGGCTAGTGTATCTGGAGAGAGAGGCAAATGAGACTAACTTGAAGACTCTGGATTGGAACCCAGCGCTGGGGAAGCCACTGGGTGTTTTCCTCTTTCTTATGAACCTACTGAGTGCCTGACTCTTCAGTCAGACTGGTGTGTGTCATACTGGGAAATTTCTTAGCTCTGGGTTTTTTCCCTCTCTTTGTTTCTTAGCTCTAATTTTTATTACCTTATAGGTCATTTTTTTAATAGCATAACCAACCAAACCAAACCAAACAAAAAAACAAAACAAAAAACCACTTCAAGTAAAAGCGTGATTTAGGTTTAGTCTTACCACAGGAGAGGCAGAGTGGCATTCTGGGAAGGTGAAGGTCTAATTAGAGCAGCTAGAGCCAGAAAATGGCCACACAGGGAAAGGGGTGCTCATGAGGTTGGAAGCCATGGGGAGCTCCTGTCCACAGCAGTGTGCTGAGCCCAGTGGCTTAGGTAAGGCCCAGGTGCTGGGTGAGGAGGGTTCAAGAGGGGATCAAGGTAGACATATATCTCTCTCTCTCTCTCTCTCTCTCTCTCTCTCTCTTCCTTTATTCCTTTGTTCCTTTCTCTTTTTCTCTTGTTTTTTGTTTTGATTTTTTGAGACAGGGTTTCTCTGTGTAGCCCTGGCTATCCTAGAACTCACTCTGTAGACCAGGCTGGCCTCAAACTCAGAAATCCGCCTGCCTCTGCCTCCCAAGTGCTGGGACTAAAGGCGTGCGCCACCACTGCTCGCTAATCCTTTCTTTCTTTTGAGATGTATTTATATTGTCTGTTTGCCTGCATATATGTGTGTATATATATTGCATGTACCACATGCATGCTTAGTGCCCTCAGGCCAGAAGATGACATTGGATCCCTTGGTGTTGGAGTTACAGATGGTTGTGAGTCTCTGTGAATGCTCTTACACTGGGTTGTGTGTAATAGCAGCAAGCGATCTTAACCGCTGAACCATCTCTCTAGCTGAAGTTAGTCATTTTCTAAATAGACTTGGATTGTTCCCATTCAAGGACAGCCTGGATGTGGGACTTCTGGGGCTTTAGCTCTTGGACATCCAGCCATAGAGGCTGTCCTGATGAACCCCACAAATTCAGTGGTGTGTGGGAAATCTTTCTGATTTCTGAAGGTAGCCATAGAGCAGAGCCTCCAGGCAGTGCTCCTCAGGCAGTGCTCCTAGGCAGTGCTCCTCAGGGTTGCACTGCCATTCTTGGCTAGAGGGGCCAAGCTCTTTGCCTTATGTTCCCAGATGAGTGATGTCGAAGCTGGTGGTGCCACTGTCTTCCCCGACTTGGGAGCTGCTATTTGGCCCAAGAAGGTAAGTGTGACTCTTCAGGGTCACATATTGACGCAGGCATCCAACCTTGTCCCTGTCCCTCAGTACCATTGACTGTCAATGTGATGTACCTTATTTCCTTCCTACCTGCACCCTGAACTGTCCCAACTTCTACCCAGGGAGAAAGGATGGGGAAGGAAGACCCCTCAGGGCAAGTGGGTTTCTAAACTTCCTTCCATTTGAAGGATAGGTACTTTTAGGAACTTGGTTTCCAGAGTCCTAGAGCCCCATCTCCCAAACACAGGAAAGGAGGGACATTTCTGCCAAGGGGTGGAGAGTTCTAGATTCTTGGAGTAGGTCCTTGCGGTTGATCTTTAGGATGTGCTCTGACAGATGATCTCTTCCCCAGGGCACGGCTGTATTCTGGTACAACCTTCTTCGGAGTGGGGAAGGCGATTATCGAACGAGACATGCGGCCTGCCCTGTGCTTGTGGGCTGCAAGTGGGGTGAGTGAGTGGCTTGAGGGGTAGTGTGGATAGTGCCTCAGCCCGGTATTTGATGATTGGCCTTAGGTGCAGAAGCAGAGACAACTGCTAGCTACTTTCAGTTCTGTATATCACTAAAGGGTTTCTCTGCTGCAAGTACCACACAGCCAGAGGTACCATGGCTGGCTGCTGACACTCAGATGTTCAGAGAGCTGAGGAAGCCTGGGCTGCATGAACACCATAGGTCCAGTGTGGCCTTTGGCAAGGGTTTTAGTGGAGCATAGAGAGAGCTGGGAGCACAGACGAGAGGAGGTGTCTATCCAAGGCAAGCAAGATGCTTGTGGCTACAACCAACATCTTAGGTAACAGGGTGGGAGACTGGCTGTCCTGGTCATTTGAAGAAGGAGAGGTCTGAGGTGAGACTGGAGTCAAGAGGTGAGACTGGAGGCTGGGACCAGACCAGAGAAGATGAACTTTAGCCTCATCCTTGAAGGAGCCGTAGAGAGCTAGAAAAGGCATGGCCTAGAACATGACAGGAAGGGACCACATGCGATTACAATGCTTGGAGTTTGGGGGATAAAGAGTGACTGGCAATTTCACAAAAATGAAAATGTGGTGGTTGCTGGTTCGGGGAGGAGAAAGTACAGTGTAGGTCTAATCTACTAGATGTCGAGAGCGTAGCATAGATAGGCCACACGTAAGCACTGCGTGTTAATTTGAACTAAAGTTTATCATTTCACTATATATGCTGTTAATCATAAGTCTTCTAGACTGTTTAGTTAAGTACAGGTATTAAATTGTATTTTGAAATCTCTGACTTTAGTAGTGTATTGCTTAAAAAAATTGTGTGTGTGTGTGTGTGTGTGTGTGTGTGTGTGTGTGTACATGTGTTCAAGTGTCATGGCACATGTGTGAGGGGCAGAGGACAGTTTGAAAGATTGTTTCCCTCTTTCCATGATGTGGACTCTGGGGTTTAAGTTCAGACTGAGGCTCATAACAGGAGCCATGTCATCTGCCCTGTGTTACTTTTGTATTCCTTATGAGAGAGCCCACATTTGAGGAACAGTCATGGTCCATGGCTGTGACATGACAGGGACAGTGTTTCAGCTGGGGTGCCCACAGCACTACGATTCTGTCTTGTGGCTCACAGGGCCTGAGGCTCATGGCCAAACGCTGCCCAGTGCTGACAGGTTCGCATCACTCACCTCTCAGTTTCTGCTTGTCCCTGTCCCAGCTTCTTGAGGTCCTTCACACTTACCAGAGCGGCTTCCGCCTTTGAGGACTTTCCCAGCCCACTTTCTGTGTCTACCACACTTGGAGTGGCAGCCATATGGTATGCCCGCATTCTTTCCGGGATAACTTCTGTTCTGTTTCAGTACCGCTCTTCCCTAACATCATGAGATGCCCTTTGACTTTGTTCCTATGGCAACTTACATACACCCACTGAATCACTGGTCGGCTTTTGTACCATTATCTGTGTGCTCTTGAAAATACAAGAGCAGCCTGAGGCCTGAGGTCCTATAGCACTGGAGTGTTACCCACAGAGCACAGGGCAGTGGTCTTCATGGAGGAGGCATTCATTTTGGCTGCTGAACTGGTAGGTGGTATCATCACGTACTTGCTTTCTGTTCACAGTCTCCAATAAGTGGTTCCACGAGCGAGGACAGGAGTTCTTGAGGCCTTGTGGGACGACGGAAGTTGATTGACATCCTTTTCCACTCCGCCCCTCCCTGGCCCACAGTCCTAATCATCTTCAAGTTCAGCGTGACAGCTTCCTTTGTATGTCCCAGCTCCTGTCAGGCAGGTCATTGGAGGAGCCAGTGTTTGTCTGAATGGAGAGAGTGTGTCCTGAGCCGAGTCCTGGGTGACGTGGGCCCTAGATTCTGGCCAGCCTATGCCTGCCCTGGCTCCAGGGGTAGTCTTGGTATGGCTGTAGCAGAGCCAGACTGTAGCACCCAGCACGGTGCCTTCGTACCTCAGATATTTCAGGTGGAAGATGTTTCAGTGAAACCAAAGTTCTCATGCTGTTTACATGTTTGTTTTTATGACATTTCTATCTGTTGTGGCTTTAACCAAAAAATAAAGTGTTCCTGCCAGAAGCCTGAAATAGCCTTATTTTGGAGTGCTTTGATATTATTGTTATTCCTGTTTGGTATTATTTGTATTTTTTTTTTTTTGTATTGTTTCCGAGAACTGGGGCTGGTTTGGCTTAAAATGCCTGCCACATGAACATGGTCCTGAATTCTCATATCCAGCAAGTACATAAAAATTTGGGCCTGACAGTACATCCCTATATCTCAGTGCTAGGGAGACAGACACAAGCATCCCTGGGACTTGCTGGTCAAGTAGCCTAGCCAAATTGGTGAGCTCTAGGCTCAGTGAGAGACCTTGTTTCAAAAAATAAGATGTAGGCTCATAGAGGAAAATGTCTAAAGTGGATGGCGAATCGCCACATGCCTGTGTACATACAAACACGCACATGCATGAGCGTGTAGCACGCAATCCAAGAGCTCTTTTTTTTTTATCCAGTTTTCCCTATTTTGTATGTATCTCTGCCATACAGATATTCTGCAGAGCAGAACACTAGTCCTGGGTTCTAGAACTGGTTTTTAACACTGGTGTGCCCTCCAGGCTGTAGTATGGAAATCGGAGGTGGTAAGTAATCTCACCCATTCACCCTAAG
This sequence comes from Rhabdomys pumilio, assembly GCA_030674055.1. Taxonomy (NCBI): domain Eukaryota; kingdom Metazoa; phylum Chordata; class Mammalia; order Rodentia; family Muridae; genus Rhabdomys; species Rhabdomys pumilio. The sequence continues at coordinate 2,775,177 of JANHMN010000025.1, forward strand.
AACACAGAAAGAATATGTGTTCACAGCTGTAAAGCTGTTAGTGTTTGATTTGGGATATGTACACTGATGTCCCCGTTGACACATGTGAAGAATGTGAAAGCATGTGTCACCTTCTACTGGCTGCAACTTTCCTGTTAGCACTCGGAAGCCGTGTGGGAGGACCTCCAGACTACATCTCTTTCCCTGTCCCCAAAGGTCAGTGCTAACCGTGGGCTGGTGGTTTGTGGTCACAACTGAAGTTTCCCTCCTGTGACCAGGTCACTGAATAGTTACCTCATCGTCACTGAACGAGTTTCTAACTAACTGAATCACTCTGTACATGTGTCTGTCTGTCTTCTTTCATTTGGTATTGCATTAAAGGTCTGTATGATCATGGAGTTTGTTTTTAACAGTTCATGAAGAGCCCTCCAGCGAAACAGAACTGGAAGGATTAATACATGTTACATGTTGGGCTGTAGTGTGCGTGGGCTTGGGTCCTGTGGGTTGAACTGTGGGTCTCATGTCTGCTGCCCCCAAGGGGCAGAGGCTCGGGAAGTTGACTGTGTTCACACCACGCTGGTGCTGGGCGGATGTCGGGCTGTGAGAAGCCGCAGGACTCTGCCCCAGGGGTAGAAGAACACAGTCTGAGACTTCACAGGAGCCAGAGCTCTTGAGTTGGAGGTCCCTGGGCCAAGAGACGGCCGGGAACCGTCTGGTTCTCAGGCCCCTGGGCTCTCAGGTGCCACTGAGAGGCCACAGAAGGGCTGAGACAGTGGGGGCATATGGGCTGGATCAACCTGCAGTGGAAGCCAACCTGCAGTGGAAGCCGAAAGGGGGAGAAGCTTTGGATGTATCCTGCAGGGATGAGACTCTTGGTCACAGCAACTCAATTGGCTGTGTCTCTGTAGCTGGAACATAGAGAGGTCATAGGCAGGAAATTAGATGACGTCTCAGTAGTTGAAGGCCTTCTCCATGGCTCCCCGCAGCAGGCCCCAAAGAGGAGAGGTAGTCCATGGTCATAGGCTATGGTCTTAAGATATTTATTGTCATGGAAGAAAATGGAAGCTATATCCCAGTATTCTCAGGGCAGGCCTGATGTTAAGTACCTTTTGCAAGGAGGAGGGTCTGGGAAGGAATGTTTAATTGGCTACACTCTCTAGCCTTTGGGTATCTCATTAATATGGAGATCTATCTTGAGGCTCTGTGGCCTATAGTCACACTCTACCTGTGGAGGGGCTAGTAGGAGTGTTGTCCTACGTAACTGATGGCTACAGACCTCTCTGTGGGGAGCTGTAGCTATGTGTAGCCAGGGGTCCAGGAGCAAGGCCAAACTCCTACCATCCCTGAGGGTCTCTGAGGTTCAAAACCTGCTCCACCAGGTACCCCAGATGCCTCTCACAGCCCCACAGTTACAAAGGGGATTCATTAGATTGCCTTACAGGATGCCGGGTGGGTAGTTCAACAGTGGCCAGCTACACTCTAGAGAGGCTGAGAACCAACATCAGTTCAGTCTGTGAGGTTTGAGGACTCAGTTGTCCCAATCTGGTGCAGAAAGTCTGAGGACTTCTGCAGAGTGACTGGCCCTTGGTCCACATTGGGGGGTGGAAGAAGTAGTGTAGAAAAGCAGCAACTGGGTAGATGCACTCACCAGCAAGACACAAAGGCAGGCAAGGAAGAGCTAGAGAGCTGCTGTTTTGTTTTGCATCTGGGCTGCCACAGGAAAGCGTTGTGTATTGTGGAAGAGGGTCCTCCTCCTTCCATTAATCCCTCCTGGAAGTGCCCCCACAGAGCTTCCCAGAGGTGTATCTCTTAGCTGACTCTGGATTCTATGATGCTGACACTCAAGATTCATCATCACAGTGGGTCTTTATCACAATACAGTCAACAGTACTGATGGGCATTTGAGAGGGTTTCAGTCTTTGAACATCATGACAAAGGATGTGGTAAGCATTTTTATTCATGACTTCTGGTTTACACAAATACATTTCTTCAGGATATTTACCTAAGAATGGAAATGTGGACTTCCAGTTGGTCAGTCTTCAGTGTTTACCTTATGATGTATTGCAGTGTGTTATACTCACACTCACCAGGAGTAAATGAAAGTTCTTACCCTACCTTCCTCCAGCGTCTGGTGTGGTCCTATGCTTAGGTTTTAACTAGCCAGGTGTGTGCTATGGACCAAATTATTTGTGCCCTCCCCCAATTCATATGTTGAAATCCAGACCCCCCACTGGTATTAGAAGGAGGGATCTTTGGAGTTAATGAGGTCATGGGACTAGAGTCCTCTTGGGGAGGTGTATGTTGCCCTCGTCAGGGTTCTGTTGCTGTGATGGAACACCGTGACCAAAGTAAGTCGGGGAGGAAAAGGTTTATTTGTCACTTCCACATTACTGTTCGTCACTGAAGCAAGTCAGGGCAGAAACATGGAGGCAGGGGCTGATGCAGAGGCCATGGAGGGGAACTGATTACTTTTTACTCCACATGGCCTGCTCATCTGCTTTCTTATAGAACCCAGGGCCAACTGCCCAGGGATGGCCCCACCCACAATGGGCTAGGCCCTCTTCCATCAATCACTAAGAGGATGCCCTACAGGCCTGCCTCCAGCTTCATCTTACGGAGCTTTTTCTCATTTGAGGTTCCCTCATCATAGATGGCCATAGATTGTATCAAGTTCACATAAAGCTAGCCGGTACATTTTTTTAAAAATATATTTTTTATTTATTTTTTATCTTTAAATGTACATTGTTGTTTTGCCTGCATGTGTCTGTGTCAGATCCCCTGGAACAGAGGTTAGAGACAGTTGCAAGCTACTGAGTGGGTGCTATAAATTGAACCCAGGTCCTCTGGAAAAGCAACCAGTGCTCTTAACCGACGAGCCATCTCTCCAGCCCCTGCCAGTACATTTTGTTTCATGAGTGATATCCCAGGGAATTTTCTATCTTCTAGCCACATAAAAAGATAGCAAGAGGATACCTTAACCAGGAAACACACACTCATCAGACAATCCGATAGCACCCCGGCTTTGATCTTTCTTCACTTTTGAAATAAATAAATAGATCATTTTGTCCAAAAATGTATAGTACTTTATTTATGGCATCCCTTTATATAGTATCCCTTATAAGATGGTACCTGTTGGTAATGCTGAACTCCCTTCTGTGTCTACTGGTCACTAGGTGTCTCCTTCAAGTCTGATTCATAGACATTTTAACTTTGTCCATTATCTTTTCCAAATGTCTATGTTGTGGTCTAACCTTTCAGTTTTAGTTCTAATAAGATGAAGGCTATCTTGTCTTCTTGTTGCTCTTCTGAAGGCAACCCCTTCCCTCCTTGTCAGTAGCTTTGAACAGTTTTTCATTTTAATTTTTCGTGGTTTTGTTGTGGTGTAGAATAGGATTTCTTTCTCTGTTTTCCCTCTGGGAATTTTCAGAGCATCCTGAATTTGCCAATCAAGGTTTTTTTTTTGTTTTTTTGTTTTGTTTTTTTTTTGTTTGTTTGTTTTTTTTAATGAGTTCTAGAAATTTCCCAGACATTATGTCTTTTTTTCTTTTTAAAAAGTTTCATTTAATGTTTTTACATTCCAGATTTTAATCCCCCTCCCAGCAACCCTCTGACTGTTTCACATCCCATACCTCCCCCCTTCCCCCATCTCCACAAGGATGTCCCCATAGCCCCAGACCTCTCCACTCCCTGGGGCCTCCAGTTTCTTGAGGGTTAGGTGTATCTTCTCTGACTGAACCTGGACCCGGCAGTCCTCTGCTGTATATATGTTGGAGGAAGGGGTCTCATATCAGCTGGTGTATGCTGCCTGGTTGGTGATCTAGTGTCTGAGAAATATTGGAGGTCCAGGTTAATTAAGACTGCTGGTCCTCCTACAGGGTCGCCCTCCTCCTCAGCTTCTAACAGCTTTCCCCTAATTCAACCATGGGGGTCCATTGGTTGGGTATAAATATCTGCATCTGATTCTTTCAGCTGCTTGTTGGGTCTTTCGGAGGGCAGTCCTGATAGGTCTCTTTTTTTGTGAGCACTCCATAGCCTCAGTAATAGTGTCAGGCCTTGGGGCCTCCCCTTGAGATGGATCCCAATTTGGGCCTGTCGCTGGACCTCCTTTTCCCCAGGCTCTTCCCCATTTTTGTCCCTGCAGTTCTTTCAGACAGGAACAATTCTGGGTCAGAGTTTTTGACTGTAGGATGGCAATCCCATCTCTCACTTGATGCCCTGTCTTTCTGCTGGAGGTGGACTCTACAAGTTCCCTCTCTCCACTGTAGGGCATTTCATCTAAGGTCTCTCCCTTTGAGTCCTGAGAGTCTCACCTCCAGGTCTCTGGTACATTTTGGAGGGTCCCCCCATCTGCTACCTCCCGAGGTTGCCTGTTTCCATTCTTTCTACTGCCCCTCAGTCCTTTTCCCCCACCTAATACCTGATTATATTCCCCTCTTCCCCTCTCTGTCCCTCTCCCCACCCAGATCCCGCCCTCTCTCCCCTATCCTGTGATTGCTTTCTTCTCCCTCCCAAGTAGAATTGAGGCATCCTCACTTGGGCCTTTTGACTTGCTAACCTTTTTGAATTCTGTGGACTGTATCTTGGGTATTCTGTACTTTTTTGGGGGGGGGGTAATATCCACTTATCAGTGAGTATATACCATGCATGTCCTTTGGGGTCTGAGTTACCTCACTCAGGACGATATTTTCTAGTTCCATCCATTTGTCTACAAAACTCAGGATATCCTTGTTCTTAATAGCTGAGTAGTATTCCATTGTGTAAATGAACCACATTTTCTGTAAGTATTATTTTTGTCCCAATTTCTCTCTTCCCCTTCCTTCCTGAGATGCCAGTAAATCTGCGTTTGCTTTATTTATCACATATGTCCTACCTCTCTCTGGTGTCTCTCAGCCCTTCACCCACAGATGCTCAGATTACATATTTCATTTGTCTCATAGTTCATTTCTCTCTTTTTTCCTCCCTTCCTTCCCTTCCCACTCTCCCCTCCAGGTACCTCTTTACCTCTCCCCCAGCCCCCACTCCAGTGCTGGGGACTGAACCCAGAGCCTCCTCACACATGCTAAGCAAGCACTTCCACTACCAAGATCACCTCGGCTTATTTCTTTCTTTAAAGATTTATTTTTGTGTATGTGTATTTGTGCCCAGAAGAGAGCGTCAGATCCAGAGTTACAGGCAGTTGTGAGCCACCTGAAGTGGGTGCTGGGAATTGAACTTCCTGTCCCCTCAACCACTGCATCATCGCTCCAGCCCCTTCATTTCTTTTTAATAGGTCTAGTTTTCTGAGGAATTATTCTTTTATTTCCCCCGTGTTTTTCTTGGATTGATGAAAACAGTTCCTTGAATGTTCTTGTCTGATCACTCCATGGTTTTTGTTTTCTGTGGCTCGAGTGCTCTCTCTCTCTTTGTTAAACCCCATTGTGTTCTTGTTTTTGGTTTACTGTTGGCATTTTATTGAATTCTGAATGCTGTATGTGACAAATTTCAAAGGCCCTGGGTGGTGGTGACTTCCTGCACTTTCCCATTGGAGACTACTATGCTCTCTGCTCTGTCCAGGTTTCCCATTGAAAGCTTACTGTACTCTCTGCTCTGTCCCCATCGGCCATTTCTTGGGTCTGGTCCTCGGTATTTTGTGCCTAGACTGCTCCCTAATTCTTCTTTTCAAGAATTTGAAAACTTGAATCCGAACCAGAGATTTTCTGCTTACTGTGCTAGCTTTCCAGCCTGTGCAACTTCAGAATCCAGAAACTGTGTAAGTAGGTAACCAGGGTGAGTGTTTGAGTCCTCCCCCTCAATGTCCTGTTTTGTCTTCAAGTGTCCTTTCACACTGTCCAAAGTGCTCTGGCCCCCACTCTGACCACAGGCCTACAATCTGCAAATGAATTAAAAATAAAAGACTTTTTGTTTCATAGCATGACCTTTATCCTTCATGATCTTGTTACCTGTGCTCCCTAGGAGATTTTTGAGCAGTTTTATTCAGAATTTATGGTTTTTTTTGGCTTACATATTTTTCTTTTACAATATTCCCTTTTTTATTATTTATATTTTATGTGTACCGGTGTTTTGTCTGCATGTATGTCTGTGTACCATGTGCATGCAGTGCCTGAGGAGACCAGAAGAGGGCGTCTAATCCTTGGGGACTGGTGCTCCAGATGGTACATGGGTGTTGGCTATGAAACCTGTGCTCTTTGGAAGAGCATCCAGCACTTCTGAGTCATCTCTTCAGCCCCAGCTTCCATATTTTGTTTTGTTTTGCTTTTAAAGGATAGCAGGAGCCTAAAAGCTGGTATACTAGCTTATCTCCCATCAAGGCTGGAAGTAGAATTCTGTGTTATTACTATTATTTATTTTTATTCTTTTTCATATGAAATTTAACACAATACAGAAAACCTTGTCTTTGCTATAATAAGATGTCAAATGTCTTAAATGAAACATGGCATCGGCCATTAAGGAATCTGTCATGTGCTGGTGTTTGTTCATGAACATAAACCACATCTTGGGATAAAGTGGGCTGACTCCTGCCTTAGAGGCAGTACAGGCTCTCAGCAATCCCTGTTGACCAGCCCAGCTGCTGAGTATTTCAGCATGTGCATGGTACTGCTCTGGGAATGTGATAGCCTGTCATTTCATTGAAAATAGGTGATGTGCCTGAGTTAGGACAATTAGGTAAGATCCCTGAGGTCACATAGGGGCTCCTGATGGTAAGTAGAAGGCCTGGGGATCAACCTTGAACTGGAAGTTTTCAAAGTCTTTGCTCTAAAAAACTTACTATATTTTCATTTAATAGTTATTAAAGGTTTTTTGGGGGGGTAACTACAGATGAAGAAAACACTGTCTTTGTCTTTAAATAATTAAGAGCAATGGAAGAAACTAATAAATAGGTTTAGGAAATTAGAGGTATGATAATGAGACTCTAATGTTGTAGGAGTACCTAAGGGAGAGAGGGAGAGAAAACGTGTGTGCGCGTGTGTGCATGCGTGCTTGGACATGTGTGACAGAGTAGAGGTCAGAGTGAGGGATGACTTTTACCAGAAACGTGGCACTGTAGTGGACAGCATTAAGCTGAGTGCCAGAGCACACATAGCTTGTGCTTTCTCTCTTAGACCAGTTTCAAACATATACAAATAGCTTTAAAAATAATAAAGAACAGACAGGTATGGTGCCTGTAGTCTCAGCACTTAGAAGCAGAAGCAGGGTCATCAAGAGTTTGAGACCAGCTTAGTCTGAGTAGTGTGTTCCAGGCCAGTTAAAACTGCATAGTGAGATCACCATCTTTAAAAACAAAACAAAACACAAAACAAAACAAAACAAAACAAAACAAAGAAAACCCCAATATACTAGGGGCTTGAAAGATGGCTTAGTAGTTAAGAGCACTTACTGCTCTTGCAGAGGACCCAAGTTTGGTTCTCAGTACCCACATCTGTGTGCAGCTTACAACTGCCCGTAACTGTAATTCCAGGGGTTCCAATACTGTCTTTTGGCCTCTACAGCCACCTGCGTTCATATATACATACTTGCTCATAAATAGAAAATAAAGATTATGATTCGTGCCATCCTACCACTTCATACTTCATCCAGTTTCCTACTGGAAACTACAGTCTTTTAAATTCTGCACACTATAAGTTTCATGTCTATCGTGTGCTGTTTTTCTCCTGCTTTCCGAGCTTGAGAAATTCCCATTTAACGGTGCTCAGTGCCTTCCGTTGCTCTCTTCTCTCCTTTGCTGCTTTTTGACAGTCTGGCACTTACAGCCCTTTCAATTGCCTGGCAACATAAATCTCCCTTTTGTTTGGCAAAACTAAGATGGTATCTCTGGCATTCTATTATGTGAGGTGACAGGCTGGCTTGGCATTTGATCAAACAGTTGATCGCCATGGTTTAGTCAATTTGACTCAGAAGTTAATTGTCACATACCATCTCACCTCTCAGTTTCCTAACAATTTCCTTTGTCTTAAGATCCATGAAAACTACCACCTTGACATAACCTAGAGTCACCTATGAAGAGAGTCTCAGTGAGAGATTGTCCAGATTGTGTTGTTTTCTCTGGGCTTGTTTTGGGGGTGGATTATGTTAGTTTATAGAAGTGAACAGCACCGTTCCCTAGGCAGGGGCCATGGAAAAGTGGAGACACTGAGGTGAGCAGTAGCAAGCGAGCAAGCGAGCAAGTGAGCAAGCGAGTGAGCGAGCAAGCGAGCATGTATGCATTCCTTCTCCCTGTTCCTGACCACCGGCTTTCTTGTTTGATTGTTTATTTTTCAAGACAGGGCTTCTCTTTGTGGCCCTGGCTATCCTGGAACTCAAGGTGTAGACAAAGTTGGCCTCAAACCCAGAAATCCACCTGCCTCTGCTTCCCAAGTGCTGGAATTAAAGTCGTCCACTACCATGCCTGGCCCCTAAGTTGCTTTTGTCAGGATATCTTATCCCAGCAACAGAACTGAACTGAAAACAAAACTAAGTGCCATGTTTCTTAGTCTAGTTGAACTCAGTCTTAGGATGTTGAAGTTGATTGTAAAAAGGAATCTTCTCCTTGCTTGTCTAATAAAATTATAATGTACATGAGCATCCTAGGACCATCAAAACAAAATAGCAGTTACTGATTGAATGGATGGATGATATAAATCTGTTCTCGACAGTTCTACAGCAAGAAAGTTCAAGACATTGCAAGTTGAATTTCTCCTGAGACCTCCCACTTGGCCACTGATGGTCACCCTCTTGTCTGTTGTCTGCACTCTGATCTACTTCCTGAGGACACCAGTTGTAACATGTGACCTCATTTAACCTTGTCATATCTTTGTTGTGTGTAGTTTTTGCTACCCCACTTTAAGCTCCAGGAACAGGCTGTGCTACTAGCCCCCACCCAGAGAGTACTGAATCCATGGATAAAAAGCACAGACACACACACTGCTCAATTTCAACCTGCCTTCTTGACTCAATTGCTGGGTGCTTCTAATCTACCACGGCTAGCACCCTTCCCGATACTCTTAGCTCAACACCCTAAATCTCCCCTCAACTTTAGTTGCTTAGTTATGTTCAGTCCCAGTTCAACACCCTGACTTCCCACCTGGAGAAGCGGCCTATGGCCTCTCTGCCCACAATCTCACGTGACTGGTCACATTTCCTCCCTCCGAAGCATGGTGAAAATGTCCTCCCCTGTGTCTGCTAGGTTGCCTGCAGGGGCCCTGGAAATCCTGCTTATTCTGCCCAGCTCATTGGCTGCTAGCATCTTTATTGATGTACCAAGAACCAGTTGGGGAACAGGACCTTAGCATCAGCACCACCCTCTACATCTCACCTTTTCTGTCAAAAACAAAAAATAATAATAATAATAACAATAACAAACCAAACCAACCAAACAAACAAAAAAACCCAAAACCCCCAAAACAAAACAAAAAACCTCTTTCCCCAGATATAAACTGAACAAAACCATAACAATCATGTAAATTACAAAGTACGATATACAATTAACATCCAGTTCGTCATATTTGTCAATTAGATAAAGTACTCTACCATCATTCCTACATTAAGGATTTATGATTCTGTCTCTGAATAATGTTTAGATTTTAGCCTGTAACAGCATCTGAAAAACATGTCTTCCACTCTATAACCTCTTCCTAACTTTGGCTGTCTTATGCAAAAAGGACTGTCTGTGACCCTATACCAGCCATCTCAAACACTCCAAGGTCACCTTAAGAAAACTCCGAGGATCATCACAGCTATTGTCTCCATTTTGAAAGTGCAGAGCTGCTTAAAATGACCAGACTTTCTATCATCAACCTTGATGCACTCTAAATGACCCTGCAACATTTCCATGTTGGCCAGAAGGAGAATACTTCCTTTTGTGGTCTGGCAGAGGGGATTTGTGATTGGTCCAAACCACAAGCTTCAGTGACCGTGATTGGTGCTAAGAGGAGGTTGTATTAGTCCTAATATGTCTGTGATCAGTCCAAGTGTCCCTTCTCAGGCCATGTGAGCAGGCCACTCAGGCTAAGCCCATTATGCTCACTTCTGCTGATACTTGTATGTGAAACATCAGACCCAAGAATAGGCTTCTTGTGAGTGTTCTTTTCTTACCTACTTCTATTATTGCAGCTGGAACTGATAGCGCACACAAAAAGAAATAGCAGAGGCAGTGATAACTGTCAAGGCTCAGGGACAAGGGTCTCAGATCCTGGGCCAAGAACCAGAGTGTTGCTGGGACTAAGGACGGAGGGTCTAGATACCTGAGGCGTGCACATCACTGTAACACTAGAGGGCGCCACTTGCCACTCCTCTGCTTCTCTCGGCAGCCAAATGCTGAGAGGAATGGAAGCAGCCAGAAAATCCCTCTTCACCCCTCATCAGCCAGGCTTGAAACGCTTCTTTCTTTTTGTGATTTCTAACCAGGCAGAGCAAAAAGACCTTCAGCCAGCTGACTGTTGGCCCGAAGTTGCCTTGGACCTTCTTCCCAGGGCTGGTGCATGTTGAAGAGTTTTCTTTACTTTTATAAAGATTCTTATACACGTTAGCAAAACTTTATTTGTAGTGTTGTCATTGTAAGATGTCGAGGATTAAGAGGTCAGTAGTAGGGAAGAGCCAAGGGGATTGACAACCCCCCAGTTTGATGTTTAAGGTACTTGCCATACTCGCTAAAAGTATATTTGCAAGGTGGATGGTCACTGCCCCCAGGAAGTCTGTTCTCACTGTTCCCTTATCTTCCTCCCTTCCCCAGTTAGCCAGTCTCTTTCTCATCATACATGTGTAGCCAACAGAACCTTACAAAAGTACCAGCCTTACCCTCTTCTATTTGTGTGTGAGGGTGGGGTGGAGGTTGGACCAGAAGGTGATATCAGGAATTATCAATCAATCAATCAATCAACAATCATTGATTGTTTTTTTCTCTTTATTTGTAGAGGCAGGGCCTCTAAGTCTAGCCCAGAGTTCACTGGTGTGGCCACTGTCACTAGATAGCATGCTCTGGGTGATCCCTGGAGAAACAAATTTGAGTCCTAAGACTTTTATGGAAATCAAGGGTCTCAAAACTTAACTACAGCTCTGCCTCCCAGGCCTCCCCCTCCCTCACCCCCATTCTGGAGCTCACAGCTGTTTCTCTCTCTCTCTCTCTCTCTCTCTCTCTCTCTCTCTCTCTCTCTCTCTTCATGCTTTCACTATGTTGCTCTGGCTAGCCAGAAACTATCTTGTCCTGTACCCCTGGCTAGCCTGAAACTCACACTCCCCCCAACAGAGCAGTCTGGTCTGGAATACCTACCTGCCTCTGGTATGGGATTGGAAGCCTGCATTATCCCCGCACCCCCCAGCCACAGTGACTTTGATCTTCATCTCATCAGTGAGCTACTTGAAACCTTGTAGCACACTGATTGCTCTCTCACTTCCTGTTCTTAGAAATGTTACAAAGCCTGTCCTTAACTCAGTTCTTGAAGCTGTCTGATAAAATATTCTGGGTCCTCCTAGAGGTGGGGCCTGGAGGACACTTCTGACAGCATTTTTCCTTCAGCTGATAGCCTCACTATTCTTCTTTTTGTTCCCAGCCTCCCTTATGGGCTCCTGGCCTTCTCTTATGAGTTGTGTGGTCCTCTTCCTGTTTCCCTTTCACTTCCACTGCTATGGCAACCACATGCTTGTGAGTTACTAAGTTAGGCTTTGTTCTCCCTTCTTGAACTCTGTATCTAGACCTTCTTACCCAGATTTCCAGGGGACACACTTATTGGATCAACATCCAGAGTGAGTCTCACAAATAATTCTATGAATGTTCTCAAATAAGGCCTAAGATAGTGCAATGGTTAGTCTTATTCCTTGGTTTTGACACCACTTAGAGTCACTAGGGAAAAGAGTCTCTATGAAGAACTGCCTAGATCAGTTTGGCTTGTGGACAAGTCTGTGGGACAGTGTCTTGACTGTTAGGATGTGGGAAGACCCAGCCCATGTGGGCAACACTATTCCCTATTCAGAGAGCCATGGACTGTATAAGAGTAAAGAAAGCTAGCCAAGCTCATGCAAGCCTGCATTCGTCTATCTCTGCTCTCCCGTGGATGTGATGTGACTAGCTGTCTCAAACAGCTGCTGCTATTCCTTTCATACAGTGACATTCTACCACCTAGAATTGTGAGTTAAAGTAAGCCCTCTCTCCCCTAAGTTATTTTTTGTTGGAGTATTTTATCACAGCCACAGAAATGAGATTGGACTACTTAGGAAAACTTAGTTACCATGCACTAAACTCTTAGTATAACTGACTAAGAGTCTTGAAAATCTGAGAATTTCCAAGACTTTCCCTTTAAAAAACTCCCTGCAGTTTCAGAGAGTCTTGATCTTACTAATTCAGATTTTGTGATCGAGCCTGCCTAAACTGATGCTAAAATAAAAAGCGTGCCTCTGCAGAACTGAACAGTGGAGGACTTTTGCAGAAGACTCTTTAGAAATAGTACCACAGACTGAGCAGCCAGGAGCCTAGGATAGACTTTGGATTAACTGTGGGTTGTATGTTTCAGAGTTCTCAGACGGGTCAGGTCACAGATCTTCAAGAATCACTCGGCGTGACCACTTTTCTTTCTTAAGAAAGCACAAGCGTGTCTGAACTTCTGCACGAACGGGAGCATAGCCCTGCCAGAGCCTCAGGCTTTCTTCTGGCAGAACCAACCCTCCTTGGTACTTCCCCTGTTCCCGAGTTATTGCCTTGATGGTCAGTATGATGGCTGACATTGTCAACTTGATTGGAAGGAAGCGCCCAGGGAGCTGGGTGTGGTGACTCAGACCTGAAATCCCAGCACTCGAGAAGCTGAGGCAGGAGGATTACCACATTGGGATTCCAGCCTGGGCTGCAGAATGGAACCTTGTTTTGTTTTAAAGCAGAAGTCTCTGGAGAGCCAATGATGCACATTTTGGTATGTGCCTGTGAGGGTGCATCCAGAGAGGTTCCACCGAGGATCAGTGTGCCCTAAACAGGGTGACTGCCATACAGACTGAATAAAAGGGAGGAAGGGAGAAGATTAGCTGAACACTCTCCTTCCACCATTTCTGCTTCCCAGTGGCACCATGGGCTGAGAACTTCCCCATCAGGATGGACTTACTCTGGACAGTGAGCCCGAGTAAGCCACTGTGCTGTTATGGTGTTGCAAAAAATAACGCAGCCAGTGAGGCAGGCTCTGAGATTGACTCCCTGACTCCCGAGTTAGGGTTCTCTAAGCTCTTTAGTGCTTGTGCCAATGTGGTACCTAATGTTTGCTTTTGTGAAGGGGCCATGGAAGAGAGTAGCTGCTCTCTTTTGATCACCAACCCTAGCGTCCATGAGCCAGCTGTCTTCTGTCTCTTCCTCAATCTCTCTAATTACAACTTCTATATACTTCCCTTTGGGTCACTTTCCCTTAGTTACTGCTTGGGTTCTGTTTTCTAGTGTCCTTAGCATGTATTGATTATACGAACTAGTTGGCCTCGTTATGGCATTATACTGCATGTATATAATGGATTTTGATCACATTTCTCTCTCTGACCATTGTCCTCTAGACTTCTCCCACTCCTGCTTATCATCTCCCTCTTTCCAACTAGACCCCACTGTGAAGGTTAGTCTTTTTTTTTTCTGAAAACAAGTTTTATTTAAATAAGGATTTAAATATATTATGTAACATTAAAACTGGAGAGGAAAAGAAAACCAAAAGACCAGTTGGTTCCTTCACGTGGCACTGGGCAGCGACTCAGATGGAGTTAAAGACTCTACAGCTAACCACATGACCAATGGCATCAGCTTGGTATTTGTTCCCTTGTCATAAGTGTAATTGATACCAGGCTGGCCTCACCCTTCATGTTTCAACATCCCTTGGCTAGGATAGATCTGCTTAAAAAGACCGCCCTGGTGGTGAGCTGGACATCCATGACTTCTCTGGAAAGGTGGCCCTTTCTGAATTCTGCCTACTTGGTCAGATACCAGAGGTTCTTTTTACTGCCAGAGACTCCCTCTAGTGACATAGATGGGGCAGTGTTACCCATATTCATACCCATCTTTATCTGGGCTGTTCAAATGGTGTCACTCTCCTAGGGTGGGGGACTCTGTAGAGGGAGACCCAAGGAACCTCTGGTCAGACATAGCCTCCTGTGATCTTGGGGTTCTTGGCTTGGCTGAAATCTTGTTATTGCTTTGTTTCAGGGTGGACACTGTCAGGTCTTTCTGCTTATCCTGTTTAAAGGAGGGACTTCAAGACTACACAGCATGGCTCTTTTCAGTTTATGGAGTTACACTAATGGACCCCCCAAAATGATTACATTATACAAGCTGTGAGGTTTTTAAACTTGTGACAAGGGACAGAAGGGAAGTTCTACTCATTGCAAGGAAGTCTTCACTTAAGCTTCAGAGAGCTACAAGCACTTAAAACCCATGAACCTTCAGCGGATCGTCCTCAGCCAGTCCAGTCTCTGTCAGGAACTGGCGTATGTTCTTGCACTGGTCACCCTGTAGCTGAATTACTTCTCCATATTCTGGATGCTTAATTACAGTACCATTGCAGGCAAATTTCTTCTTAAGCGCCTTCACTAGTTTTTTTTTTTTTAATTGTAATCATCAGTGATCCCTTGGACAGTTATAAGAGTCTTCCTGCTGTTTCTCTGTTGAGTTCTTATGTGGATATAATCCTCAGTGCCAGCAGGAGGCAGGTCATCACCCGCACTTGCATCAGCAAAGGGCTCGGAAGAATGGAGGTTCTGGATAGCGGACATACGATAGGATTCCTTTTTCTCAGTAGAAGTAGCATGCAGAAGGCAGCTGTGGGAGAAGGCCAGCAGGTGGGGGAATGGATCACCGGGAAGTGAGGGGGCTCTACGGGGAGGCAGCTGAGTCCTTGGCTAAGTTACTGGGGCTGATAGTTAGCCTTGATGACTACTTGATGGTGGAAATGAATCTCCGGGCTGGGCTGTGAGGGCTTATTTAAGGATAATGGTAGTTGAAGTGGGGAGGTAGGAAGGCCTACCAAGTATGTGAGAAGTACCATTGCATGGGCTGGGATCCTGACTGAATGAAAGGAAGGGGGCAGAGAAGAAGAAGGAGAAGAAAAGAAGAAGAAGAAGAAGAAGAAGAAGAAGAAGAAGAAGAAGAAGAGGAGGAGGAGGAGGAGGAGGAGGAGGAGGAGGAGGGGGAGGAGGAGGAAGAGGAGGAAGAGGAAGAAGAAGAAGAAGAGAGCACTGGGTAAAAGCATTAATCTCTCTCTATGTCCTGACTGCAGATGCATTGTGACCAGCTGCTTCCTGTTCCTGCTTGTAAGCTCGTTTGAATGACAATGAACTCCATAGACTAGCATGTTGGAATACATGGTCCTAGGTTGGCAGAACTGCTTGGGAAGGATTAGGAGGCGTGGCCTTGGTGGAGGAGGTGTGTCACTGAGGACAGCCTTTGTCGATCCCATGCCTTTCTTTCTGCCTCTTGCTTATGGATCAAGATGGGAACCCTTAGCCATTCTTGCTGCCACCATGGACTCTAACCCTCTGAAAACTATAATCTCAACTAAATGTTTTCTTTTATAAATTGCCTTGGTTGTGATGTTTTTGTCACAGCAATGGAAAAGTAACGAAGACACAAGATTTCCTCACAACGATGAGCTATATATTTGAACTGTGAGCTAAAATAAACTTTTTCTTCCCTAAGTTCTTTCTGTCAAGTATTTTGTGAGGCAACAGGGAAGGTGGCTAAGTAACTAATACACTCATCCACTTTCATGTATTCTTGTTGTCCTTTGTGAACTAGTGAACGTGATTACACAGACATAGGTGACACATCTGCAGAATTATGGGCAACTTACTAGTGTCTATACCACTAGAGAAAATGTCTCTTTTCCAGCAACAGGTAACTGCGTATAAATTTACAACGACAACAAGAACCTACTCCAACAGGGCCACACCTAATAGTGCCGCTCCCTGGGCCGAACATATACAAACCATCCAAGTTACTATCATAGTGGTCAAGACACATGACACTGTTGTACTGGTGAATACGTCTTGCTCGTCATGTCAGTAGTGTAGCATGCAGAGTCCATAGCTAACTAGAGTAGAAAAAACAGCCAGAATGGCATATGGGACCATGGAAGCTGGCTGTCATGGTTTGAATATGCTTGGCCCAGGGAGTGGCTTTGTTGGAGTAGGTGTGTCACTATGGGTATGGGCTTTAAGGCCCTCATCCTAATTGCCTGGAAGCCAGTATTCTGCTAGCAGCCTTCAGATGAAGATGTAGAACTCTCAACTTCTCCTGCACCATGCCTGCCTGGATGATGCCACAATCCCGTCTTAATGATAATGGACTGAACCTCTGAACCTGTAAGCCAGCCCCAATTAAATGTTGTTCTTATAAGAGTTGCCTTGGGTCATAGTTTCTGTTCACAGAAAACAAAACAAAACCTAAGCGAGCCCTAATTAAATATTGTCCTTATAAGAGTTGTCTTGGTCATGGTGTCTGTTCACAGCAGTAGAACACTAACTAAGACACAGGACAAGAGCTTTAGAGATTTGTCCTATAGGTCACAGGGTTCTCTTTTTGCTTTGTGAGAAAGACAGGAGAGGGTTAAGGAGGGTGGAAGGAAGCAGCTCCTTTTAGAGACCATTGCATCATCCATGGAGAGGACTGTATCGCAGATGCACGGGCTGTGGTGGAAGCACTGATTGGGCCTGGCCTACATTTGGAAGATAAAGATGACGATATGGAAACCCGTTGCATGTGTGCTGTGAAAGGAAGAAAGAGAAGTCGAAGATGAGTCAACTGCCTTTTGTTTGAGCGGGCTCAAGCGGGCTCAATAGTGTGTTAATTACTGAGGCAAGGGTCAGATATTTACAACATGTATGTTCTAAATGCCAGGCTTAGAAAATAGCAGGCTTTAAAGGCACGAAGCCAGGCTGAAGTTGTAGCCTGGTGGGAGAGTGTGCCCCTAGCACCCATATTTGCAGGGCCCTTTGTTCTCCCAGCAGGGGAGGAAGTCAAAGCCCCAACTCTGTTCTACTTCCCCAGTCTAGTCCATGCTACTGTGAGGTGAGGTGATGACTGTCCTGAGAATTGGGGTGTCTTAAAAAACCCAGTTATGTTTTGTAAGCATGTTTTTTGTTTTAATCCCAGGAGTAGGATATGGAGTTGCTTCAAATTGTCTATAGCAGCAGAGTCTTTGCCTCCTGGGCAGTCTGGGTAGGTGTGGTCTTTAACAGCTGCAGATACTTTAGTTCCGGGGACTCTGGAGAGGGAGTAAATGCCAGAGGCCAGAGAGAGAAAGAAGACGGCTGTCTTTTCCTCATCAGGTCTGAAGACTGCCCTACTTAGCTGTGTTACTTGAAACAGACCTGATACCCACCAAGTCCCCGAATGTTCTGCCTCCTATTCCTGACTTTTGTGGTCTGTGGTGGCATCTCTGAGCGCCTTCCTTTATCTTTTTGTGAGCATCATCCTCTACTTGAAAGATGCATGCACTCTCCAGGGAAGATTTTCTTCTGTCATCAGTTTTGACTAGAAGAAATACTCCAAGGTATAGAATTCTCACACATACTCTTTTCCTGTTGGGAGGGAACTGACTGTGAGGTCAGTGCTGGGTGTCACACCAACAAGGAGCCTTTTCCTGAGCTCATTTCAAACTCTACCTGCAGGATGTGCCCCAGAAGGTTGAGATGAGCCTGAAAGGGCACAGAAAAGCCTTCCAGTGTCAGAAGGGTGAATGCCATTAGTGTGCGACCCTGTGCATTGAGTGTGTTATTCATTGTGTGCGCATGTGTGTGTTTGTGCTTGTGTGAATGTGCATGTATGCATGGTGTGTGCGTGTGCGTGTGCGTGTGCGTATGAAAGTGGGTGCTTGCAGCCATGGAGATCAGAGGATACATTGCCCCTGCTAGTTTCTCCCACCACTGTGTGAGCTTCAGGAATCAAATCAGGCTACTGTGTTTACCAGCAGGCACCCTTACCCTGCCAGGTAAAGTAAGTGCCTTCATCACTGTTAACTGATTTGACAATGTGTTTCTATGACTGCAGCTTTGCTCACTGGGACCCAACTCATAGAAATTAACACTGACATAGCTCTAGCCCTGTTGCTGTTGCTCCACAGGGTGAAATACCAGAGTTCCGAAGTATCTGCTTTGCCACCTAAGCTGAGGTAGCTATGGCCCAGTGATTGACCCAGGGTCTTCACAGCTTGCTTGGCTCTCACACTTGACTGTAAGATCTGGGCAGGTTACTACACTCACAGGGTTCAGCCTCCTGCTTTACTACATTGTGATAAGTTCCCTCATGTCCCTGGAATTGTTCTAAGTACTACATGACTTTGTACATATTTACAATAGGGTAACTTCTCAATAAATGCAGCTACTATCATTATTCAAAATGTAGAGAGCAGGGAGAGATGGATCAAAGGTTAAAAGCACTTGTCTGTTCTTCCAGAGGACCTGGGTTCAATTCCTAGCAACCACATGACAGCTCACCACCTTCTGTAAATCCAGTTCTGGGGCATCTGATACCCTGATACAGACCATACATGCAGGCAAAACACAAATGCACACATAAAATAAAAAATAAACAAATTGTTTAAAAATAGTGTAGAGAACAAGAAGGACACCAAGGGCAGAATCTGGGAAATAGGGGAATTCCAAAAACAAAGATACTCTACATTTGTGAGTCGGTGAGTAGTTAGTTACAGTGGACAGAGGGTGGCGTGCCAGGCATGCCTTGTCTATTTTAATCCTTATTACATGAATGTTACACAGTAAGACATAGAACTAAGGAAGCTGAACTAATCTGCCTAAGATACTTCAGCTTGTAAATGGAAAGTCTCTTACTCTAGCGCTACCACACAATACCACAAAAATACAAACCTGCATTTCTTCTTTGAAGTGGGTTTTGACGACTATCACAAATGCAAATGGAACCAGAGGCGGCCTTAAGGATCACTATATCTGATACATTATCCTGTTGATAAAGAAGCTTTTCCTGTGCAAGCTAAGGGGCAGCTTCTGGCAGTCTCCTGGAGCTAGAGTTATAGGTGGTTGTGAACTGGTAGATACGTGTGATGGGAACCAAACCTAGGCCCTCTGGAAGAGCAGCAAGCACTCTTAACTGCTGAGCCACCTCTCCAGCCCGAACTCTGCTGGTTTTGATGATCATCACTGTGAAGACCAAAGGCTCCCGTTAGGAGATTTGATCTCTCTTTGGTATCACCTCTGTGCTAAGCCTGTTTGCTTTATCTTCAAACCAAACTATTTATAACATGCTTAAATTCTGGTTACATCCTAGTGAGATGCTTCTTTGCGGTCTGGTTTCCTGTGGAACCTTTTGCTCCTATAAGTACCTACAGTGTCCATTAGTTATTTAGTTTCTGTTGCACGAGTCTGCACGTGTGTGCATTTGTGTACTAGTCCCCTCACACTGGTCACTTAAAACAGCTGCAGCAGACTAATGAGTGTCCCTAAATGCCTTGCAGATGGTGACCTCTGAAACCATGAACCTTACAGTATCGTGGTGTTGATGGCTTGCCTCAGACTCCTGGGCTGCACATGGCCTGCAGTCTTCACATCTGCTCTGGTTCTGGCCAGCTTGAGTAGTATTTCCTGCAAATGATTTTTAGCTCTCGTCCTGGTTAATTTTAACTGTTGGCTTGACACAACTTGGAATTGCTTGGGAAGAAAGTCTTAAACACACACACACACACACACACACACACACACACACACACATTAAAGCTCAAAATGAAAGTTTTTTTTTTTAAGTTTTATACTTTAAGGAAACCTCTGCTGTATTTATACACCAGCATGGCATATGTCCATTTTGCTAATTTTTACCAATGAGTAGCAGTTACCTTTTAAATAGTTACAAGAAACTATACGACTTTTTTTCTTTAGTTCTAGAAAGAATGAAACCATATTCGTTATACAAATTAAAATACGAAATAAACTTGTAATTCTTTACTGAATTACTTAACTATTAATGCCTAGGTAACAGGCGTCCTTCATCAATGGTTTATTTCGGCATGACAAACAGGGCTCTTCTGGTATTCTAAAAAATAGTGTGCTTATCTGAAAGTCAGAGGTTCAGCTAAAATCCAACCTAAATGTAGTATCCAATAGAAATGCAAAAGGTCTTACATAGAGAGAAAATCCTCAAGAGTTTCCTTAAGCAGCAAGGGAACTTTCACAATATGGTTTTAACATGGGCACCACCATCTTTGTTGTTGTTGTTCTCTGGCTCCTAAAGTCTGCCATTGAAGTCCTCTGCAGCTGCTCATGATTACAGCAGGTTTCTCAGCTGTGGCCCCTTCCATTTCAGAGGGAATAATCAATATGTAGAATTCACAAGGTGGTAAAAGCTCAAAGACCCTTGGTCATTGCTTTCTCTACACATGATTGCTGGGCTCTCCCAATAGTCAAGCATGGCATCAAAGCTGGCCCTGGCTGTATGGTCCTTTAGCATCAGGTAACAGGTATGAAAAAGCACCAAAGTGACTTTCTGGTTCCCAGTGGGCATGAAAATGTCAGCATGTGGAGTGTGCAACCTGCTGTGAAGAGATGGACAACTGATGGTAAATAAAATGGCTTTGGAATTGTCACCATCAGAGAGGTGAGGCGCACTCTCCACAGGACCCAAGACAAAGGTACCATTCCTGCATTTTCCAGGTGTCACAGACCATATGTGGAAAAGCAAGGATGACCATTGCCACGTGCTGTCACCAAAGCATCGGAGCTCTTTGTCTGTCTCTCATCATCACCATGAGTACATCCTAGGGGCTAGAGCCTACATGGGTATTTCAGGCAGTCTTCCCTCAACTTGGTGAGTACAAGCCAATTTCTTTTTAGACTTGAAGCAAAGTAATGGACCATATTGCTTCCCAGTCAAACAGGCTCTTAGGCTCGGGCACAGAGTTTTAATGAGGACATAGCTACATCAGGTTGGCCTGTTGGTATGCCTGTGAGGGTTGTCTTGATTTTTAGTTGATGTGGAAATACCCAGCCAATGTTGACTTGGGAGCCTGGAATGGATAAAAGAGGAGAAAGCTAGCTGAGTATAAACAGCAGGCAGCCAGGAGGCATGGGTGCATTTGTCTTCAGTGAGCCTGCTCTCCACCAGGATGGGAGAGCCTCGTTCACGTATTTGCACCAGGTTTTGCAGACAGTGTGAATGAACTAGATGTTGATAGTTTTTTGGAGGTCATAAAAGGACCAGAGTTTAGCAATACAAAGATTTTCCCTCCTTGGGGCAAATAATCATGCTGTGTCCTTTTCTGTGAAGTGTTAACTATTCTCATGGTCTCTAAACCATTATGGATCTCTTGTGAAATGTCATCTACCATGGTCAGTGTGCTCCATGGCTAGAGACTTAACTACAGCCTTTTTCCTCAAAACATCAGAGATTGCTCTTGTGGGTTGACAAGACTTTGCCTCTCAGAGTTTCCATGTCACTCGTGACACATGACATAGCTTACACATGACATAGTTAGCTTTGAGGTGAAAGGTGAGATGTGGGCTCCTTTCTGAAGATCAAATACACTGTGCAGGCTGTAATCTTGAACATCTCTGTAGGAGTTCTTATCTTTCTCTTTTGAAGCCAGAGGCTAGAACCATGTGAGCATCAGAACTTGTGAACCTTAATACTCAGGGGACCAGGACGGTTCTCTGCTGGATCACAGAGCCTG